>CAADRB010000065.1:230985-349966 GCA_900708905.1 Hymenolepis diminuta | reverse complement strand
AATAAACTACGACATTGTACACAGTCAAGGAGAAAATGAAATTAGACAAAAAATTAAATGTTTTTTTTATTTGGCACGATTTTTGTTTGTAAGGTTTCAACATCTTTAGAATTGGTCTTCAATTTTTGCTGATGTTTTGAGATTGCTGGCCAAAAATAACATTACTTGGCGACGTGGTTTTGTAAAATAACTCATTATTTTCCAAATTGATGCAGAAAATGTTCTTGAAAGACAGAAAAATTTGAACAAAGCTTCCAAATACAACAGAAAGTAATGAAAGAGTTTATGAGGCATCTGAACCTAAATCCAGGACAATCAGGAAATTCCATCCCTACATTGTGTCATGACAGTCTTTTTCTATAGATCAGTGAATTTCACCATGATACAGAAGCGGATATTACTTTTTATAACTGATTTGATAAAGGCAAGGATGTATTTTGAATAGATCTGGCTGACATCCTCGAAGGGAAAAGAGTTAGGTTCCTTCTTCAACGATTGAGGACCGTGGAACACAAGAAGCTAAAAAGCTATATTTGTTCAAAGGAGTTAGATGATCTCACATTCGATGAAGCAGCATCCATCCTCTCTGAAAATCATCGGAACATTAACTATGAGGCCTAATGAGGATTGGATTGATTATGTTACTCGGATAAGGGAGATAAAATTACAGCGAACTTGTTCATAAAACAGATCTGAGAAGCTAATCTGACTTCGCTCAGTTTTCATGAACAGCCTAGGTCGATGCACGAAAATGAAAATCGACTTGTACCTGAAAGCAAATGTCAACCCAGTTTTTCTTTTGAAGCGCCCAATTCCTTTCCTTTCTATACAAATGGTGGAGGATCCTTCAGGATTCGAATCATATCATTATTAAACCACTTGTTTAAAATCCGTATTTTTTGACAAATTGTCCAGAATGCCTGTCTGGTTGTAATGATGATCAAACTACGAAGTTATCATATTTGTTCTTCTTTTAAAAATTAAATGCGGTACCACCGATTTGCAAGAGTACCACAAGCGGAGTCACCGGCAGCCGTCTTTCATCAACATCATATTTCTGACGATCTCCGATATTAATAGACATTTTCGCCTTTCTTCCTATCTTGCAGTTCTCTCTGCCAGATAGTTTCTCTTTGCGCGAATAATCATTTATCTATCTGGTAAAGCGATGGTGATTCGAAGAGTTTCTTCTCGGCACTCTCCAGTCTTTTTCATTGGGACTGGTATTTAGCAATTCTTGGATGGTCCTATAGAAATCCGTTTAATACTAATAACATCCGGGTCACTAGTAGGAAGGCCTGATCACACCGCAACGTACTATGTTTTACCAAGGCAGGGCCTGAGACCCACCTGGATATTTTATGGATTGTTACACTTTACTCCCTTATTTCTCACTATTTCAATCTCAGATATACGTTTTTAGTCTTATCCATTGTGTGCATTCACTTTTCCATACCGCCTAAAATAGATTTTTGTGCATAAGTTAATCATCTAATCCCTTCTTAAATGTGGGACTTTATGGTAAATAATTCCCCGCACCCAACTAGACCTCTTGATATTTTTATAAAGCCATGGCACTAAAGTCTTGCTGCAATTAGAAAAAAACTAGCAATATAAGGAGCCACTACTATGAAAAATCATCTGCTGTTTGGGTAAGATCGGGTGCCGAATTAGTCCATAAAGCGGCGAGATCGCACAAACAAGTAATGTGTTCCTTTGAAACGCTTAAGCTAGAAAACTTCCAGTATACCATTATCAGGATCTGAGTTAGCCTTTTAGACACCTTGCCAGTTGTCAAAGCCGCCACCTTATCGTCATGCATATATTGGCGCGCCTATCAAGACTTCTGCGGAAACTCAGATAGTCCAACAACATATCCCCCCCCCCATTCTCTTAACCGCCAAGTGTTTATCTCCACCTTCACATCTACACTCCTTAATTATTTCATTTGTCTGCCCTCTCTCGACCGACTCCAACGCTCCTAGTTCGACACGCACCTACCCGACCCTACGCCCCAAATCCCACCGTCAGACCTCCCAACCTTCTGCTCTGTAATCCCTCATCCCCTCTTCCACTGCTAGGTCTAAATAGAATACCACCAACCTTACTCTTTGTAACCCAAGTATTTAGCCCCATACAAAGGGACGAACATAGAAAACCATATATCAATAATCCGATAGAATACGGAATAAGGCATGTAAACTACATTCATTTGTGCTCAATTTTGTCTTATCACCCTCCATTCCCCACTCTATACGGAGTGAAGTGAAATTAATGCACAGGGACTGATGTTCAATTCACAAATAATATAATGAACCTAGATAACAAACTACTGCAGTCACACACCATTACGGTACGATAGGCAAAACCAACTATATTATCAGAATCTACGCTCAGCCCGCCAAAACATAATTCACAAGCCCATTCATATCCGAAGCGTCAATACCCAATAGCGATAACCGCAACCGAAAAAACTCCCCACAGATATTACTGAATAACGCGTAGGTAGAATACCTCCTAACTCGTCTTTCGTATTGTGCATCAAGTCAATAGTTCTAAAACACCTTGACCAAAGCAAACAATTAACATGAAAACAATCAAAAGAATAGGGCAACAAAAATTACGAAGTACAACATTCATAAGTCCAAAATGAAAATAAATGATAAAACCAATGCGGAAGTGCAGAAGGCAATAAAAATTAACTCACAGAAATGCTTGTAAGTTTGAACCAACTTACAAGAAAAGCTTACACATCTCAAGTAGAGTCAAAATTGGAGACTGATGAATTTCCCCGAAGACAAAATTTAAACCCTGCGGCATTTAAGTGAACTAAATTCCACGTTAAAGCATTAAATGATTAAAAAGACAGGATCCTAGTCATATAGTGCCAAATATTTATTTTCAAATTCATGCGGACTTGATAGGCCTAACCCTGGGTTTTGCCTGTCCAGAACGGAAACCATTCTTGAATCTTCTGTGAACGGACTTCAAGTGGAGGCAGCGACCAGTGCCAGTAGTCCTGCGTCTTCGTGCCTTTACTGACCAGTTGTATTTCCTCATTGTGGCGCTAGGATAGCCGCAGGAAGCACAGGATTTCTTTTGAATGTGGTAAGATTTCTTTCCACATCTTCTGCATTGAGTATGCGACTTATTATGTCGCTTACCGAACGACGTCGTACCCTTAGTCATATCTATAAATATCAATGAAGAGAGTAAAGAACATGCTTACCTCCCCAGAACCCAAATAAAGTGCGCCTTAAAGGCAACTAAAACAAACACAGGACTAATTTCAGAAAAATGCTCAATAAATATCAATTTTATTAATGCCCTTTGGTAACAAAATTAAACTACACATATTTCAAATTTATTAAATTATGACCGCAAATATCTGATAACAGGTTTAATTAATTTATGCTTTTATAATCAGAATGTTAAACGTCTGACAGTTAAATCACAAACTGAAAGATATCAAAATAAATGTATCCAAGATTTTAATGTGGGTTTATATATTTTATTCAGCTCATTGTGTTGGAAATAAATCACAAAATGGTCGCATTATGTTCTTGAACGCGAATGTTGTCCTCGAAATGCTCAAAAATATATGACCCTAAAGATATATTAACTGCAGATTTTAGAAATAAGCCAAAAACTTAAAATATTTTTACTTCCAACGATCTTTTTAGTATTCGTTCTTTATTATAATACGATCTGTCACTGGAATTAATCATTTATTTAAATATTAAGAATTTATTTAACCATGAAATACCAAAAAAAGTTCATGCTGCAGAATACTCTTTCAAAATCTGATGAATTGGTAAATTTGATTAAATTTAACTTTAAATATCTGTTTGAATATTAATTTTTCATTTTGTTTATGTCTACTAAATTCAAAGCAGCGCCACTTAAGAAGCCTTTCCAATTGAGATGGTTAACGTGCCGAAGACCAGGAAAACTTTTTGTAAGAGTTCAAAGTGCAAGAAGCACACGGCTCATAAAGTCACACAGTATAAGGCTGGCAAAGCTAGCGTTCATACCAGAGGCAGAAGGCGTTACGATCGCAAACAGCGTGGTATGTAGTTTTTTCTATTTCTAAATTTTGATGTTTAGGTTATGGTGGTCAGACAAAGCCCATTTTTCGAAAAAAGGCCAAGACAACTAAAAAGATTGTTCTGAGGTTGGAATGCAATGAATGCAAATATAAGCAGCAGCTTACGATTAAAAGATGCAAGCATTTCGAGCTCGGTGGTGACAAGAAGAAGAAGGGTCAAATGATCCAATTCTAACTTGTTTCATGTTTAAGGTAATAAAGTCTTTTGAATATTTGGATTTCTCGTTTGACTTTGCGTTTGTATAAATGGGTATTAGTTATATCTGTCGTTTTTTTCTCTTCTTTTTACAATTGATGTTTTGGTACAATCATATTTATCTTTATTTTGACAGTTATCAGTCTTGGTTTTGTGTTATTTTACTGTAATTAAAGTCAGTAAGTGTTTATCTGGAGGATCAGTGGTGGCTCTCTCTTTGTGATAACGTCAAACGTATGGATTTTTTTGCCATCTTGTGAGTGTGGATTATATATTAAGATAATATTATTCTTATTATTTGAGAAAAATGCGACGCGTTTTAGCTATTTCGAATAAGTGGAAGATTTGCATTTATAAAAAAATATTAATGGCCGTCAGTCAAAACGGGTTTGTAGTGCGAGATGCACGTTTCTAGGACTTGTTTTTGATACCCATTGGATAATGTGATCTCGGTTTACTTTTTGTCGGTTTGATTACTTATCGTTTGATGGTACCGTGAATATTTGCAGTTCTGATGCTGTTTTAGTTTTATTTCCCTTTGCAGCAATTCGCTACCCATGCAACTGGTCGAGGATAGTAATTTTGTAATCAGTGGATTCAATTCACCTTAAGAGCGGGACATAGTTATGTTAGTGTCATCACTGTAATAATTAATTTAGTGTGATTGCTATCTTTTGAAGTTGTCTGGGGAGGATAGAAAAGTCCTAAGCTTTGTTGCATCAAATTTCGGCTGTACACAAGATGCAAAGGGAACTATGTGAAAATTAGATGAGCAAATCATAGGTAGTGAATGGATGTGAGGAATAATAAGTTAAAATCCGGATAATAACTGCTAGTAAAAATCGATGAACAAGCAATTTCAGGTTGAACTGTGCAGCATGATCATTGCATATTTATGTAATATACGTGCTAATTTTCTAAAGTAGCAGATTCATTCTAACCAGATTAATAATAATATTTCCATCACTATACACTGTTGTGTTGACATGTACTTTATTTTCGGAAAAAGCAGGGCAAATGTTATTTATGGAAAATGAGGTATTCTCTTATACATTATTGTGGTTCTTGTGGAACGAGTTTTAGTTGATGACAGTTCCTTTTTGGACGTTGATAAGGTTGCAAGATTTCGATTCATCAAATACATTAGAACTCTTCTCTAGTAGTCCACTTAGAAAACGAAGGGTTTTTATTGTGGATCTCAAAGGACAGCAGCCTTTTTCCGTATAAAGGCATCAAATGCAGCCAATGTGCATGGAACAACAGCAAAGGAGAGAGGAGAGTTAAGACTGAACTTGAGTAAAGTTAACACCTTCAATGCTAGCAAGTCTAGTTTCTGCCGCCATAATCTATTTGTTCACTGGGAAGGTAAGACCTCAGTTTCCATCAGGACACTTTATTAACATAACGAAGACTACATATAAATGAACACAAGTCGTCTTCATGTTGTTGGTGTCGGACTGTTAACGATTTATGTCCAGAATAGCTGCCTATTTGTCAGGAGTGCCTTCGGGTTGATAAAAATGGTAGACCAATTGGAGACAGTTTGTGGAAATTGATTATCCGGAGACAGAACAAAGACTGCAGCTTTGAGCTTCGTTTGTCTAGTTCCTATCAGAAGAGACATGGTCTAAGTATACATTATGCATTAAGGAACATCTTTTAGATAATGCAAGTTAATATGAATGGGCAAAAAGGTCCTTAGAATTTATGATAAATAGAAATAAAAACCAAGAAGGTTACAAAAAATGGGAAGAAGAAACCTCTGATCTGAAGATGAGTATGTCTCCTAGTCTTACGAATGGTCACCGTTCTTTTGTGTCTGACATCCTTGTGTGTGCGCGTAGCAAGGTTACTGGCTTATCAGCTCGCTTGGAGCCTATTCTATGATGTATAAAACAGATCAGGTTATGACAAGCGGTATTGACTTTCAGATGGGCAACCAAATACGAATTCGTTACACGGCATTAGGGCACTAAGTGTATGAATCAGCATTTGTTGGAGTAACAAGAACCGGGGTCACCAAATTAGGAGTTAAGACTAATGGTTAGCAGCTAACAGTAGACAACCACTGTCCCAAGTCAGGTAGAACACTAAGAGTAGAATGCCAAACCAAGTTTATTGTATAGTAGCGGTTAAAATACGAGAGAGTAGAGGAGTACTGAGAGAGGTTGGAACAGAGAAAATGTGCGAGAGGAGGGAGATACCGTATTAGTAGGTAAGCATGCGTGTGCCTGTGCGTTTAAGTATTATAGAGAAGGAGTAGCATAAATAGATGGAATGATTCCGGATATCGCTGATCAAGGGAACTGAACCCTGGCAGCGCTCACTCAAGGACCACTCAAGTGGCTTATTCCGCTAATTAAACTACTTGAGGAGATACGATGGTTTTCTGAGAGGAATTTGAGGTCACTACAGGGTATAAAACTTCAAGCGCCACTATGAGGTCTATATACTTAGGTCTCAGAGATCAGTGATGACTTAGATAAAAACTTTAGAAACATAGGAAATCATCGTTCAAGCTTTTTAGATGCATCCTTTGAGGTTATCCAAGTTCCTTCTTCACGAAAGTAAGATAGCATGCCAAGATTGTGATTTACTTTCTGAGAATTGAACATTTAATTACTCTCGGTTCAAACTCCCCGATCCTTCTTCCCATTCGTTCCCCTTTTCCACTCTAATTTCTCCCCCTTTTCAATATACATGTGACCCAACTTAACTCTTGATTGTCACATTTGCGAAAGACTGTTGAATTCTGTTAGTCTTTGGGAAGAATGTGTGAGGAGAGCTAGTATATATTGCTTCCGAAACCCATAGATATACCTCTGCTTTTCCCTTCTTATTAATGCAGATGTTCACCACAAAATATGTTGATGTCTTGACGGGTGATCATAATGAGTAAGCTAGCAGGACAGTTCAAGGCAATATGTAAAGTCAGGACAGATGGTTAGGACAGGATTGTTAGTTCCGTGAGGGGATATCTGGCTTAACAATGGAGGGTTTGTGCCTCTAATTTGTACATTATAAGTTCATATTTGATTGTACTTCATCCGGCCCTGCTGAATTTCGGTCCTTTCAAGTTTCGTTATTAGATCTTATAATTACATCTGTATTTTCGTATTCTTTCTTTATGATTGATGTTTCCTCTATATAGGTACCGTTATGCACATACACGTCTGCACCTAAACCCCTGAAGATGCTATTTTTGAGATCATTATCGTTTCCAATCACAGGTGTTGATTGACATATGCTGCCTGTAGCAATCTGCATGTCCTTGTGTTTGGGCAAAGAATGAACCGATTGATGAATGGAGATAGACCTTGTCATACCTACCCTTGATGTAGAAGTGATTCGTTAATGATGTAACATTGATATCCTACGTCCGGTGCACAGGAAAACATTGGCTAGCCCTACTATCATTAATAGTCAATAAAATACTTTTAAGAATTACGATAATCAATGTAAAGGAAGGTCTAAGTAAAATTGAACTGGTATGTCTACTAAAAATGTTCTCCCATCCTCTTCAAATAAACGAACTAAAATAAAATGGGCAGCATAAAAAGAGTAAGCCAAATCACCGAGAAAAATGGAGGTGATCGGGAAAGTCATAAAGTTGATGAATTTTAACAAAAAGTATGAGGGATAAATTAAGGAACTACACTGGACCCTCTGAGACGAGTTTAATTTTAGTGAAAATGCAAGATAATATCAATTTTATATGATAATAATTGAAAATAATCGGACTGTCGATAAACCTTTCAAGTAATACGAATTTAAAAGCTTTAACACGAATTCTTTTGAAGTAATTGTGGTAATATACTGCTATAGCCAGCAGATGTCTATTATCGCCTAGCGAATAGAAATGATTAATTGAAGATAAGATCACCACTATAGTGTCCACAGGCGATCCTGCTGTGTGTATGTTTGCATATAGATACCTAAGCAGGTACCTATCATCCGACTCCGACAATGAGACATGACTGACGGCGTGAGTGGCTTAACTTATTCTATCTATTCGATCGATGTGACTCCGGTAGACTTAACTTATTACATAAACGGACGTGTGTTCGTACATAATTTAACGTGTTAATGAACATTACTGATTCATATATATATATATATATCAGAATGTGAGCTGAGAAGATCTTAATTTAAAATATTGCTATTGTAATGGCTTTTTAAATTTAGCGGCCTGTCAGTGTCTGGGATTAGTAAAAGCACGGTGGGGTCAAGTGAGAAATGTTGAAGTTGAATAGGCTATGCTTTAATAAAGCCGGATTTATTTATATTAGAAATGGGGATGCTAGACTAGCAAAGGATTCGCCCGTAACCCCTTCATTGATATCAGAAAGAAAAGTTGCGGGCAGTTGTTGCGCAATTATTAATAGTGATGCTTAAGCTAAAAACTGAATGATGTATTGACTATATCACTGAATAATGTACATGGTCTTTATATACCGATCTTGTCTCTTAGTTGAAGATATATAATGCTGAGCGCACAATTTTGTGAAAGTACCCTTAGTGATTGATTTCTAGCTAGCGTCTGTCATATGATATTCGGTCCATTAAATTCAGGATAATAATATTATTACACCACAACCTTTGATTTAGGATATAAATTTAACGGTAATGGTTTTAAATGTCACATAATTTCATTACATAATTATTTAATTTATTATAAATAGATATGTATATATAAATCTCATAGGTTTTTTGTTCATTCTTCCTATTTGAGCAGTCGTTCAGACGATGCGTATGTAGCAAAATGAAGGATGATGATTATGTATGTATTTTATCTAAAATCATATAACTTAAAATAAAATAACAAAATAAATAAAATTATGAAGCGAAATAACAACGAATCAGATACATGTTGAAGATCTGTGGAATTGAATTAAATGATGATGACAATGCAAATGACTTTGAACTTTTTGCAATTACCTCAAGGCGCCTTAATTGAATTATCGACCTTGTGATAGTGTAGGTTGTTTTTTATATTCGTTTTGATATTTTCGACGAATATTACTAATTCTAATTACAATAATATTTTATTGCTACATACTCTTGTCTTTACTGTTTACGTAATATTTCTGTAATACATGTTTAGAATGTTGTAGTATTTGTTTTTTGTCCATAAATTTATTGCTAAGACTTTTGTTTTTAAGTTTTCTTAGTAATTATTATTGCTTAACATGCGATTAATTTAGCGAATTTGTTAACTCCAATTTGAATAAAGTTTGTTAATATCATTTTGCCTTTTCGCAGAATAAATTGGATAATAAATTTGCTTGTATGAATTTTGTACTGAAGTTCCAAAATTTGACTACCGGTTGCTTGAGCAATTAAACCTTATTTGAAGGGGTTTCGTGATAAATTCTCATCTTCTGGTCAGTTATACTATAGTTGACCTCAATGAAAATCACTGCCTAAAATTTGAACTCGTTGCAATTTTTCAGATGAATTGTTAACGTCATAATGTTCCTCTTTTCTAAGTTTTATATTTTCCAATCAAAAAAGTATTTGTTTAATTGCAGATATGATATATCAATCCCACAAGGTATTCTTTACACACTCCAAGGGTGACTATTGAGGTCCAAATTTTGGTGAAAAATAACTGGCGAAATATGGCCAAAGGCTAAATATCCTGTATTTCTTAAACAAGAATCCTCGTATTAATCATTACTGAAGTTTTAAATCTTATTAATTTTTGAAAAACTGACAATATTTTGGTTTAATAGTGGTCGTAATATCCCAATTCTGGTCTTCAGGGAGGGGCGTTAGTGTTTGCTTTATGTTATTCAGAAGGTTGATTATCTCCTCCCTCCTAAATTGTACTTATTCATCCCGGCGATAGTCATTAGCTACACTAATCGTCTTTCTTCCTAATGATGAATAATCTCAACTTTTCTTTCTCTTTTGTATGAAATTTCATAATTGCTAAGATTAATTATCACGTACATTCGATATGAAATGAAGCTAAGTTATTTGTTTATCACCACAAAGGTCATGTGTTCGATACCCATCGGTAAACGTATAGTAGAATTCTGAGTTGCTTACTCTTTTCCCTGTTATTAGCTGAGTAAACGCATTTATCCATGCATTGAGAAAATAAATCATAAAAATTCTTAATTTCAGTTCGTTTTCCACATGCAGTAATTGAAAAGTCATAAGATTTCCTCTGTCTAAAAACGACTGCTAAAAGCGCATTCATTTAACTGGCTTGAATATTTATTCTACTCAATGCCCGTGGCAGTATTAGATTTACGAATATGGGAGGGCAAATTAATACTGCGAACTGTACAACATTTCGAACAAGGGTTGCTATAATAAATAAAATGTTGGAGATAAGTCTACTTACTCTGTTTGTCACCCGCCTCAAGACTTTACAGTGGCTCTGTTCCTGTATACATGCAATGGTCTTCTTAATTACCTTATTACTTTTTACCAACCTCTTATCTACCATATAATAGACCTTACCTTTTAATTATGCTTCATTCCTCTTTAAATTGCTTATCAATTAAGTTTTAATCTTTTTCGTCTAGTCATTCTTAAGTTCACTTTTAAGTCATCTTTAATAATAAAAACATCTGCAACATGTTTTGATCATTTCCAACCGTGTTGTAGTTAAGATCGTAACAACTTGAAAGGGTTTCTATGTCCTACTTTGGCGGTTTGGAGTTTGTCTCAAAGCAGCTTTTTCTGCTTTTAATTATTGCGTAAATATTCAATGTCTATTGGGTTCAGAGTTGATTGAATAGTTAGTTAATTCAAGAAGTTTGTCAATTAATTCATTGATTATCATATTTTTCGCATTATTTTCTTGTTTGGTTCCCTTTATATGGCATTTCAATATTTTTGCTAATTTTATTTTCACCAAAAAGAATTCTACGTATCCGTAATTCACTTTTTTCATGAAGTTAAATATTTTAATACTTTGTTGTTTTGTAGTGAATCGATGGAAACCACAGACGAATCCAGGACAGAATCTGCCAACTTTTCTCTTGAAGAGGATGTTGATCTAAGCAATATCACTCCTATGCCAAAGCATGTCTTCCTTAATACCTTACCTGGGTAAATCGTTTTCACTATTTTATCATGATCATCTACTTATAATACATAAGTAGCATTAGTATTTTTCTTTCAGTCACTTGGCCCCATTTCAAACCATTCCTCGGAGTCGATATGATACAGATCGCACGAAACAAGAATTCTACGGTCAAGAATCCAGCCTTAATAGCTTTATCACTACCCATTGTCGAGGTTATAGTGGTAGTAGTGCTAACGGTGGCGCAAACGACAATCAACAGCAACGAAGCCAAAGTTTGTCAGAGGTTCAGTCGACTAGCAGTAACAGTGGTAGCATGTTAAAACGCAATCAATGCTCCGTGTGCACTCGAGTTTTTGCCAACCCGGCTAGCCTGAAACAACACATGCGGCTGCATTTAGGAGAGAAGCCTTTCAAGTGCCGTTACTGTGATAAAACCTCCGCTACAATGTGCAATATCCTCACACACGAACGAACTCATACTCATGAACGACCTTATAAGTGCCTTGTATGTTCTGCAGATTTCAGCTCTTCCAGCAATCTCAAGGTTCGGTGGTAAATAAATTCGCGTTACTTTTAATAATTTCAGTAGTTGATTATGTTTTTGATACTTTAGACCCATATGCGAATACACTCGGGAGATCGACCATTTCGTTGTAATATCTGTGATAGGAGATTCGTCACCTCGAATGCACTGACTACACACTTAAGAGTTCATTGGGGTTTGAGGCTGCATCCTTGTCCCCTGTGTGATCGACAATTTTCCACATCCAGTAATCTTCGTGTTCACCACAGGGTGAGTATCAATTGCAAAATCAATATGGATCATCGTATTTATGTGTGCGTCGATGATGTAGCGGCTAATATATACATCTAGCAGGTTAGAGGTCACAGGTTCGATGATCATTGGCGCACACCCAATGAAAGATGATAAACCACGGGGTGGTAGAATGCGAGGTTCTCATCAGAGAGGGTCCAGGAAGCTATTTCTCAGAATAAGATAAGGTTTGAATAGTGAGCTTATAATTGTACTAGTTTTGTATCTCGAACGTCGTCTGGTAAACAGTAGTGGTATCTTTCAATCTCTGTCTTGTTTGGATAAATGACATTTAAGAGCTCATCTGCTTCTCATGTATGTTATATAGCTAGTTATCTACTTGCATAGTTCTATTATTACGCCAGATGGAGACCTAGTTAAGTTTGATCCTATTTTATAGAGACATGGCACAAGCAGAAGGGTTGGGCTGAGGGAGGAATATAGAGGTTTCGTAGATCATCCATTTTTAACGATTCTGTTTTGTTTGTCATTTTGGCTTAGCATCTCTTAAATATGAGTTAATCTATCTATCGCTTCCTCAACTTGCTAGTTACGAGTCATGTCCTCTGCTGACATAAGTAGTCTTTTTCTCTATCTTGTTTGTACAAAACCAGACAGGCAATATCTTAACAAGTTCTATCCATCCTTCTATTATGACTCCTAAGCGCTATCATCTCCTACAATAATATTTCAAACTTCCATCTGGATTCACTATTATAAGTGACTTGGAATTGAAGTGTGGAACTGGTCAATTCAGAATTTTTAAAATTGTCTGACTGCTTTCAGTCAAGAAAGTATTCCGTAGTTAATCTTAAAAACTACGTCTCTTTCGTTTTTGCCGCTTAGTTCTTTATTTAAAATCGCGCAAATATTGCTTTCAAAGTCTTATTTTACGAATTGAAATCCGTTCCTACATAGTTTGTTGTGACGAAAGTTGAAGTTAGAAGAATGACATTTTACAATGACTATCATTTCATTGTGACTCATAAATCGTAGCTTTCATAATATAGGAACCCTTGTTTTTAATTGAATTGGTCATTCAAAATTGTTGAAATCAATCTCAAGGTTGTATTCGGTAGTCCATCTTAAGAAACCATATTTTGGAAATATTTTTTATCCCCCTAAAGCTTTCCATTTGATTTGAAATTATATATACTTGGTTTATGATGACTTGCTTTATGCAATGAAATCAGCCTCTTTACTAGGTCTTGTTGCAGAAATCCTTTCATTTATTTCATTTCCGACCTCTGTGTGTATTTTGTTCCTCCTTTGAGAATTAATGACCTTTACTTTCTCGGAAGTAAACATATCATCGTAGGTACACATTCGTGCATAAGTTGGAAAAAAGTGAGCATTAAGGGTCGTTTCGCAAGCCCAGCTGGAGACGCGACCTTGTTTTGCCATCCTATCTAGATGTCAGCTTTCTTAAACAGACTTCCTTTCCTCTCTAAAAATTAAGTTTTCATTGAGAGAAAGTGAAGTAATTTTTTTTTCATTGACTTAACTGTTAATCTTGTCACTTTCGCTCTACAGTGATGGAGAATATTTTGTGCAAATCGCGTCTAAATGTTGCTGAAGTACATAATTATTGACATGAACCAGAGTACGGGAAGGGGGCTTTGCAGGCCTCTTTTTATGGTAGCTTCGCTTTTGTGACAGCTGCGCAAGTCTTTCAGCATCATTTTTATGTGAAATGTAATTGAGACAGTAAAGGCAATCAAATGGTATTACTATTTTAATTCTTGAAAAGGCCAAAAAAGTACCTTTTTTTCAATCATTAGGAGGTACAGAAAGGCAGGAAACAGTTATATAGTCCAATAAGAGATAAAGGGAAAGAGAAGTAAGTTTGATCTGGAATCAGGATAGGTCAGATTATTCGTTTTTTACTTAATGAGTATATTTCGCCGCATCATATCTAAATATTGCGACGTTTAAACTTCAGGATTTGAGGCCCGGTTTCCTGACCGGGTCTGCAATTTTTTGAGCTTATTAAGTGATTATTTGAATTTATTGACTTTTTGGTGCGTACGCCTATCTTAGCTAATACTAGCTAAAATATTTTAAAATAAAAATGTGAATATTATATTTATCAGCAATTCCACCGGTAGTAAGGCGGTTTATGAAGTCAGAGGGCACGTGTTCCATATCCATCGGTTCCCATCTAGTAAGCGGAGTGCCCAACCGCCATTGGTTAACTTTGGCTAATTAAAGAAGTGACATAATTCGAGTTCCTCACCTCGAGGACTCTGTGATGCTTTTCCTCTACCAAAGATTTGATGAAGGATGTAATGGTTATCTACTCCATTAGCGTTGAAATAGGCACCAAGAATAAACTATGAGGGTTTCCCTCTACCCAAAATGGGCGTTGATATTTACTTTTCTCAAGGGGTTTGGTAGGCATCGTACGAATTTATGAAAGATTTGCTCTCAGTGCGCTTTAAACTATTCAAATACGTATTGGTTAGTCATTATAAATCACTCTATAAAGAGTCATTGGATTTTCGAATGTTCAGAAACTGACACATGCTGATACCGTTTTTTTTTGCTTTTTGTAAGACAGGTGATATCCAGGTGCTAAATTTATCATTACCGTTATGAGTACCCTGCTTAATCACCTGTTAAAAAACCGTCCGAGTGTTGTGTTGTCATGAAATATTCCTTTTTTTTCCGTAAGCTGTTTTATCAGTCCAAGTTTATTTGATGAATCTAAGATGCATAGCGAATGTACAGTTGGGATAGAGAAGTAATGATACTTCATATCAAAATTTGGCTCCTTATCATTTCTTTTACCGGCCGAAATGTTCCAACAAACTTTGACTATTTCTCATAATTCGGACTTGAATGTTTTCAGGCGTAGGAGTAATGCGTTCATTTGTTTAACAGAGGTCACAAAAATCATGAGATGGAATACACTTGTAGTGATGTGGGTGACAAATTTGAATTGGTTAGGTCTTGCCAGTAAGAGGAGTAGTGGTACGCAGGCTTCTCATCAGGTAGCTTCATGATATCTCCCTTCAATCTAGTTTAATTTTCCTTAGTTGATCTTGGAAGTTTAATGCGAATGTACTTCAGAAATCGAGATTTGTGCTGACATAGTGTTAACGTGTCCCTTTATCTGTTCAGAAGTCACCAGCTCAAGACCTATTGATTAAAACGGCAAATGAAACTTCATGGTGAAAAGTCCAAAGGCGAATTTCCCCAAAAGAGGGACTCAGGGTACAAGAAAACACCTTCCTCCGATGTGTTCGGGAATCTTGGCTTAAATATATAGATTATAGTTTATCCTTCATGTAAACACACGATTTGTAGCTTTGACTTTTTAGGTGGTCAGTGCTTTTGTGAAAGCCTCCTGTCAAATTTGACAAACAGCTTGCTATTTTCTGTCTCTTACATCGTGCCTTTTCCATTTTCTTAAGGCATTCAGTGTGCGTATGTCATCCTCTACTTACCAAGTTAAACCTCGAATTTGGAGTCTTCTTTCACGTGCGGCGGTGATACTCTATATCTTATCGTCATTTATGCTCATCGTCCATATTAACTATGTAATTGCTTCATTCACATTTGTTATTATTTTTACCCATGACAAAACTCTAATCCTGGGAAAGCGCTCGTCCAATAAGGAATAAATCGGGTTGGGAAAGTTGGTCAGAATCAGGTGTTGAAGTCAGGACATCAAGCATCTTAGTTAATTTGAATTCTGGATGCAATAAATTGTCCACTTTCTCTTAAGCGGTATAACTCACTGTGAAATATTTCGAAATTCCAATTTCCTACTATCTCATGTTCACGATAATCGGAGCTTATTGATCAATTGACTTACTAGAGCGGTTGGTCAAACCATCTCGGTTAATTTATATCTCCTTACAGCTAAGAACAAGTAGATGAGCCCAGCTAACATAATCTTGGTAAAACAGAGCTCACTAAAGCTGACTCCACATGAACTCTAATAACTCCTTATATGGGGGATGTCAAAGTTCTTAGCAATCGTACGTTTACTCACTCGAATCGGTCTTGGATGATCTCATACGTACATTCTTGCGTGTTATTTTATACCTCTACTTTTTATTTGTGCGTTTGTTCAATCCTTTGTCTACCTGTAATTTTGTTGGTAGTTAAACGTTTAGCTGGAATATTTTAAGTACTAAAGTTGTTGCCGCAGGTTGATCTCCCTAATCATTGTTGGTGGTGTGGTAGTCGATGTACACGTCTGCTTAGTTAAGTCATGTATTCGGTACCTATTAGTTTACACCCAGTGAGCAAAATAGCTAATGGTTAAATCTCGCTAATAAAGGCGGTTGCAGAATTCGAGCTTCTCATCTGGGAGGCTTCGCGATTCTACCGCTCTACCCAATATGAGAACATTACAAGTATTACTTCAAAATTGGCAACATTGAGTTACCTATGTTTTCGAAAAAGGGAGAATTCACATTATGATTTCGTGATGTCTGGTCTTTATCATTCGACTTCCAAATTGTTGTGTAAAGTTATGTCCACTACATTCGGAGCCCGTTGACCGGCAAATTTATTTCCATGGGTGGTCATACCACTCGATTTATTTGTATCATTTTGCGGCAGGTAGGTGGAATTAGCAACCATATATTTATCATAACCAAAATGATTGCAGCTCAGTCAAGGTGATTTGATATAATTAATATAATTTTTCTTTTCTCTCCCCCCCTTAGACGGTGCATTTGGGAATCAAGCAGTACCAGTGCTCAGTGTGTGGAAAGGCCTTTGCAACGAGCAGCAATCTAAATGCCCATTCGCGTCAACACCCAGAATCTGCATACATTGTCAAGTATTCACCTCCCTCTCCATCCACTACTACTACAACTACAACTACAACTACTGTCCTTTCTCAATCCCATTCAACACAGTCCTTCTCCTCCTATCCCACCATCTCCATGACAAGGACCAGTGTCAGTGCTAACAACGATATTGATATCGTGTCTGCGCCCTTGAATCATCAGTCGGTAGGCATAGGGACTCTGGATCCCCATTTTTCCTGCTTTATTAGGGACAGTTAGAGGTTGAGAGTTGAGATATCCACGTTATTAAGCTACTAATCGTAAAGTCTGGGTTGGCTAAACCTCTATTTCAGAGTTGCTAAAATATTGGGTACGTTTATTCCTGGAAGGCACGAGTGGAACTCTGATTCTGGGGTCTGTTTGTGGTAGTTTTAACTCTCAGTCCTTGTCAGTAAGGTTTGAATTTTTTAGGCCTGAATTTTACTTAGTGGACCTTTGCTGTTTAGAAATTTGAACTGAACGTCTTTATATATCATTGATTTCTCTTATCATGCTAAATTTCTTTCTATCTGAGTTCGTTTAAGGACCTCTTCCAATTCCTCAATCCGGGGTCATTTTTTCTTGAGGCTAGAACTGTTATCAAAGGGCATATTCACCTTAAAAGTTAAAATCAATTGGTAATGCACTACAATAACATCCTCAGATAGCATTCCCATATACTATGAGAGACGACATCATTAGATGTCAATATAACAAGATGAAAACTAATGAAGCGAGTGCCCTCTCTAACTGTATAAACTTAACTACTACAAGGCAGGAATGAAGCGAAGTCGGTGACAGAACATTTTATTAGGGAAGAACCGAGAGGAGGCAGCAACTTTATAACCAGTGGGAGTAAAGCTCGCAACACAGGTGTTAGTTAATGAAGGAAATCGGTAGACTGTATAAAGGCTAGGAGGTTAAGTAATACACACAACTGTGGGAAGGGAAACAGGTGGATAACAGTCAATAGGTGAATCGCAATAATAGATAACGCGGGTGATAAATAGAGTCACCACACTCATAATTCTACTAATCTGTTTATTCTGGATTTGACCTTATACGTGCATCGTTTTCTTATAATCTTAAATCTTCTGTCAGTTTGCATATATAACATGGCTACCTTTTTCTTTTATTCAGTGGTAACCTATTTAAGGCATGTGGGAATGCTTATACCCCCTTCCACATTCCATATCGGTAGTGGTTGCCAATTTCGAAAAATATTAGTCACATACACCCATCATGACGCCCGATTATGACATTTAATGAATGACAAGTGCACTACCTCACAATTTGGCGTTGGAATTATCTCGTTAATATAATGGAATCCATTTGTTTATGCAGGGAAACATTGTCGTTGCTTAATTTTGATTGATACCACACAATCAGACCTCAAAAGTTATCCTGGAGTGATTGAAGTTTAGCCTAGGGACACTAATATTTCCCTCTCCATATATCCTAAAAATTAGACAAGGTAGTTTTTGCAATATATCAAAGATCAGTTGATTGCATAAAAGCTGTGACTAGTACAGTGTATATAGCTTTGATGCTTATTAAAGGGAGAGGAGAATGAAACTAAGAGATCTTGATTTTGAATACAAGGGATTCTATTTAGCCCCAATTGTTTTCAGGTCCTTCAGAGTTTGAGATAATAGACATCGTCAGATTCGCTTTGAGTCGAAGGAGATTAAGTAAAACTCGTATTAGATTATCGTTAGGTTGTATTTGACAAATCAGTTCTAATTCTCCTGCTTGCAGGGGAAAGCGCACACTCGCATTGACCAAGTTCAGTAAAGATCGGATTAGTTGTTTGATTTAAGCTGTCTAAGAAAAAGTGATGCGGTGCCACTACGTTATACACTCGGGGACATTTATCCAGCGATTTGGTGATGACATACATTATGCGTATGTTATTCATTTGATCATTATAATAATTAAAAGTTATTATCAAAGAAACGAAAGGTACCGGTTTTGAAGTTTGAAGTTTTTGATAGAGAGTCGGGGCATTTGTGTAGACCTCCTTTTTTGTTTCTTGATATTTTTGAGATATATACTGGTTACCCGAAGCTTAAGAAGAGGAAGATATTTCCTTATCTCTCGCTATTATCTCTCGACTATTTCAAAAGGTTGATTTTTAATGATTATTAGCAATTCGGAATAGTGGGTACGCCTTTAAATCTGTTGTAACTTGCTCTATTTAGTTCACACCAAATAAAAAATATACTTTGCGTTGGTTAATTAATGCCTTGTGAAATGGTTACAATGTTGTTTGATTGGGGTTCCGGGAAAAGTTTCATCGCTACAAAATGGATTCAGTAGATAGAAGTAGGAATATGTGTGCATGACAACGAGTATGAATTTCAACCATGCGAGGGTGTCTAAATGCAATTAACAGTAAAGTTCTCCGATAGGAGGTGAAGGTGAGGAGAATTCGAGTGAAAGTAGAGAATAGGGACAGGAAACTTCATCCAAATCTGGGATTTATCAAAATTTTCACCATTTACTTAATGAAGATTGATCACTGCGTTACGTTATAATGTTCCGCATATACCCCCCTCTCCCTCCCCCTAGATTTCTGATTCAAGTCTGAGCTTTTTGTCCGGCAGATTGAGAATGGAGGTTTTTAATTCAATATCGATGCATTTATTTCTTCTAATAGTCAACAGAAGCTAGCTAAAATGTCATCAATACGAGAAGCAAAAATATTATATTTATTAACAGTGAATATATTGGCTGTCAAACTCCCAAACCCATTTAGGAAAGCACTTCCAGAACTCCTCTTGGATGGAGAGTTAACGTCATGGAACTCATATTTTTTCTTCTGAAACTGAACCAGGTATTACGAATAAGCTAACAAGATGGTACATTTACAACCAAGGAAGATGCAAAAAGCTGGTTTAAACTAAAATACTCGCATGTTGGAAGCTGGAATTTTTCACGAATTGTCTGTGCATTGTTAACATCAGACATATTTAAGACATGAACCCGTTAATTTTATCCATTGATCGGAGTGATAGTACAAGTAAATGACAGTTTTTCTGAACTTTCACATTTACTGTAAAGGATGAATTTGAAATGACATGTATCTTAGGCATTCTTTTCATTCTTTGACCTATTTTGATTAGAGAAAGGAGGAATGAAGGCTACCTCAAGACTATTTCTATCCACCTAAAGTCATATGCCACACGATAATAACGGCGAGTCTAGAAAAGTGCTAATTCGGACAATTTTGTATCGTCAGAAACCAGACCATTTTCTCCTTTCTCTCTCCCCTCCCCCCTATTGTTTAGCCAAATGGAGAGGATTTATCTTGCCACCATAATAGTAGGTATTTGGGATTCGAAAAAAAACAATGAAAAATTTTAATACAATATTAACTGCATTTTGTTGCTACTGTCCTGTTATGCCTCTATTGATGGAGAAATATATGATTGTGGTAGATAATATTGGCGACTTTTTCGCTTTGATTATTGTTATAATTTTTAGGATAAAAGGTTATTGAACTAGAATAAAATGATAATTCATTATTTCCCTCCTCATCTAACCGATTAGATAAATAATTTTATACACCAATCTACGTTCTTTGTGCAATGAATAGGTCCTTTTTTCCGTATCCATCAATTAGCCCGGTCGTTCAAATTTCTGGATGCCGCGTTATTACACCATGAGAGAATTTATATATAATTAAACGTTCATGTGGTTAAATCTAATAATTTTCACGTTCAAGAAAGTTTATAGCAAGCGTTTTCGACCTACACCTAAATTTTCCTTAAAAGTGCACCACTTTATCAGTTAATTTATGTGGAACACTTCGTATAACCATGTTTGGAAAAAATATTCGCATGCTAGTAAGGTTTAAAATCTTGAAAACTTTCCAAATTTTCAAATAAGTCAGTTAGATGTGTAACCACTCAAGAATGACTGGTTTTTCAATTTGCTGAATAAAAAGCTTTTCCCTATCGGACTTATTAATATTAATTCCCACGGCAGATCCCACGAATTTTCTAATTTCCAATCATGGAATGTACCTAAACAAGGTGAGTTGTAAAATAAACCAATAAAGGGTGAAGTTGGGGGTTATTTGAATACTTAAACCTCTTAATTATCCGTTTTTTACATAACGGACATGGTACACTGGCTCTTATCCTAGTTTGATTTAAAATTATACTTAGTTTTGGTCCTGATTTGAGAATATTTGTTTGTATTTTCTTACTATTTTCAAGTTCTAGTTTATCCACAGTTTATTTTAACCTCAGCAATAAACTGGGAAATAGATTATGTCCCTTGTCGAAGTTTGAGAACTTGTTGGAACTTGTCTTACTAATGTTTTAGGCATGGACGTATCATTATTACTATTATAACTCAGCTAAACAAAATTTACAATTTGTAATCATTATTAGAACAAGGAGGACAGCAATATAACCCCTACTTCCAGTAGAATTAGAGAAGGTAATTTAGGATATCAAAAGAGTTCTACTTTATTGAAATTCTGAATACATAGGCTTGCTAATTTTCTTGATGAATGTAATTCACTACTTCATTGTGATGTCCATACACCCCGATTCTGGATCTAGCAAATTCTTAGCCTAGTCTGAAGGATGACCCTTCTCATTCGCATTCTCTACGACAATACTTCATTTTTTCTTCCCCGAAGCCGCAGAGACGTCTTTTAGGTCCCCATGACGCAAAATACCTATATGTCATTTCTGAAGGCGCCTATCGATTCCACCCTTCCTATAACAGTTTCGTTTCATTTAAAAGCACATTTGCGCTCATATTCTCACACGGCCTTACCCAAGTGACCCATATAAAACTGTATTTTTCCACTCAAAACATAACGCACGAGTGCCAGTTACCGGCTCCTACGCTTCTCTCTCATCTCCTCTCTTCCTCACCCCTCCCTCTCTTTTTTACTCGCTTCAATCCTCGTTGTGGCTTCCTTGAATACATCTTGGTCTAATCAACTCTTGGTGTTTTGCTCCACAATTGTTGTCAGCTCTTATTCAAACAGCTATGAATTGGTGACCACTGTTGCTGTTTTTAGTTGTTAACTTCCAACCGTTAGTTGTTAACTTAATCACAAGTCTTCCCATCTGACTTTTGTTTTTGCCTCCCTCGTAGTTGTAATTTATTATAATACACTAAGATGTGATATAGTAAAACCGTGTTCCTCCTGAGTCTTCCAGATCTTTCTCATATAGTCCCCAATACGTTATTGTACTGTTCCGAAATTCCAATTTTACAATGATTTCGTGATCGGAGAGCTTATTGATCAAGTTAATGTTGGTGGCTGGTCACGTCATCTCGATAAATTTATGTTTTGTTGCCAAGAGATAAATAAAAAAGTGCGTAGGCTTTGGAATGCAGTATCGTAACACTAGACTGTTTGTTTGTCAATACTTTAAATTCTTTAACACACATACATATATACAGTATTTTTCGTTCAAAAATTTGTCGCCAGCATAATGTACAACGAGATTTTCAAAATTGTACGAATTTCTCTCATTTTCTGTATGCAAGTTTATGAGCCACATCGTGAATTAACAATCTCCAACCTCCTCTCCTAGCTGGATATTGGGCCAGTTACCTGTTTGTTCTATTTTGTCGGTTGTTATCGCTCATTTCCATTATTCAATACTTTAATACTGAAAAATTTGAGGTAGACTAAGCTAGGAACCTCGCCAAGCCAGTAGAGAAAACACACGCCAACACGCGGACTAACATGGATCGATGGGGAAGCTAGCATGTCTAGAAATATTCATTTTCACTTCCTCTTCTAGGTGGAGAGATTAGTGGCCACTGTGTCAGTTTGATCGCTTCCTCTTACCCTTTGTACACTCTTTATTGCTTCTTGATCCATCTTTCGTATTCTTATAAATCTTTCACATCAATTTACCTTATCTATAAGGTGGACCTTAACAGACATATTTAGACCATGCTTCCTACAATTACCTTGCTTTGCCTTTCTCTCTGAGTGTAAAATTAATCTTTTTACATTATGGGTGTGTGTGTGTGATCCATTTGCCACGTGGAAGCCAGCTCCCATTTCCAATACTATATTACACCTCAAATTACCTTGCCTCACTCTGCTTTGTCTCTTTCCCCATAAATATTATGCTTAAAGTGCACATGCCTTCCGTCTATTTGACATTTCTGTTTTCGTGTGTATACATGGAAGGTGAATCATCCTATTGTCTTAGATCTTCCCCTTCCCTCCTCTATGCAACTGACGGACGCCAATTTTGGCTTGCTAGAGACGCTTTCGAGCACTTTGCCAGTTTTTGGGAAATAGTAACCTTTAATATTATATAAAAGCAGGCTATAATGAGAAGTTAAACCAAGCCAGTAAAGTAAGAATGCGATACCAGGATATAAATTAATTTAGAATTGATTAAAGGCAGAAAAAAAATCAGGATCGACACTGTTGTTGCGATAACGTGCTTGTCAGATGACAGTTGGTCGAAAATCATATCTAGTAATTGGAATCGACAGTCTCACTAATTTACGTCGTCTTATAGAGTTATAGCTAAAGATCTTCTGAAGATCTTTTTGCACGTCTAAAAAGGAGATGATATGACAAACTTCTTATTCTCTGAATACTCACTGAATATGATTTATATACTAGGAATCCAGGAGTCAGCTTCTTAGATTAAGACATCATGCTCTTTGAATAAAAGGCAGAAAATCTGGTAAATCCTGAATTTAAACGAAGAAAAGTTCTTTTGTAGCTAGCTCTTTCGGTTGTAATTCACTTTCCTTTCCTTCTGTTGTAAAATTTTTTACCCACTGACAGACGCCAAGTTTGGCTTACCGGCATACTACAAATTATAGTGATGTGGTTTTTATTACACTTGTGGGGCAAATGATAACTACATGTACTTCCGATAAAGATCTCTGAACATCCACGTATTCAAGAACGGACTAAGTTATCGATTCACAATGAGATTTAGAACTCAGTTATATGGTTCAGAGACTATAATGGATCGTTAAATATTGCTTGATCAGATCGATGCAAAAAAGTCACTGGCAAAACTCATTGCCGAAGGTCCTATGATGATTCCGGGTATTAGGCCGTTTAGGAAATTGTAGGGCCAGTGACCAATCCGAATTCAGCCATTTATGGGTACTTCCAGTTCTTGGGAGTTCAGATTAATTCCCTATGAAGGAAGAAGGTGATACAGCAATACCAACCGATGGCACTCCTGTCTCGTAAATCGGCTATACTTCGAACTCTTTTGGTAAACAACTTAGCTCATGCTAAAGTCGGTATTTACGAAGAAAGAAAATACTATTTTGAATCATACGAAATAATCTGGACAAAGAAATGGTGAGGTTGGTGGATGGGGGTCAGTGTAAAGTGAAGATAAAGTCAAAATATCAAAAGTCTTTCCATTTGATTTTTGTGTTTTTCAGATCCTCCGCTTCATATTTATTGCCATTGTTTCAATACAACACGTTCTAATATTTGAAACTTCAGTAATCATGTCATGATTTCCCGATCCTTGAATGATGTTCACAGGTCGACTAATTGAAGTGATTTGTCGTGCCAACTCTTCCAATTTGCAAGAGCAACTATTTGAGACTTAATACCTCTAAAGTAAAAATAGTGAATTGGTTTCTGATAATACCTTTTATTTTCCTTGATGTAGATATCAATTACACCAGCCATTCAACAACAAGGCATCACAATAATGACTCCTGTGGAGGTCAGCGTATCATTACCCGAAGAACAGGGCGAAAGCAATTCAGTAGTTGGCCTTCTCACTTCCACAACCAGTTACAACCCCGCACCAACTCTTATCCCTGTGGCCCTGAGCCCAAGTCCCGCTGTCCGAAAAATGGCCAAAGTGTCTGTCTATTGTCCAAACGGTGTGGAGACGACTCCCTCTTCATCCCAACAACAACAGCCACTCAAAATCCCCCCTGAAGAGGTCTCCTAAGTGTCCTCTTATCAACAGGATCTCCCTGTTTTTAGCTCTGTCTCTTGTACAAATACACTTTCTCCCCTTTATCTGTTTGACCATTGCTGTATCTATCAGTTCGGCGTGGTATTTTTTCTGTCTTGGGTGGTTAGTATATGACTTCGATAAAGGTATGAATTTATATTTTTTAGTTGTTATTGGATGGAGCATGATAATAATGATAGTAAGAGGAGAGATGATATCTTTCAGCTATAACTTTCAAGGTCATTTGGCTAATCATTTTCTAACACTCGTATTTGGGTAGCATAAAGGGACGTTTTTCACAAGAAATTCGATTTCGGCCACGAGTAATAAAGTTATAGAACTTGTTGAACTCGGTAGGCTAGTCAGTATAACCGTTCAGTGTGGGTATGGAATGAGGCCTTTAACAATTGTTTATAATGGGGAGTTTATTTTCAGGAATAAAGAAATACCGTGAGCGGTAAACATTGCGCTCTGTAACACCACAGCCTAGAAGTAGAAGAAGGATTCTCTATGGACATCTTTCATAAAGCAAGAGTGTCTCTTTCATCTGCGTCGCCATGTGTGAGACGTGATCTTGGAAATTTACGCAACCAGTTGGTGATCGGAGATTTAATTGGATTGACTATGATCATAAGATGAGTGATGATAGGGAGTCCGATCATCTCGTCTTACGAAACAAGTGGTTTATGTACCTTCTGGGTTACAATATGAATGGTTGGCGACATAAAGTCCAAGTTTGCTGATAAATGGTCATGGAGAGGCTGGGAACTTTCTTCCAGCATTGTCTTCATGACTAGACGTGAAGTATAAAAACCGACCATCATAATGGTGGGTAATTTAAATTAATGCATTGGGGCATGAAGTTGGGTCTCATAACATCAATTTTCCATTAGTTCTCCATTGGTCCAATAGTTATTTCTCGTAAATGAAATATATTCGTTCATTTCGTTGTCTCGGCTACTATAATTGTTTTAGGTATTGTTAACATTTAGAAACTCGTGCTGACATTTTCTCTCTTGGATTATGCAGCAGATTTCACAAAGTTAAAGCCAATCTCCCCCTAAAAAGTTATATATGTCAATATTGCCATCATCAATGTCAAATTAACTGTCCTAATGATAATAACACGGTAAGTTAAGAAGAATGTTGCTCAAGATCCTACATTATTAAGTCGTAACTTGAAACATCATTTCGTAAAAGTCAATAACAGATATTAACTTGATGGTGTTTTTATCATATTACCAAGGCTATGAAAAGTTAGGGTATCATACTGCTAATCGGTATGTATGCAGCATTAAGTTATTAGCCGCATATAATCAGAAACGGCTGGATCCCTATCCAAGGCTCAATGGACGTAAATCTAAGAGTAAATTTGATACCTTCTTCGGAAGAAATTCCGAATTCTTTCAGCTCTTAAATCTGATTCACAAGAAACTGAAGTATGGTACTTACTTGTTAGAACTAAGAATCCTTCTGACAACTAAGGTTGAGTGGAGGAATGAAAATTGGGACAGGGAGAGACCAAAACGATTATGCCAGAATGTGTAACGCAGACTATTTTGACAAGCATCAAATGAGCGTCAAATGACATTATAACAGTTACGATGTGAGTCATATGAAGCAACAGGAGACGGTAATTTTTAAATGTATGCAGAAATATATACTTCATACTAATTTGATTCGCTTCATTTTAAACAATCACTTTGATCAGAAATATCAGTTATTTGTTTGGTATTAATAAGTTATGGCAAAGACCGCACATATACGAACTCTGTTATTCCCATTTGATCTGAATTGCAACTAAATATTTTTTACTCCTATAAAAGTGGTATTATCATAAGTTGGAGTCTCTTCATAAATTGTGCCACCCGAATCACCTCTATATAGGTATGGGTTATTAATGTTTGTTTATTTGCAGACTCGGGATCAGAAATAGGCACCATCAGACATGGTTCAGTTTTTTCCCAAAAGTAACCACGTGGTGATATATTTAGACACGAGCGAGAATCTAAATAGATTGCATATCAGCAACGTGACTTCTACCACAGAAACTTGAAGTTGTAGAGGCTAGAGTGTGACTAGCTAGTGTGACTGGCAACAGATAGCGATAATTCCCACATCAGAATGCTAAGAATTAAGAGTAAATCAGTGCATAATTTACAAAAGCATTCGAAATTGGAGAGTGGGAGGAGTACGGAGATCAGGGAGAGAATAACAAGGGAGGGGAATGGAAAAGAGAGCGTGAGAAATAGACGCTAACACCTCGTGTGTTTAAATCGATGTGCAGGCAGGTGGATGAAAGTGGATAATGGGAAATTTGCCGCCGCGTATTGGCACATGGAGGTAAAAAGCAAACATTCCAATATGGAAATAATATTTCATAAAGGCGTTTCGAGATAGGTACGAATAGTAATCCTTCAAAGTTATCCTCCGGTTAATTATAAAATATTTTCTCTGCAATATGATATATAATGCTGCAATAAACTCAACTGATTTATTCTCCCTTGTGGTTGACAGCTTATCACCTCCCTGAATTCTTCTATCGATTTGTTCCTGCAGGTCGCAATGTGGTACCTACTTTCAACATTCCTTAAACATCTCCCTCTTTCTAAGTCGCATACCGCTCTATTAAAATTCAAAAAGGGGAAGAAACTTTAAGTTAAAAGGGCCAGGCAGTTTCTCAGATGCAATACAGTCAAACATCGATGGAACTGGACTTGAAATAGGTAAGTTTATTAACTCCTTACAGTATCTTTCAGAGGCAAATTTACATTCAGCTTTCTCGTAAAATCGAACTAAGGTAGTAATATAAGAAAGATATTTTAAAATTCCATAGCCCGGAAGTTGTATACAGATTTATTAATTGAATACAATGCCCAACTCACTTGAATCTATCTATTTGAAAACACTTTCTGAGTTTTAATGTTTAAAAGAGGTAAATTTATAACACATCAGTAAAAAGACGGTTAACAATAAAGCAGCTATCGCTATTCGTGAAAAAGAAAGTTCAAAAAACACCTTCTGGTATTTGAAAGCCGCAATTATGATTAATTAGAGTGCAAATTTTCTTGGTGCTACTAAAGAATCGAAGCATAAATTAACTGTCATCATCTTAGTTTTTTTTGAAAATTTAACTTCATGATTAATTTAAATCTAAAAATTGGGAGATTTAGATTTGCAGGGCTTAATGGAAGAGATTTCTCAACACTAGCGTCACTTAGATGTGAAATAGAAACCGGGAAATGTGGTGAGGAGAAAGAGCCAGACAATATGTTATTTCTAGAACCGGACATTTGGCTTTATGATAAAGTCAAGGGAAAATTTTGTTTTAGTAGAATTCGAAGTTAAGTTAAATAAATAACGTGGAGCATGACTGAACACTGTATAGTCTATCCCATAAATGGGTAAGAATAAAATGATAACTGAACTAGTGGTAAGTAGATGGTTCGTCGATCCAAAAGCCCGTTCTACTCTTGGGGTAGATGAAAATTTTGGCCTTTTTCAGGAAAAAGTCGGTAGTTATAGCGATGTATGTAGTACCATCATCAAGTCTTTTAAACTTGTTCAATCCCGGATATACATTTCCTCCACATATACTACTGATTTGGAATATATTTGAGCTCTTTTAGATGCACAGTTGAGAAACTTGAAGGGAATGAAACTCTCCATTTTTGAATAGTACAACTTTCACCCATTCAATTTTCCAACCGAGATTGACTCTTCAAGCAGCCTCGGTGAAATAAATCCTTTGGACAAAGAGGCCTAAATAGTGATAAGAGTTCTTTAATTCACAAATAAGAATTAATATTTCCGGTTTAATTTAAACTAAATTCCCTATTTATCTTCAATATACCCATATTTTGATTCAAATATTAACTTATTTTGTATTTTGATGGCGAATTCATTTCATTTCAATAAGAAAAATATGAAAATACACTAACATTTCTCATAAAGGGCGGGTGAGTGGGAGGGCTGTTAATGTTAATATGGGCCGAAACTTGATCAGAATACATTTTACTATGTTATTGACATATAGAGAAACTTGAAAAACAGAATAAGGTTGCTACTAAACGATTAGGTTAGTTGAGGTAAACAAATGTGAAGCCATTAACATGTGTTCATTGTTGATATAACTTTTGCCATTCACTTTCTACGTGTTTCCTCATAATGAACAATTTGCAAGATGCAGCAAATTGACAGCGATTTCTTTAATAGGCAAACAATCTCCATTTTCTTTCCTACCCAATCAGTTTTAAAAGACTTCTTGGTTAACGACATTCCAAGAGACGACACGACTGCTTCAGCTATCAAATGGGCAGTTGAATTTACCTGTCATTTCGCTGTAAATGTAAATTTATCATAAAATGTCTCAATATTAAGACATTTGAAAATTATTATTGGTGGAAAAAATTAATCCCACCTATGAACACTTCAAACAAATCAAACAAGATTGAAGATGTATCAAATCCGAAAGTTAATTGCGCAAATTGAGGATTCAAACCGTAATTACGTTCAAAGAAACGAACATAGAAATTAATTACTATATCTGATAATTTATAAATTATGAAATCACTCCTATGACATGGTTAGACATGTCAAATGGGCGATCACGAAATTAATGGTTATTGATCCATTTTTTGTAATGTGAATGGCCAACTGTACTGGTCAAATCTGGTCGTGAGTAGGAGTGGTGGAATGTTGATTTCTTATAAAAATGGCTTCAAAATGCCATTTATCCACCCAAATCAAGTAAAATTTCATTACCACTTCCATTAGTGGTCTTGAAATGCTTTTATATGAGCTAGAATGATCAAAAAGCACGAGAAAGCTACAGATTTGATAGGCTATCTCCTCCTAAGTATAACTATCGTCTTAGATCACGTATCGATATAATGTAGTTACTACACCCGCCTCGTTCTGCTTAGTGTGTAAATAGTTTATCAATCTCCTCTTCTATTTAATAACTGCGTGCCTAAACTTTACTCAACCAACGAGTTACTCTTCGGGTCACTAGCCTCAAGAATGTTGTTTATTTTATGGTTTCTTCCAATATAAGCCTCCAGCCACCAATCGCAGCTAAATGACCCTCCCTGCATTAAGTAAATAAATTATTTTGAAGCACACAGGAAACGAAGTTTATTAGTTCTGCCCGAGTGCATTGAAAGTATTTACTTAGAGTTCCTAACACCAGAAAGGGCTATAGTTTAACAAGTATGGCTGTGCCTTCGATGATTTCTAAACTTCCGCCCTTCCATTAAAACTTGTTTTCTTATTAAGGCGCTCTACTCGCCCCACATCTTTGGCTTCTCCCTTTCTGACACGCTTATTGATACTCAAGGTAAAACCTAACTGGCGTGGACCAGTTGGGTCGGGATGCGACCGGAAGTAAATATGTTTTGATTTTGTGACATAATATGATAAACGGAATAAGCATCAATAATGAAATTTTCTCAGAATGTGATAGGAAGGAGGAAAAATAATACGACCATTAGAAATTACGGCATAGACTAATCAACCGTCGACTAACCAGCGACGTTACGGAAAATCCATTCCCTAACAAATAACAAGCATAGAGGTTTAGGTAGCTGCTAAATTAAGTCTAAGAGTCATAAAGTTTCTGTCTTGATCTCACTTTCTGGATTTGAGTTAACCGTAGCAATGTTTTGTGGGTTCCCAAATAATATTTGCGGTAACTACGTTACAGTAGGACAATTAGTAGCAGTGGCTCATTTTTGTAAGAATAGAAAGATGATATATTTCTAATGAAATTATCTGAAAGGGGAACATGATTTATTGTCCATATAGCCTATATCACAATAGAAAGGATACATTAGAGTGTACTATTAAGCCTAATTAATTACGGCAATCGTTCAATTTGAGGGTAAATAGCGAAAAAGTTGTGCGATTTATCATAATTATCAACAGAGATCCGGGTTAAAATGGGGCCTGCAAGATTCCAGTACACTGAGGCAAAGGGATGACCATGAGTGGAAATGCCAAAGGGAAATAGCATTTTATTGCCCCTATTTTGGCCAGACCGTGGCACTGCCTCCTTTTGCCAACTTTGTTAATGGCAACAGGAATCTAATTTTCTGGAAATGTCAACCATTCCTAGTTCACCCGTTCATTCATGCGCCATGTAAAGGGAGACTCTGATGCTTTAAATTAAATAGAAAAAAAATGTATTTGAATACAAATAATTTAATTCTCCGTTTCTATGATGACTAATTGGGTCTGAATCCACCAAATTTTGCTTAAACAGCTCTAAAATGGCTCCATTATCTTTTCTTTAAATCGGTCAAGCACAAGATATATACTTTCTGCGTAAATAAGTAATATGAGCAAATGCAAACTCTAGCTCTTGAATACTGACATCTAGTGAAAATTCCCTCTGACTGTCTTCAGAACGAAAAGAATGCTATTGGAAAATTCTTAAGGCCAAGCAGATACAAAATGTTACTCGACCCGGATGGAAATCCCTAAGTTCAAAACTGAAAAATTCGAATTTCATTTTCCCTCTTTTCCGATATGTAGAAAATCGCAAGTTTCCTCGTTTAAATCGCATTTTTTATACGATTTTACATAGAATAAACCAGTTGTAGGACAAATGGGCAATCATAATTTGTTCTTTGAGAAGGAAACCACTGTCACTGATTACTTTTAAATTTGAAAGCACTTTATCGGAGATGTTCAAGTTATTGCCTGTTTTCTTACATATCCCGGGGGTCCTAAAAATAAAAAATATGGAGTTCTAAAAATGACTGAAATGCATACCTCCTCACTTATATCTCTGTCCTAATTGCCTGTGGCTCATCAATGAACAAAGTACTCAAAATCTGTCAACCGCTCTATTATATATAATTTTGTTTGTTTCTCACAACTCGGGTTTCCCTTCTTTCCCGATTTCTCTTCCTATTCCGTAATCCATTCACTCTCATTCATTTCCAGTTATTTAATATATACGTGCTCCTACTAAGCTCTTGATCTTCTTACTGGGGAAGGGTTAGTGCATCCTGCTCTCTTTTAGGGAGATCATTGGTTCCATGGAGGAATCTATAAGACCAAAGAGATACCAACAATGAATGAAGCTTTTTAGCTTTCCAGCGCAGACATCCACATTTCCGTTTTGTATTTGAGACTGCGCACTAGTTGACTTATTCCTCTTAGCCCCACAAACATAAAGCATAATAATTTTACGGGGCGATTAAACATTCTAATAAGTTAACAAAGGTCAAATGATTTAGAACAAAGAAAGTCTTGGAAAAATCCGCAGAATTCCAAATTTTACAGATTTATTTACAAAGTTAATAATTTTCATTGTTAAAATGTCAAGCCGACAAAGTTAGTTCTTCTAGTGGAGAGAAATTATTAACCAGCGAGCTAAATTTATCGTTTCAAACCTGCCTTTCAGCATTAACACAGGCATTACTTAGATAAGCAAATTTTTAAGGCCCAACAGCACATTTTTCTATTTTTGTTGCATTCTTGAACCAATGAAAGCGGTATGAAGTAATGACATCGGTGTTATTGCTTGGCATGTGTTGAAGCAATATTATGTCAAAAGTTACTTAGGCCTTGCAGATCTGAGTAAAGACAGGGTAGATGATATGCACCTCAGATATTAAGAAAAAACTGGATAGCTTAGAATATGTGGAAGTAAATGCTTATCAGGTGAGTCATTAACGCGGATGAGGTGAGATTTCACTCCCTGGTACGAGAGTAGAAAAAAGCGATAATCGAGTTAGATTTCAACCAGAAAGAGTATCAGGATAAATTTGTTTGAGTGGAAAATGGGTGTCCGAATGGCCAAGATGATAGGGATTGATGCCCCCGATCAATACAAGATAATAAACTCTTCGACGACATCTCAGTACTTAATCACGCACTATGCCAATTGGTTATAACGTAACCAACTGGAAGTCCTGGTAGTAATCTCGCGGAGCTAACAATAAGACACGTTATAGTCAACACGCGTGAATTAACGAAATTCCCTCCCAATCAGTATCGGCTTAAACAAACTAGTATAATTGTCAGGTGTCTTTTATCGGTGGGGAAATAAAGAAAGAAATTACATTTTCATTCATAGAAGAAATATTGGGAGCGGGGGAAAATAATTATTATTTCTTCTAACACACAAGTACAATTTGGAAATAGATACAGAAAGTGATTTTCATTCAATAAAATCGAATAAATAATTATTAATTATTATCTCATATCTAATACTCCCAAAAACATAGTTAGGCTTAGTTGGGAGCCAGATTTATAAAATAAATTTTTCAACAATTCCATTGCTAATATCTTGTGATAAACTTTGATTGAGACAGAAAATTTCGGTTAGGATTCAGGAGATTGATAAGAAACAACTGTTTTTGGTGTAATCGCACCGTAATTCAATACTACAGAGATATCTTATTTCCGTATTTATATGCCAAAGCACTAAACTGTAAAATTTATTTGATAAAAGTTTTAGTTTTCTCTTGAAATACAGTACTTATTTGAATAAAATAAAATTTCGACAAAGTCCTGGTGCATTTGCTTTCAGTTTTTATTGCATTAAGAAATCAACAGTATTTTGGGCGTCCATTCTACGGCATTGACAAAACTGAGATTAAAGGATCAAAATTCAAGAGTAGTTGCAGGACTTAAATCATAATACATTTTAAATTGCATATCACCATTCATTCTCTTTTAAGCTCTTCAAGCAGTTAACCTGTATTGTTCAACTATACCACAAAATATATTCAGCAAAGATAAGTGATGGTTTATTAGACAGCATTTCAGAAAGACAGATCACTTCAGTTAGTGCTGAGGGCCTTCTGTTGAAGTGAGTTGAAGAAATAATTTACATAATATTTTATTTCAGTCATAAGTTCTGCACTTTAAATAATAGTTATCAAGGATTCACAAATTAGGTGAGAGTAGAAAGATAATACGTTCACAATAGAGCGAAAAGCAAAACTAAAATATTGATAAGCTCCTCAGATCATAATAATAGTAATAATAATAATCAATATTATCAATCAATCAATCAACCACCACCACCACCACCACCAACAACAATAACAACAGCCGAATCATCATTATCATCATCATCGTAGTCGTCATTATTACCACCATCATCAGAGCTTGGTTTTGATTTATTAAATGCACTAAGTGGTTAGTCATCCCATTCCCATTCCTTTACACTTGCTCCTTGTCGATGACCACCTAGTCGATTGCTATAAGCAATAGAGGGTACTAAAGCTCACTTAAGTTAGCCTTCAATCTTCTAAATATCATCCTTTCCGTGGTTGACCTTTGTAAATCAACAGGAGAATTTTGAATAATTTAGACCAGTAAACGGTCTTCAAATATTGTATAACTTGCCAGAAATGGAGGACCTCAAAAAATGGCGACTTCTATAAAATGACCTACGCGTCTTGTGCCATATGCATATCATTTATTACGCAATTTCTTATATTGCCAACAAAATGCATTGTTCTATTTTAGGAGACAAAACCATTAACAGAAACTGTTTTTCTGTTGCACTTTCGGGTAACAAATAAAAATCAACGAGTCACCTGGAGAATTGGAAGAGGGGAAATGGAGAAACGGTATTGTAAAATTACTATATGATGTGCTGTATTGTCATTTTTCACATTAAAGAAAAACACACTGCTATATGGACTCTGCGTAGAATTGAACGTGGATAAACCACGATTATTCCTCTCGAGCTAGAGAAGAGTTGACGCTTAGGATTGCCAAATGTGGCAGATTGAATTGACCGATAAGAGAACTCTTGATGACCTCGATAATATAAGACTCAGTAGATCTATGTGTAATAATATTAATATGCAATACCTGATCCACATTCCGACTTCAACCAGTAGATGGGACTGTTGATGGAGGAAATAATAACTACACTAATCCTTAAATTTGATCAAGAGACTATTTCAACGAATTAAATCAAAAACACATTTGATAAAATGAACCTGTAAAAACTTATTTACAGATAAGTGGGTGAACTTTTAAAAGTTCATCTTGAGTGAACTTTAGTGAATTTCGCTCAGTTAAATACGTAGTTGCTGATCCCATCTACTGCTTCCTCGCTGTAGAAGGATATAGATAAATCAAGTGGCATGATCAACAACAGAATCAAATCAACCGGTCCACATAACCTCATCATGAACCAGGAAGTCAGTGGATGAGGATTAAACATTAGGACATCAGAGAGTGAACTCTTGCCATTTTGAAAATATGCACAAAGGAATGCTCCCGAATGAAAAGAACTGAAGTTTTGCTAGGTTTTCACTCAATTACCTAAGTATTATTAAATTAGGCTCGTTTGCGATTACTCAAATTTTGATGCTTTCCCACGATTAAAAGTTGTAGAAGCATTTTTGTTGTGCTGTGGATAGTAACAATAATGAGAGCATATATAATGACTTTAATAAACATTCATTAACTCTGGCCACTAAGAAATCTCTAGCGGTACACCAGTATCCCCTCCTACTACTAGCTTGAATATTCACAATTAAACTCCCATTTCAGAGCCACTTGATTATTAGCTTCGATGTACCTAAAGTTAGAAGTCGGACTGAATGCATCTTATTAGTAAATATATGAATGAGATTTGGGATTTGTTCAATACCAAATATAAACATACATCCGATCTAGGAGAAGAATCCCAATAAGTATATTATAATGAACAAAGTGAAAAACAAACAGTGATGTATTTTGCCACTAAAGAAGTCACCGTTGTTGGCTGCGATCAACCATAGACCCAGATCTCGGCAACGACCTAGTGCTCAGGAGGTTTATAGTAGGGACTTCTTGGAAAAAGCCAATCTCTCCATGTATTAGATCACTAATCGAAACACGAATGACAGTGCTGCCATGAACGCGTAAGGTCTTACTGAGAATGTTGCACTGATGCTTCCATTCTGTTCTACTTACACTATACAAAGAATTGTCTTATTCAACAAAGTAATATAACTTCTCAGAGATACACAGTTACGTCATGGATGAGTAAAGGAAAAGAAATTGAATATTGAATAATTAGTGATCTGAAAAATCGGATTTCTTTACAAAGGAGGGAGTTTTCCAATCAAGCGGCTTGAACTGAATGGCTAAATATCGAATAGGTGTCGATTGAACGTGCCTAGAAAACCGTAAGGCGTATTTACTTTTTCCTTTCATTTACTAGTTTTAAAACAACATATTATTTATTCAAATAGCTTTGCCAAAATCGACAAACTCAGTATTGTGTTGTAATTTTTATGACATGACAATGCCCCATAGCAGTGAGTCGTCCTTACGAATTATATCTTACTCGAAAAGGATTTATCATAGGCGAAATTCTCCTTATGCGTCATTGACTAGGATATTATATTGAATTCTGTGGCGCAAAATTCTGATTGAATATGAAATGAAATCACGCTGGCCCCATCATCCTACCGGCGTCTTGGATATTAGAAGAAAAAAAATGCAGGGCACTGGATGCTGTGAAAATGAAATAATTAATGAAACAGGAGGAGAATCATGAAATCCGGAGATTGAAACGTGAGAACGCAAAACAATGACGGCATTCACGAAGCAAAAAAGCCAAAAACCTGAAGCCAACGACCAAATTTCGTAAGAATTTTTTGATGCACTGACAATAAATTTCTTCTCCTTAAACCTTTGAGCGCATCATTATTTGCTTTCGTGTTTAGGCGAAATCTCAAATGTGTTGGGTTTATTTACAATCCACTGATCAAAAACACAAAAGTGTTGTCCATAATGGGGTTGTATCAAACGCCTTAGCTAACGCTGTCTGTCACTACACGCACCACTTTTCACTATTGCAATATTATGAAACTTTAAATGATTGGTGAAATTAAAGCGCATTTTAACAGAAAAAATTTTTCAAAAATTCATAAATCGATAAAGAGGAATCTTAAAACAAAGTGAATACTTAAACGAAACAAATGTTGAATATATGCAGATATCAGATAAATTGCGCATTAATGGTGAAACAAAATACTTTTAAGAGGAATTTAGCTTCCTTACAACCAGAAATCCTAAAATTAAAACAAAATTACCGTTTTGATAATTAATAAGTTTGTGTTAATTCAGTCAAACAAAATTTGACCATACTCATATCAAGATGACTTGCCCCATGCTATCCGTAAAGGTATAGAGGTATGCAATTAGGAAGACAAAAGTTGGAATGGGAGATTTGAGCTAACTCCATAATTTAGAGATAATTAGAGAACACACATAACATTTGGCAAAATCTACGTTTGTTTTCCCCCAACCACTCAGGACGCCATAATAGAACTGGGAGTCTTGAATTTCACAAAACCTTTCTTAATGGTCTTCTGAATATGTACCCCTGTTATGATATAATGTCATCTTTGTATTCGTTGTAGTGATTATCGAACTTCACAGGGCACTGATAGCTTGGCAAGAGGATCTTTTCACTCGTCCTGTACGCGTCTGACCTAACAGAAATAGAAGTCCGAATAGCTCAGAGTACTGCTTCAGTCAAACATTGAAATCGCAATTGTATTCTCATCAAATTCTACTTTGGACATCTGTCAAAGATACCGCCATCATCCTCAATGGTATACACTACTGAATAAAAAACCAAATCTGTCATAGTGATTTGTTTAAATTAATGAGAATGTCTTGTGCTTTATTATTTTGAGGTCAAAAATATTGGATTGCTGAAGCTTATTGTTCTATTTTTGTAAATTTTCGATGAGAGGGGCTTAAATCTTACAACAAAAGAATTGATAGTATTGCCTATCGTGCAGCTGCACCTTTCACAGTATCTTAAAATTAAGTTTGACAATTTAAACAAAAATTCGAACGATCGTCCTTTTCATTCAATCAATTTGAACATTTTTTAACAGTATTGAAGAGTTTCTACACTCGAATCGCATATGTGGAGACGCAGAGCAAGTTAATTATTTTTAATACAACGGTTTCATCTATTCCGGAGATTTTCAGCAATCTTATTGGTTACATTTTGAACTGTGTATTTAATTTCAGTTATACAATACAAACGCTCACGATCCATCTTTTGATAAGTTATTCTCATTTTCTCTAAGAATTGGAAAAATAATCTCTTTGACAATTTATCTGTTTAATGTTTAAGAGGAATGTTGCATAGTGAAGATTTTTTCTAAGTAAAATCTTGTATATGATTAATCCTAACATTGACCTTCATTATCCGTGAAGTAAATTGTTGTGAAATGTCAAATATCGGACATAAATTGAATAAAATCCAGATATTTTATTAAAATTTTAAACAGTTGGCCAATAAGTAAACAAAATTTATGGAAATCCTCGATACAAGAAGACAGATGATTCACCTTATTAAAACAAACATTAAAAAAATCAAATGAAGTTGGAGAAAAACAATGCTTGTTTTGTACAATGTCCAAATTCCGGCCAAATTAAATATAGCCAGCCTGATGTATTTACAATGCTGTTGGGCGCTCCAAGTCATCGGCTTTTCTCAGCATTCAATTGTAGAAATAAATCTTATCCTTAGGGGAAAAGGAAATATCCTTCGGTAAATTTATGAATATTTACTATTAAGCAAATAATCTCCAAATAGGTAGAATAAATCTAATCGTGAATACACCTTTATTTTCTTAATAATTTTAATTTAATGGCAAAATTTTAGTTGTACATTTTTTAAGGTGTTAATGATAGAAATGCTCTTCAAGACCATTGCTGATGACCTATCACCCTTTGGCCGTCCAGATCCCCAGTCATGAACCAATTAGTATCGATTTTCTAACAATTTTTACTAGGTATATGATGCAATTAAGACATTTCCTTAGTAAAGGTAATCGCATTTTGTAGGATTCATTAATTTAAGAAATTGAAATATGACCTTGTACGAATTTTACGAGCATGAATAGCATTTTCAAATTGGTTACTGGCTACCCTTGTCAGTTTACTTGGCATTATGAAATGAAGTGAGGCGTAAAGTATATTCCATCTAATACATTTACAGTAATTGTTATTAATACAATAAAGCCTTTTTTAGTGCCCGCAATTATTAAAAAAGGATAGCTTGAAATTAATTTATAAAGTTAATTTATTGGCGATCGTGGAGAGAGGAATGTAAAGCATAAATCGACCTTGATCTTACAGATGACTAGTGCTTCCGTGCCTATACGAAATTCTTGAGGAATTTGAGATCACCACTTTCAGTTGAAAAGTTGATTTCATTGACTGTTAAGTCGAAAGTTGCCTTGGATTCGGCTTTTCGTGAATGAACCTACTTACTCACATTTTAGTGATCTTATTGCACAAACCAGTAATAAATCCTTCAAAGAAAATGGGAGTACGTATAGAACTGTAAAAGATAAGAAATTATCATAATATTCGGGCTCTAAGTGTCTGGCCATATGACAACAACTGAGATCCGGTGACTCGGGCACAACTGATTTCCCTCTATCATCAAGTCCGTTCAGGCTGTCTATGCTAATATTTGCAACTGGTTCAATATACAAAGATGTGACAGAATAACACGTTTTCTCTCTGGGGTTCAAATAATTCACAGCACCTATCTCATATTCATAGTCTTGAGTGATTCGATTTCTACAAGATGGAATTTAAGATGTATTAAAGTAAAAATTCTGAACACAACCCGTAAAATTCAGTCAAAGATATTTTTCATCAAGCATTAGACTTTTGAATGCTGTCAAATTTATATATTCTGAAGATCATATCCAATTCCGACGAATAAACGCATTTATTTCCAACAATTTCCAAATTCAGACCTAACGACAAATGCTTAAAACGATCTTAGGTATTTCCACCCCAAATGCAGTGGGATATTATAAAACGACAAAATTCCTCCAGCAGTCGACTGCAGGGATAAATCTTATTCTCCTGTGGCCAGCAATATAAGTATTTTTAGAAAAAAATATGGATATTTTATGGGCAAAAGTATGATTGCGCTCGCCTTAAGAATATGGATACACATATGGAACTAATTACGCCCCTTCTGCGGAATGTAAGTGAAGACAAAAGAGCACCGCAGGAATATTATTGCAAAGCTTAGTCACCGATCAGTTGTCTAACACTCGTAACTGTGCGGAATTGCCAAAAATGGGAGTGAAAATCACCACACAACAACCCGGCCTCATACCCAAAGTTGGGAAAAAAGGTTTAAATCCTACCATAATTGTGACGGTGAAATTGGTGTGATTCTCCTTTTTGAAAAAAATGACAAATTTATCATACATAATAACTTAATGTGGTATTAGTTTCAAGTCATTTATTTTGCTCTTGACGATGTCCTCATCCATCATTCGGTGAAAGTCTTCTGGTACGTTGCCCCACTTTCTCTTAACCTTGACAACTTTTTGATATGCTAATTAATTTAAATCGCGCCAATTACTTTTAGCACTTTGTATTGGTGATCCATTTCTGCATATAAAAATAAATTGTCTTTTTTTCGAAATAAGAGATGGGTTATCCTGCTTTTTATCATGCATGATAAGCATGTAAGCTACTAGATGGTGGAAGCGGTCTAAAACTAGGTCAGTTCATTAATAATTAATTAAATAATTTAAATAAAAATTCGTGCCTAAGATACCATAAGAAATCGAGGGCATAAAGAAAGATAAATTTAGAAATTTCAACCTCGAAACTAACATTTCCGCATAATTCCAGTTGCGGTTAGGACCTCTTTGTCCATGACATTTCTAGGGTATTCGAGTGGAGGTCAGTTGTCAAGGTGATTTGATAGAAATTGTAATAGGTGCCGACTTTGAAGATCAAAGTTTTACGCTAATTTGCGTTTTCCCTCAATCACCAGATGACACCACTTCTATCTTTAAGGTTAAGTGAATTTTGCACTACAAAGTTCAGTAGATTTCACGAACATCTTCTACTCGAACAAAATAAGCAGCTATCTTAATAGAAAGAAGGAGGATTAGGAATTTATTCTAATTCACTTGAATCCTTAATAACTTTGAATTAGAGAGTTTGTATCGATCTTGTATTTTTCGGAATTTGAGATCATTATCTATCATCTTCTATCGAAGATGGATGTCCCTATCAATCATAGTACCTTAAAGAGTAATACGAGTATATGTGGATCCATTAATTATACGACATCATCCGAATAAAGGAAACGACTAACGAGGGTCTAAAAAAGAGTAGATAATGCGAGGAGAAAAATTAAGAACCTAACCTTACTTGACATCCGTACTCACATTACTAATTTGGATCTCAGATCCAGGGGTGGAATTGTATTCGCAATATTCTGAGCTTGTGTACCAGTTGATTTGAACCTGGAAAACTGCGCTAAATTAATCGTGCACGAGCTCTTGTATTTGAAGTGGATAAGACAAATAAAGTAAAGCAAGCTATTGTAGATGAAAGTGGAACACAGAAAAAATTGAAGTTAGCACTCGTTTCAAGTTCCGTCATTTGCCAAATTATGATCATAAAAGTGGGGGTAGCAACATCACCAAATCCTTTCAGTTGCATGCTTTCCGTAGCAATTAGGCAAGTTTTAAATGATTCCTGAAATGTTGGATCTTGGAAAAAGCAAATAAATGTAAAAATTGCTCACAAGAGCCCATATTTCTTGCAACTATCGATCCAATATCTCTAAAATTATGATCCAACAAAGATGGATTGCCCTCAAATTCTCAAACGATGAGGGCGGTTAAGACGAAATGATACCAGTCACAATCAGGGACATGCAGAAAGCCTTGGTTTCATGACCAAAATCTCCAAATCTCAACTTTTATTTTGATAGTAAAAGTTCTATTGCCTTAATAAATTCCGCAAATATCATATTAAGTCTAAATACGCAACTCTATAAGGTGAATAATATTATTGCGTAAACATATTTAAATTTAATTAACTTTCTGAACTTCAACCCCAGTTTATATTTGAAAATGCTCCCCTTTTTCGGGATTTCATAACCTGATTAGTGTTAGTCAGATAATTTCTAAATAACTAAACTTGATGTATAAATATCAAATCGACGGAAGGTGGTTCACATCTTTCGGATCCATGGTGGACTGGTTGTATCGACATTGGGGTAGTCAGCAGTTTTTTTAAGCTCCATGAATGAGTTAGAAAAGGACGATGACGAGAAAGGGTTAAAACAGAAGAAATGTCAGCAGGCAATACGTATATGCGGAGCAAGTCTGCATGTCCTTAAGGGGGAGGGGGAGATGGAAAAAGGTTGAAGGTTGGAGATGATGAGGAGGGGGGGAAAGGAGGGTGTTTTATTCACAGCTGCAAACATGCACACACGCAGTTGCACCATAACGCGCACCGGTTCGATAAAGCCAATCAGAAAGTGCCAACTTTTGTTTCTGTGCCATTGAAAGGATGGGAGGAATTCTGGGGTATTTCTGTGCTCATACCTTCATGCGCGTCCTTGTCAAAATGACTCGTATAAATTGTCTTTTTATTTCCACACACACACACATGCGCTGACCCATTCACCGGCTCCTACGCTTCCTTCATATCTCCTCCCTTACTCTCTTTCGAATCCGCATTGTGATCCATTCAATACACTTTGTGTACTACTTTTTAGAACTGTTATTTGCTGTACTTAGCTGCCAGCTATATCCTTAGCTTCTTCAACCTGGTTTTGGTTTATCAGTTCCTACAATTTGGTTATTCCCTAATTGGTGACCTGGGTTCTGGCACTCCAACTCTAACAATTGCTGGAAAGCACCACCATATAATTTGATTCATCTTCACAAAACCACCCATACGGGAACAAAAAAAATTGACAGTTTCTAAAACCACCGGAATTCAACAAGTTTAGCGAATTCAGTTCACTCTTTGTCTACCTTGCATTCCTGTTTATTACCATCAAAAAGTCTTATAGACTTACTAATGTTTGCTTAATTGCTGATAACGTATCTACTAAATTAATTTGGTTTTTCAATGACCAAGCATTCCTTGCTACCCACTTTTTATAACCTTACTTATTTCAAAATTATTTAACATTTACTGGAACAAATTTATAAAGATGGAAATATTGTATTCTAATCGAGAAAAAAACCGATTTAAAATATGATTACTTCTTCGACTGGTACTTAAACTATCCTGGAGTAGAAATTTTACCACTCTATGCCCTTATACGTCCCCATTTGTGGTAGAAAGTAAAAATCGTATGCAGGTTCTTGTCTCTCTGGGTATCGCTGGATAAACGGATATGACATTGCTAACCATGCCTTTGAAAATCATGCCATTCAAGTAGTTTAACGTCTGAATAGGTCAGGCGCTTGATTCAAGGTTTAGACTCTCTCCTTTCGATCTCCTTTTCTTAAAAAGAGCGAGTTTGGAATGTGAATCTGTCTTTACTTCTTACAACTAGAACTATTCAAAACTCATCAAAGGGTTGCATTTGATATAGTTATCTGAAACTGTCAATTCCTAAACTGAGTAGATGCCTATATTTTTTTCGTAAGTGTAATACGAACGAATGTTTACATATCAATGCAAAGCTAGATATTTGAAGGAGAGCATTAAGCACCAGTGATTACGCATCACCAATTGAAACATTGGAGGGAGATAGAGATAGAGACAAATAAGATGAGAAGTGGAAGACAGAAATAGGGGAAAAGATTGCAAGGATAAGAGAATTATTGAAGAGGAAGTGAAGAGCTCGTGGAAGAGATCAGCGGGTTGGCTAATTCTCTGGATTAATTTTCCGCATCATCTACTCGGCAAATGATTCACGTCCATGCTTTGATACTACTGGACCGAAGAAAGTTTTGTAAGGACTTGCGGGGTCTTCACCCAAGAAATAATCACACCAAGCCGAAAGATATTCATCGCTGCTGATTTTTCCATCCTTATCAGTATCCAGAACCTAATCAATATAAATGAAAGAGCTAATGGGATAAAGGAGTCATTTAAAGAATTTGACCATTGACTCCGAACTGACCTTGAACATGCCCTCAGCCTCAGCACGACCTACATGCCAAGCTTCTTGAAGATTTCGGTATTCTGCTAGAGAAATAAAACCGGTTCCTTCGACTTCAACAGCCTTAAAGAAGGTCCAGCCAAATCGGTCAATTGCATGCCTGAACTCCCCATTGATCATCGATCGAATATTGTGAATAAAGTCCTTCTCCGTAATCTCAGTGAAGTGAGCGCCTAAGAGAAAAGCTTAAATTAATAACTCAATAAGAAATATAGTTAAGCTAATTGCATAAACTTTCTTTCTGGATAAATAAATTCGTATAGAAATTACATGCTCCCTAAGTAAATAATAACTTATATTTTGATAAATAAGTTTACAAAATCGGCCTTACAAAACGTGCATACAAATATTTGCTAAAATTTGCGAAAAGAAAACACATTTAAGCTACTGATCAAACTGAAAAGTAAAGGCTTCAAATTAACAGAACTTGGAAGGCTAGATGGATGTGTTAGTTAACATTTTCACCTGTTAAATTCATGCAAAACAATGAGAATAAGTAATTAAAAAATAAAGAAACTTAAAAATTAAAACTTAAATATAAAATTAGCATAAAACAAAGTGCATGTGATGATACGGTGCGAAGTAAGCCCTGGATCAAAACTGATTTCACTTATAAATTTCCCTATTAACATGCACAATCATTTCATCCCTAATATGGAAATATGAACATATGCAAAATGTGAATATCGACCCTGTTTTAATAATAAAACATTATGAAATGAAATTATTATACTTCAACCAGTATTTGTAGATCTAGAAGCAGAAATCCGATTGTAAGTTGTTCCTTCAGCATGCAGATGATTTCCTAGGTATTTTATGGTGAATATGCAAAGCTAGAATACTAATCTAGTTATTCTATTCCAGTTCCATTTCTACGCATGCGTCTAATACGTCTAACTAACCACACAAGGAAACCATCATAATATGATTATAATCATGCAGTGTATCAATGATGAATAGTGTTCTCGGACAGAGTAAAATTATCCTTTTTTTTCAAACAAACCCGTTTCTCCTTTTTCAAAGGCTTGATTAAAAGAAAAAAAGGTAAGAGATTGGGGATTTTCAGATGATTGAACGAGATAGAGTACTTAACCCTATTCTCTTGCCCTCATAGTAACTAAATTACCAAAATATGTTGTTAGATTAAAAAGGGGTGTCAGTGGTTAAAATGTATCAATATCGAGTTATTTCAAATCTTACCTTCCTTGTCTACAGAAAAGTAGTGCACCCAAATATCCAGCATAGCTCTCAAAATGTTATCAGCCTTGTGTTTAGGGAGATGATTTCTTTGAGCCAGAGCTCGGCCAATTTGAATGAAATCATGACAGCGGATCTTGCCAGCACCATGAAGATCCAATCTACGGAACATGGTTCGCATTTTTCCTTCCCAGACTGGTCCACATTCACATTCTGGGTAGTCTTCGGGTCTCTTGTAATTAATTAAAGCACCGAAGAGCTTGGCCGTTTTTCCCTTTATTCCAACATCGAAGAAATATTCAGCTAGAACACTCTCGAATTGTTCCTTGGACACACCCTTCTTTGAACCTCCATCAAGGAGTCTGAAAAGCAATTCAGCCTCCTTTTGATTTCCACCAAAACCGACGATTACTTGTCCCATCTCATTTTGCTGCATGAAGCCATCCTTGTCACCATCAGCCATATTAAATAACGGCGTAGTAATATTTTCAGTAAATTCCGTCTTAAAGTTTCCGTTGATACACTTAGCCATAGCTTGAACAAAATCATTCTCTTGCATTGTAATAGCAGTTCTCTTATGTTCGGGGCCTTCAGTGCAAATTACTCCATACCACAGATGGATCATAGCTTGAACTAGCTGATCACCAAAGAATTGATCACTCTTGGGAAATTCTGAGAGAATACTAGTGGCGATATCGAGGAATTCATCAATTCCAACCGCTCCACGACCATGAGAATCAAATCGACGGAAGATGGTTCGCATCTTTCGAATCCATGTTGGACTGGTTGTATCGACATTGGGGTAGTCAGCAGTTTTTTTAAGCTCCATGAATGAGTTAGAAAAGGACGATGACGAGAAACGATGTGGATAAGGTTGAAACAGAGAGGAAATGTCAGCGGGCAGTACGTATATGCGGAGCAAGTCTGCATGTCCTTAAGGGGGAGGGGTAGTGAGAGGGGAAGGGGGAGAGGGAAGAAGGTTGAAGGAAGGGTGTTTTATTCACAGCTGCAAACATGCACGCACGCAGTTGCACCATAACGCGCACCGGTTCGATAGAGCCAACCAGAATGTGCCAACTTTTGTTTCTGTGCCACCGAGAGGAAGAAAGGAAATTGTGTGGTATTGTTACGAACACACTTGTTTATTTAGAGACGTGTTCGCATGTCCGCTTCACTAACTCTCGTTCTAAGCATTTTGACGGATTTGTAGGCACAAGACAATAGAATCATCGATTTGAACTCTCCAATTAGGTTTTTTGGTGGATTTTTTTATCTGGACAGTAGACTGTCTTTCACTCTATTGAAGTGGTATAAGGTTTTCTTTTGCAACGAGTAGGAAAGCAAAACATATTTTTGTGAACTCCGACCTAATTATTCTGGAATCATAAAGAAATGCAAAAGACAGTAATAGTTTGTTCGTAGGCAACGCAGCTTTTAACGTGCTCGTCCACGAATCAGTGGTCACGAAGTCAACTCTCATTCGTGTAAATCCAATGGTGCTGATGACTAACCACCCTGGCCAATTTTGGTCAACAAGAGAGGTGTCAGAATGTGAGTTTCTTGCAAGGGTGAATCCAAAATTCCTTCACTCTCTCCAAGTCAAGTGATTGGAACACTTTTATTAATAGGCTAGGAGGGCTTTCTTGGAGTGGAAAGGCAAAATGGTACCATCCACTTCACGTTAAGAGTATGTATTTGATTCGCCTCTTTAATAGTTGACAGAGGGTAACTTGCACTGGCCTCCTCAGAGTTCACTGTTCTTTTCAACAATGGAGGGCAAAATATACATATAATTTGAAATACTATCTGCAATTTCTCCACGAATCCTCATTCATTTTCAATGCTATTCTTTCAGTCAACATTCTTCTATCGGAGTTCAATTTACAGAATACTAATTTTAGATGTGAAGAATATACTGATTCAGAATAAGTTAATGAAAAAATAATTTCATAAGAGGTTCAATTCAATTTTGCGCAAACGGTGCCATAGAACAGAAAGTTCTATATTCCATGACTAGTTAATGCATAAAGGCAAGCGATTGAGTGTACCATACCAGGAAATAGAAATCCACTCCAATTTAGTGCAATTATCTATGGCTCTCTGTTGCATAATGCGGGTCATTCGTCATAATTAATTGGCCTTTTTTTCTATTGGCGGAGAATAAAACACAACTTAGCATTCAGAGGAGCGGAATTTGACAGCCATTATTTGAATCTCCGTCAAATGTTACTGCATTGAAATGGAAAATGGAGGAGCTTTACTTAATTTTAATAAAACAAATTAGAGATTAGCGAAAATTAAATAGAAAAATAAAATTCAAAGATTTAATAATAATGGTGGCATCACATATTCAACAAAAAAAAGCATCCAAACGCGGTTAAATAGTTAAATAGAGGGGAACATTGATTGGAGAGTATAAACAAAGTGAATTTAAAGAAACTTACTCCTACTTGATTTAAAATTTTGCAGATTGTCTACTGTTTGCCCACTGTTTCACTGCATTATGTCCCTATATTCCCAAGTTAAGACTTCAGAATTTGAATTTCGGGTTTCTGAATAATAAACCAGTAATATCAGAGCTGATTAAATTGAACAATTTGTTATGCCATCTTGATTCATTTGTCACTTTCAATAAAATTTTTGACATGTCAATACTTACAGCGGTTAAAAATAAACTTCAAAACACTAGATTTCACGTCACATTTGACATTTATGCAACGGGTATGATAGTTAATACAGTATTTGGAACGGAGGCTCATATTTTTCATGAAATTACTTGGAATAAGGAAACAAGGTGAAGAGATAAATTTTCGTGAAATGCTCACACAGAATTCGAAATATGCTTAGCTTGATTCACTCTAGCTACTCTTATGAATCCTCTATTACCTTATTTATTGATTGTAATATAGTTTATTAGAAATCTATTCTGCTAGTACCTGAAGTAAAAGAGAATTAATCCAAGACCACGACTCAATTAATAGATATACTTAATAGAAATTGCCCAACCCGACCCATGATAATAATTTACAATCTAAAACACATTAAAAGCAGCGGAACCTCATTGATTTCCTTTCATTTTGTAAATTCAGAAGGCGGTGGGCGAAAATAAGGCAAAGTGGAAAAAATCCCAAAGATCCCGTTGATCGGTCGGTTGGATATCACTTTTAGCCTTTTGTCACAAATAAAATTATCAGCCACTTTTTTATTTCTGACCTTTGACGGGCCAGAGGCTTCCTTTCCTTCTTTAAACATAAATCTTTAATGTAAAATTGGGCCTTCGAATAAGTCCAGCAAGTAAAAATAATTATAAATGTGCAAAAGTGAACGCATTTGAATGCACAGATCGCGAATTTTGCAATAAAATTTAAGGAGAAAAATGTTAAATTATCAGTGTTACTTGGATTTTTTGGGATTCTGCAATATTTACGGGTGATTAATGGTAATTGCATTTTTAAAAAGAAAAATCAAATTAATTATTTACCTGTTATTAAGCATGTTATTACTAAATAATTAAAAATATAATGTTTTTGTTTAACTGTGTTAAAAAATTTAATAGTGCAAGTGTTATGCGATTTCGGTGTCAGTAATTTGGAGATTAACAATAAAGACGTCCATATTGGATCTCGTCTTCCTACCGAGCTCTGAGTTATCTGTTGAGGCATTAAGTCGAGAAGCGTGGAGAAAGTCATTCTTCAATGTCGACATGTAGATTGATTTAAATATTACACATTGGAAGACAATGGAGTAATTAGTCGGAAGTTCAGTGTTTAAGAGTGAAAGTGATGCATTCTTCGTAATTTTACCAATAAATCATTGGAACTGATATCAGAATTCAGAGCGATTGGTCTTCTCTCAATAAATTGGATGAGTTCGCATTATGAAAAATTAACACGTCTCAACTCTGCTATGTTAAGACTCCAAGCTACTGGATAGCATAAAGGATGATTTTGTCTTCTCAAACTTCAGAAAAAAATGAAATTCGGTCAGTAAGCACTGAACATCGTAGACAATCCAGGGGACGAAGCACGAAATCCGAATTTTGGAACATGAGCATTCCATTTAGTAAACATATTACAATCTGAATCCTAAGACTCTTTGATACTGCGACTGTGTTCTCAGTATCTTTTTGACCACCTCTCCTTTATCATTTGTTTGACTTTCTGTTAACCCATTCCGCTTGCCTCTGACAAAGAGAAATTTTTAATTTTTCTGTATTACTGTATTTTGTAATAATATTATAATTAAGTCAATTTTTGAAGAAGGGTGAATTCTTCACACAGAGCCTAATGAAATTAAGTTGAATGACTTTTTCATATAAGAAGAGACTTTTGTGGAGTTCGCGTGCAGAGGCCTCCTCAGCCAATCAGCAATTAGTATCCCTGCACCTTAGTGTTGTTTGTATTTCAGGACCAAGCTCATGGACAGCTACTCATAAGGAGTTCTGTTCGCTTAAAATTCTTACTATCTTATCGCTTAGGGATCAATGAATTCTCTCTACTCAACACCTTTCTTGTTCTTGCTACTTTGGGAGCAGCCTGGCTAATTTCGGGAGCAAATAAGACAGGAGCAAATGCTTCAATAAGAAAGAATTTAAATTTATATTGAAAAGTAATACTGAATCTTCGCCAAGACAACAATGTCTCAGATTTTTTGCTACGATGCTCACTCAAGTGATAATTCTGAGATAATCTTTCCAGTTTGAACACGTACTCTTTGATAAATAATTGGCAGGATTGAAGGACAATTGTCCATGCATTTCCAGAATTACCTTTTATTCGCAGTCCCCGCGACAAAACCTTTTTTTCGCCCAAGAAGTTGGAATGATTTCGTTTATGTCCCTATGACGCATAACTCCCGTCTGCCATGTCTAAACGCGTCCATCTATTTCCCCTCTTTTCCATAAACGCCTCGTTTCACATAAAAAGCACTTCTCTGCTCCTACTCTCGGACGGCCTTACCCAATTGGGCTCCCACGATTCCTGCTCATCTCCTCTCCCTCTCTAACCCTCTCTCTGTCACTTGAATCGAACTCGCTGTGGTTACCTTGACTACATTTTTGGCTTAATCAACTCTTGGTGCTCTGCTCCACGATTGTTTTTAGCTCTAACTCAAACAGCAACGAATTGGTGACCGTTATTGCTGTTGTCATTTGTTAGCTGTGAACCGTTAGTTGTTATCTAACTCCAACAGGACTATACCAATCAAGGCTTTAATATACACTGTAAATAAATGCGTCATTTATAAGAGAAATGGTTAAATTGGTAGAATCAAGGTTGACTCCTCAGTTGATAGCTTTAAAATTTTATTTCAAGCACGGCTTAAGCTATGTATCCGCTTGTATGAATATAATAATATATAATTTTTTACAAATGTAGGGACATATTAATATATGTGAATTTCTACACTCGTTCTTGGAAACCGACAGCGGTCCATTATAAGCACCAATCCAAACTACATCCCAAACTAACTCGATCGAATATACAGATCTACAAGTATCACCAATAAGACCACAAGGAGACGCGCCTGTTTAGGTCAAAATAAACAGTGTACAAATCGGTAATAAGATTGTTAGAATATATGCGACTATCGGGATCTCGGTCAGTTTGGCTCGAGCTTAAAATTAGTAATGACAGGAAGGTCAAGGGAAGTAGTCATTTTCGGTAGCAATGAAATCAGCTGGCTTTATCTATTAAGAAAAAAATATACCAGAGATGTTCATTTTCTTTTTACTAATTATTTGAAAATGGAATACTTTCCATGCAGCTTTGATAGTACCAATGTAAGTGCCGTCCACCTCAAACAAACATTCATTATACGCACCAAATCATAAACATATAATATGATTATTTATATTTGAAATAGGCTCACGTAGTGTAGGTACAGTGCAAATTTATGTTAAAATAAATAATATTTTAATTTTAAATGGCTTTTTGGTCAAACCCTTTGGTATTACCACCCACTGCGCTGCATAAAACCTTTACAAATTTTAACCTTTGGGAAAGCATCTGAATGGAGGGATCATCAATAGAGTCCAGTAAGGTATGAACCGGAAGCAATGAAGTCATATTAACATTGATCTTGCCAATTTGAGAGATAACATCGACTATTATCATATCTGTTTTTTGTTTGTCAACCAGACATGTATAACTATGCCACTGACTCACTTAGTCAAACGCTTTGAAGTGGACCATTTTTATCAGTTCCAATTGGACAGATGAATTACAGCATGAAACTTTTCCAAGTGAAATTTACCCTCTTCCATTTCTCTCTTGACCGGCTATTACCAGCTCGGTTGGTCGTTCCGTTCACTGGAAAAGCGCCACAGATTGCACTTTAGCTACTAAAAGGCGAAATTTGACTAACATATGCCGCTAATACGGTTGATCCGAACTGCATGTGATGGCGGAAGGGCTAACCAAAAGCCCGAAATAGCGTTAAGTATTTAGATCAGGGCCTTGGAAGGAAAGTGATAAAAGTTTACAGGGGCGTCCTTCATGGAACTGCGTTCGGGGCACACATGTGCTGTAAATTATTACAAGGGCTAGTAATTAAGAAAGACCAACTGCTGCCGTGTCATGAAATGATTTGGCTTAAATTGCGCGGAAAATTGTAATTAAAATTCTTTAAATTCCTAAAAAGTGAAAAAAGTGTTATTCTAATAAATTTGGAATCGCCTGATTTCTTTATAAAGGTGATTCAGCTTATAGTAATCTAAGATTTACCAGAGGCGTATTGAAGCATTTGGAATTTTACCTTGCTAGTAACCCACTAGTACAAATGGACTGAATAGAACAAACTTTACAAGTGTAGGAATGCATTGAATAAAAGAAATACACGCCAGAACGCGAATTATGAATCAAACGGGGACCATGTACACACTTCTCATACCCCATATGGTTCCTTAATTGGGAATGGAACATTCTCGTTGTGTAGCCAACAGAATGTGAATAAATGAATGAATGAGTGTACATTGATGGCGCATACCGAATGAGAATGAGACGAGAGTTGACAATTGCGCCTAGGGCATATTGGCAGAAGTCATACGACTAATTGTGATATTAAAATCAGAGGAGAGAAGAGGTCACATTAAAATTGATGTGAGAGGAATGTGGCGAAAATTAATTGACATTAATTTAGATCGCTACACGATTCTACGCGTCAACGATAACCACTTTAAATGGTACGTACACCCTCACAATCTATTGATTCAACATGTCATTTCGTCATTAATTTTAGCCCTATCTGAGCGGATTCTCAGTTAGTGTTTCGATTATAATCTCCACTGCAAAACAACTTCTTCATTTTACTTAAAATAAAACATTTTTACCCACCCATTTTCTAATGATGGATAAGTTGAGCTGGGTAATTTAGCGGATTTGAGATTGGGTTCCAGGCACTTCAGATTATACCGTCGTCAGTTTAACACCGTAGACACCCCAGTTAGCAGTAGGAAGCGTCAACCTCATGCTGCCACCCAATTATGACTAACTTTTGTCTTTAACTTCATGAAGGGAAGTTCTTTAACTCATAAACTACTTCTCTTACCGTTATTTTATTGAACACTAAAACTGTCTCATAACACAGGATTTTACGAAGAATCGGAAACAATAGAGATCAACTCAGACAGCATCAATTTTTATCCAGTTCATTAAATTCTTCATATTTCTGCGTATTCATCTCTTTCTTCCAGTATTTACAACTTGTTGCATTTCTGATCTTCTTGAATAAAATATTCCCTCCTTGAATCATTCGCACTCTTATCTTGCAGGAGTTGAATTCGCAAAGCTAGAAAGGAAACTAATTTGTTACTTTTGGCCTCTTCTAAACTAGAATTTATCCTGTTACATATATACATGTCTTGTTAAATGTATTCCACCTTTTCCTTCAAAACATCTGTTTTGCCATCTCACTGATTCAGCAAAACTGACCAAAGCTTGACCTTGGAAACTCCAGAAAAACAAAATAAAATAATCAGCATCTTTTGGATGACAAAACTGGATTTAAAGATGAAAATTCCTAAGCATAAAACAGAAAAATAGATTAAGAATATAAATTCTTAAATAATATGATCAATTCAAATGTTAACCGCCAAAATATTGATTTTGCATATCAAAATTCACTGTCCATCGAACTGGAGGTGAAAATAGTAGGAAGGTATCATTTTCCCATAAATTTGCCAAAAAGTAACAAATAAAGAAAATGTCGTTTTATAGGTAAATTAAGTGTTTAAATAAGTCAAAATGTAGCGTGGCTTACAAAAACAAAAGCATAGTGATTAGTTTTCGGGTATTAAAACTTTCTTATCACGCATTTGTGCAATTTTTCTATTCTGTAATTCATTTATTATTCTGAACGTTTGTGAGAATTAATAGAGTCGTGGTAACACTATGCACACTAACTCCTAGACCTGATCAGTCTCTGTATTGCGCGCCTACAAACTCATACTTCTGCCCTAATTGTCAATTGCTTACGGCTGAATAAAAAATGTCTTATCACAATTTATTTTGTTTGCTCCTCAAAATCTGGATTATCTTCGATCAGCACTGACGCCTAAATTTTACTCCCAATTCGTCCTTTTGTTCCTTCCCCTTCTTTCCTCTCATTCAATCATAATTATCTAAATCACATTTGTCAAACCCAACTTTTGATCTTCTCATTCTATAAAGATTATTGGATCTGTGAGAGGATATCTTGCCTTGTTTGGATTAGCCTAAAAAGTGGCTTTAGTATTGAGATTGGAGATACTTTAGAGGTATTGATGGAATAATGTACACTCCTGACTTCATTGACATACACCTGGTTCATTATTACCGTCCATTAAGGTTAAATTCAAGACCATTTAGTCAAGAGGTTTGGTACACTCATCAACGGACAAGAGGATGCATTATGGAATCTTCCTGGTGAGAAACTTAGATTCTGCCAATGTCTTCAGCTAGATTTAACCAGAGCGGTTCGCCATTGGGTGTGTAGCGATGGACAGCTATATGATGACCAGTGACTTCTTAGACTAGCACGATGACGGCTGCGCCATCCGCGCATTGACGACAAGAAGTTCGAATATATAGATTTATTTTTTTTTAAGCTGGGAAGAACATTAAGGCAGTAACAGAACTAAAAAGAATATGAATACCTATTAATGTACTAGAAACATTAATGATTCTTGCTTCTTCCAAGTTGCATTCAAGGCCGTTTAGTCGATACTTCGACTAGCTAAGATAATCGGATTTTAGATAGACCGTAGATGAAGGTTTATAAAGAGAAAGATACAATTTAACTTAAGACTGTGGTAGTGCTTCGACACAACTGACTGGGAAAGAAAGTGATCAAGCCTAAGTAATGACTATCACCAACAGTCGGTTTTAGGTTTTCTCTTTTTTAATTTTCAGAGTGTTGTCCTGATCATTTTAACCAAGAATTTTTCATCTTCTAAGGTCCGGATTTCTCATTTCCGGTTACCCCCGTAATCTATCTTCCAGGTCCGAATTTCTAACCCATTTTCGAATCTTGGCCGATTACAGTCATTGGTCTATCAACATAATTTGGGGTAATTGTCATCCCAGATCACATTACTGTAGTATCGATATTTGAGTAAGTTTTTTTAAATTTCAACTCTAAGCTGCTAAAATAAAGTGAGATCATTTTGCCTTCTCAACCATCGGAAGAAAGAATGAATTTTAGTGACAAACTGGTTGATAAGCAATCAAAATCGGAGAAACGCGCAATTTCAGATGCAAATTTTCTTTTGGGGTCAGGTGATTTAGAGGTGGATAGTAAAATATGTGACCATGAAGCAATTGAAGGATTCAAATCTCCGTTCATGAAAATCACTCTAAGTTCTCCAATTGTTTTAAAAATTATTCTCCAATGAAAACAAACTACACACGTATCCTGAAGATTTTAAGGACAAGGGAGCACAAATAACAACTCAATCTCCAGAGATATCATTACACTTCATGAATACCATCTTCATATTTCACCTTTCTCCCTATTTGATAACCATAATATTTAAAATTGTACATTTTTATGCCGAAATCCTATTTGTAATATATGAACTAATTAACCCTTTTTTGTTGAGCAAATGAACTCAATAAACTAAAAGCGAAAATTTAATACGATTCCAATCATTAGAGATCAGAACCGATCAATTGCGACTGATATCATAAAGTGGTCCCAAAGACGCTTCCAATGGGATGAATATTGGCACAAGTTTGTTTACCGATCAAGTATCACTTTATCGTACTTAGCAAGGAAGACAAAAAAATATTAAATATGCTTTACTAATTAATCATAAGACACTTTGTATTATGTTTGTATTTTCCGAAACTGACTCGAGCATTTAAAATTAGCCCTAGTGCGGAAAATTCAACTTACAAAATCGCTCCTCTTTCTTAGGGTGAGGGCCACATTTTCTGGAATTTATGATTAGAATTAATATACATTACAGAAAAATAGTAAATTAAAGAAGTCACTTTTTATCGCCATTTCTAATTAAATTTACATTACCCCGTTTCTATTAATTGTTTCAGAGCATTTCTTTACGTAATTTTATTGGAATATTGTTTGCGTTTTATTTTGTTATTAATCAATTAAAACCCTCTAAGCATTATTCTTTAAATGAGTCAAAATAATAAAAAGGTATAATGAGATGTATTAATTTTTTTATCAACATCGTAATTTAATTTCTGGCAGTCTCTTTTGCAGTCTAGGGTATGTAGGAATAAGAGAATAATATAGGACAGAGTACTCGACTGTGCAGAAAAGAGTTCGTTTGTGCTACCTCTTTTGCCATAGATAAATTTCCCAAAAAATATGTAGTTTTTAATCATGTCAAAACATTTAAACAGAGCGGAAGAGAAGACAGTTCAATTTTAAGAAGAGGGAGAGCAGGAGAAGTAGGACAGAGAATTCACTAATGTGGAGAATCCAACTTGATCGATCCGCAAATGCCTTCATATCTCGCTTTCATTAGCTAGAGTCGATGACAATGAGGATCCGTATATTAATTCTCACTTACGCACACTTTCAATTGTGGTTGTTAGTAGAATAGAATTCGTTGTAGGGTTTGCCTCGCAAATTTTACTACAGTTGAATTATCCATATACCCGAAAACATGCTATTAATATTAGTTACCAAATAAGGCAGAACGAAAGAGATTTGGTGATAAAGGTGGTCTATCGAGGAAACCCAAAATCATGTGAAGTGATGTGTCAGAGAAGGCTGTGTACCTCATATGGAACACAACGGGTATTGAGCTTCACACCTAGGGGCAGTTAACATAAACATTTAGGATTTTAGGTGGTTAAACACGCAATTAACTATTAACACCTATGGACAGGCTATTTTTAGGGATAAATACAGTTTATATTAATCCTGTCAGTCCAGATGAATCTTGCTGTCATGTCTATTGGTTAGACGTAATATGAGTGGATAGATTCTAGTGCAGATCACTGCGTTCCTTTTGAACATCCAATCATTAATTGACAAGATGTAATTCAGAATCCGTGGTTTATGTTCTCCATAGACTTTGATTTTTCATGTTTTATTTAATATTTAATTAAAAAACACTCATTATTCCTCTATGAGCCATAATAAATTATTGATCGCCTAATCAAAGTTAAAACAGATTAAAAATGGTCAGTTTCTTCTGTATAATTCCGTAAGGTTTCGTCTGAAATTTCCTCTGTACTGATATATCGGAAACAAAATTATAAATTTAATTTTGAAACTAGTTTTCAAGAAGAATACATTTAAAGTAGGCTAAATTTTAGGTTACCAACGAAGTGCAAATTAAGTGCCTAAAAAGGCATAAAATGATTGTCCAATTAATAAAACAAAAAAGATATCCAGTTTCTTCCATGGGAAAACATTAATTTTTGAACAAGTTAAGCTCATTTTCCCGAAGTAGGTTCATTTCGGTAAAATACTGCCCAAAATTTCACTCCCTCGATTTCGCACTTCAGTGGAAAACAGTCTATCACTCCCGCTGTAATTAATAGCTCAAAATGTCAGCTTTTCCACCTCTTTCTAGGCAGTCAAGCAAATGCTGTTGATATGATTAGATCTGCTAAATAACCTTCTCTTAATTAATTCTTTTAAATCCTGAGACTGAATGTGTGTTGGTGGTTTTACTGTAAAACCTCCCTCAGCGAAATTAAACATCAAGAAATACTCGATAGTATGAATGTCAGAAAATACTACCGTATTGGAAAAGGGAAGGACCTTTGGGAATACCAACCTTCTAACTATTAAATGAAAAAAAGCTATGTGGTAGAGTAAATATTAATGAGTAGGAGTTAGAAAAGGGAATAAATCCGACTTACAATTTGTAGGTAGAGGAATGAATCGAAGGCAGAAAAATGAAAACCGAAAAGTAAATTATGACAGCTACGGTAATAATAGAATAAAACATAATACTGCATTTGTGTCGGTGGAGCATTTAACGCGGTTTACGTCAGCCATTTCAGAGGTTATGAGTTCAATTTCTATCGGTGCACACCCAGCGGGTGGAATGGTCAACAGTATTGATTGGATCTGGCAGATTTGGAGCCTCTCACTAGGGACACAACTCTCTCCTTCTTGCTTTCCTAAGTGGGTATGGAAATTAAACGATGTATTTACTTAACCCTTTTAAAGACCTCGGCAAATGATAAACGTAAATTCTGACCCTATTTGCTTTTTGATAAGCAAAGTAGTCATGTCAACTAGAAAGTAAGCTGTAAAAAATCACATAATTCGCTGACTTGATTGAATTTCCGGTATCCCGGTAGTTGAAAAGCAATAACATTTAGTGCTTTGGATATTTTTTACGCAAATTAAATTAGCTTGCTTTTATTATTAACAAGTAGACATAAGTAAAAAAATGCTTAGGGGATTAAAATATGTAAAATATAATTTTTATCATCGTATTTGATATTAATATGAGAATTTTAATATAAATAGTCTAGTAGCTGGTTTTTTTTCTTAAATTGGATTTTAATTGCATATTTTTAATTTTTTCAATATTCAATTAAGGAATTTCTATTCAAGATTTATTTGAGCAGCAAAAAAAATCAGAGGTCAACTCTTCTTATCACAAACTGACCTACATATATCTCACCTCAGTCATCGTACTGCGCAGAAATTTTGTTATCTTCCTATTAAACCTTGTATCACCCTCCGTTTCTCTCATTCTAATGACTATAAAACAATTCACTTTGTATTTCCACTTTCGATCCCTGATGTTCTGACTTGAATATTTGGTTGTCCATGAGTTGTCTTCCGATTTTAAAGGAATAAAATAAAATAATATCTTCTGTTTTTCTTCTATTTTATTAAGATTTGCAAATGAAGGTAAGTATTGGCACCACTATTAACAATTGAGAAGACCTTGAAATGGTAGAAAGCTAACTTAAATTTTACAAATCTCTAAGCACTTATTCTTTCTTCTGGGGCCAAATAAGCGTGTAATTCACGATAAAGTTTTATATTAAAATGACTCTCAGTTTTGTTGGAGTTGAGATATGGCGTTGGAAATGAACGTTATTTCAATAACGCTCAGTCGCCTCTACAATTACTCAGAAAGTATATTTACCTATTCAGGATTGGAAATATGACACGTGATTGGCTGCCCGGTTAGCCAATAAGTGCAGTGACGAGTTCCTTTTTGGTGGTCATACGTGTCAAGGTGTGAACGCAGGAATACTGTAATCTATAAATCTGTGCCCGGGAAGCGAAGCTTGCAAGTTACTTTAGAGTACACTAAAAGTATTTAATAAGCTCCATTACGATGAAGATGTATCATCTACCTACTTCTGGTAGTATGACAAAATACTCAATTAAATCAATGAGGTAATACTCTTTGAGTATCGAGGAAATGCCATCACCCAGGGCCCACGTTTAAATAACAAAATTTGAATTATGAAGCATTAAGATAAAAAGGTGGGTATCTCCATTCTTTCAGATTTAAAATGAAGAATATTCAGAGGTTATTGGCAAATTAATTAATTTGGCACATTTCGTTACTTGAAGTTTTTACCAAAGCAGAGACTGACTTGGGTTCACTCAAGGAGAAGTTTTATGCTCTCAATTATAGAACAATATGAAAATGAGATCTGTCTTTGCATTCAGTTATAGTCGCCATATTTGGGAAAATCCAGTTTCATTACTACCTTTGCATTCAGTTTGTATTCTTCTAAAATGCACCCTTTCTTATCAAAATGCTGTCATCTGTCACTTGAACCTAAAAAGTTGACATTAGTGGCTTTTATTTCCAAAACCCGATTTGAAGTTATTTTTAGCCTCTGACTTAACCTTTGTTTGTAAGACATGAATTAAGAGATATTGAAAAATCAGAGCCGTTTGAAGAGGGACTCCCTTACTCCTTGCAGTTAGGGTTTTTAAGCATCAAAAGAGTCGTTTTCTTTGGAAAATCTGATAAATTAATACCAGTATAGCCAGAGAAATTAATTGAAAAATATATTCACTCTATTATTAATCCACTTTTACATAAAAAATAACACAGAGGTACAAGATAAATAAAATGAGATCCTATTTGAACCTCGCTCTTTACACACTCATCAGGGGCTCTATTACTGGATCTGCAACTTTGGATTTTAGATGATACATCTTGGTGATTATTGAGTCGATCTACGTTTCTATTTTTTCGATAGTACCCGAACTTTTTACTCACGAGTATACCAGGAACGTTTTTGTACATTCAAGTGTTCGAAAAGTTTTGCATGGAACCTTCTTTTTGTCGACGGTTTTTGATGAAATGGGATCTTGAAAGCAGTGTAAAATTTCTCCCTGGAGAATCATATGACATTTTCGGAGGTAATATGATATTACTAAGGTAGATATCTCGCGCTGCAGTTGAACAATAAGAACGCGGAGGTTTGATTCGATATTCTTACAGATTTATTTTTATGCCTTTTCGTTTTGAGAGTGAATTTGTATCAATTTTCAACATGAAGGAATGAATTAAAGATTCGTTCAATTTCGCACATTATCCAATGTACTTTTCGGAGGTCATCTTTACATAATTGATAAAGCCCAGGTGTAACTATCCAGATTCTGACCAGTTTTAATTTTCAATGCTGTTGGATTGAATGAACACCTTTTAATCAAGATAAATTAAATTAACTATTTAATGTTAATTATTCATAAAATTTGCATGTTTGTTAAAATTTTCTAAAATTATGGGTGGTTTCTTTGTGTAATTTTGAGTAAAATGCGATTGTTTGTTCAGTCTCGTGTCATCATTAGAATTCGAAGGAGTAAGACTGTTTCGGAGGCTAATAAGATTACAACGGATACGTATATGAAATTTTAGAAAAAAAGTTAACAAATTGTCTAAATTTTTTAAAATTAAAATTGTCTAATTTTATTAAATTGCTTATTTTTATGTACCAATAGATGTTTATCAGCTGGGGAGAAATAAATGGGTTAAAATTCAGCGAATTGGCATAAAATCAAACAAGATACAAATTAAAGTTTTGGTGAGAACGGTTAACTTTAGCCAATCAGTCTAAAGCTTTCACAACCGCCTTCAATTAATATAGATGCCAATAAAACAGAATATTCTCTCCTGGTTACTGAGGCAATGTCATAGGCGTATTTGTCACATCTCAATTATGAATTTCGGCAAAAAAAGATGAAGCTTTGATGTGCGTTTAGGCTCTGACATCCTCTAGGTTATTTACAAAGAATAATGCTAGAAAACAATGAGAAGGGAACAACACAATCATCGTGAGCAGATGTTTATCAGATTAGTCTAGGTCAATCAAATTCCCACGACCATCGAAGTGCATTCGATCAGTACATTTCAGTGCTAAGTAGAAACTCAGTAGAATTAGGTCAAAAATGCAAATCTGAAAATCGGAGAAAATACAGCATCCAAAATTAGGTTAAGGGAAGTGGATTGAATAAATGTTGAAATTTAAGTCCGAGCATCAAAATGATCCTACAAAATCGTACTTTCGTATGAGGTTTGATGCTTTTTACTTCACTGATATGGACCATCGCTTCGTGTCTTATGTTCCATTGTCCGAATTTCAGAGTTCAACTCCAATATTTCCTATGCTCTAAGTCCAGAGCTTATTACTCGGTATGTAAACAAGGACAGCCACCACTCTGAACGTATGTACTTTTCTAAGAGCCAGGACATTTCATCATTGTTATTATGTGAACTCAGTTTTAGTGAAATTCTTCCCATAAATGCTGTATTGACAGTATATTTCAAAATTATAAGCAAAGTCATTATGATAAAATAGTTCCCTTACAAAAAACCGAGATTGGCTCACTTCAATCAGCACTCAAAATAGCGTTTAAAACGATTTCTCTCAAACTGGAATTGTGGAAAGGCAAGGTACTACCTGTGTTTGTGTTCTTGTTGAACCGTGGAATATTCTATAGCCAGTTGTAAAATATGTAGGCTGCAGAATATCCATAAATGGTTCTTTAGGTGCACAGGAATCAGAAAAAAGGCCATTTACACTTGAAACATAACTTGACGAAGTAATTAAAGAGTAATTTTGTGAAATAATTGAGACCCAGTTAGTGCAACAACTGACAAAACAGTTGCGCCCCGGCCAGACTAATTTGTCCTTCAAATTTTGTGAACTATGTGGATGGGAAAGGTAAAAAAGGCAACTCTTCTTTTCTAAATCACATTAAAATTAGTTTAAAATATCTTCTGGCAAATTATTTCAACTCCGTACATTCTAAATTCGATGAGGAAAACCTGGGACAGAAATTTTGCAATCTGCTTAAAGAGTGTATCTATAGTTGAATGTTAAGTAAAACTTAAACAGATTCGAAAATAAAAACAATGAAATATAAGTGGCATTATAATGAGGGAAATTAAATAAAGATGATGCCGTAGTGTTCACAACGCTAACAAGGCTGACTGAATCACGTGCGCTAGAACTTTTTGGGAAGTGTGGTATGTAATCGGTCGTTTAGAGAACAAACGCGGACGTGTGTGCAGAGACCTCCTCAACCAATCAGCAATCAAGATCCCTGAAGCCCAGCTTGATTTTGTATTTAATGACTAAGCTTTTGACAGCGACACGCACATAGAGTTGAGCAATAAACCCTCTCCACCCAACATCTTTCTGGTTCTTACCAATTTGGGCATAGCCTAGCTAATGTGGGAGTGAATTGATAATAGAGGACTCTGTTAGAGGCTATTCGGACTGCTTAGGAGGATTACTTAGGTGTAGCAAAAAGACTTATTAGTGTAGTATCCCCTACAATGCCATGGAAAATAATGTATTAAGTTTGAATGAAAGAACCTGCGGAAACTCAACCCGTTTTGAAAGTATGTCCGCAAATGACAGTTTCGCTACGATATTCTCAGAAAAATTTGCTTAAATAAAGTTTTTGTCAGAAATTAAAAATGATGAAATATGCCGTATTTGGCTATTAAGCATTTTGAAGTTTCCAGTTCACTTTAAACTAACCTAACTAGAATCGAAATTGTGAAATGGAAGTGAAAGAAAGCAAAGCGATACTAAAATACTATCACATGATGGGAAGCTAAAGGACACTGTTTGATCGAATTCCAATGAATTCTTTTTCAAAGGTAATGCTAGTTTCTGTTAGAATTTCATCTATTATTTTCAGCGTAGTTTGTTTTGTGAAACGCGAAAAAGGATACAAAATTGATCCACATTGGTTGACATCAAAATGACGTTAATTTAGAGAATTCACGTAGAAACATACTTTTAGAACCACTCTTCTTTCCACAAGACCTTTAGTAACTTTTACATAAAAATATTCACTTGATTTCCACCTCAACTTTCTAACTACTTTCCGATACCTTAATTGTCATCAAAGAGGACAAATCTATGATTTTTTTCCCATCGTCTAGGGAAATATAGAGGTTGAGAACTCAATCTTATTCAAAGCAATGTCTTTAGCGTGAAAATGATAAGTCACTTATATCTTATGTAAGACAAAACTCATATGTATGACCTTTTGTTTTACTAAATACAAATGTTTTGTAGCCTTCTATTCCTTAAACCTAATTAAAGCCAATCAAAGATTAGCACGGAAAAGAATGATGTCATAAATCACCTCCTCGTAAATCACCCTAAATTTTAAATAAAGTGTAGAAAATATTTACAGTCTAGAATACGTTTCCAGTAGCTGCTTTGGTTTATATTTGATTGATGGAGAACGGCGTATATTCACGTTAACTTCTTGGATGCCCATCACTTTTGTAGATTTAGAAAAAAGGTACCATTAATAGGAGGTTGAAATATAGCCAAAACAACAATAACTTGCTTCAAGTTAATTTCTTCTTTTCGTTATTTTCTGCGTGTATTTTTCTTTAATAGAGATCTTCGCAAGTTGTTGTTCTTGCACAATTATTTTGCGCTTTGAGAAAGTGAGAAGGACGTTCATTAGTATTTGGGTGAGGATTTAGCTTTCATTTGTACCTTGTAGGATGTTTTTACTATGGGTTCAAGTTTAATATCATAGCAATTAAAGTGTAATAATTTTCTTAACTCCAAAGATAAAGCTTATAGCATTTTTCCTCATATATAAAAATTGGCCACACAGTTACCCGTCCAACAGATGCAGACATTCACTAACCAGACGTCGCTCAATATCCAGAAGGTATGACGGCGATTAAAACAACATTCGCCGGTATCACCGCAGAAACCGTTCGACAGCGAGCCACTACACTTTATCCTGTCAATTTCATGCCCAGTTGGGAAATGAACAAGTTTGACTGTCGTGGCGGAAACTGTTGGTGGACATTCAGGTAACCGCCTTTTCCTCCAAGATCGAAACCGTTGCATATCTTATTTGTTTGATTCCCGAACGGAGATTTCCGCTGTCACTTCTACGCCTGCATTCCCAGATTGCACTTTCATACTGACAGCTGCCATTAAGCTGGCAGAAATCCGTCACTGTGGACCTTGGGCTTTGCAGAGTATTTCGATGGATTTTCGTCATTGCTGAAGCCAATGGTTAGCGCTGATTTCCTCATTCAATTTGGCCTTCTTCCTGATCTCAGCAAGAAAAAATTGCTTGATCCATTCATTTCCTATTTTAAGAACGCCTCCGTCCTGACTATCGTTCCATATTACATCCAACCTTCTGATTCTCCCTCCCACTCAATCTTAAAGAAGTTTACCGATCTCATCAACCCTGTTTGGCTTGACAAACTCGTAAATCACTCTGTTAAGCTCTATAGCAACCCGCTGTAAGCTCAAGGCCGTCGCCTTTCCCTAAACCCGACTTAAGATTGCCAAGAACGGGTTTAAACACGTGCTTGATCCTGGCACTATAAGCAGTTCTTCCAGCAACTGATCATCCGTTCTCCAAATTCACTATTCCCATTTACCAAAAGCCACTGACATATACCATTCGAGCTAGTTCTGACCGTTATCTGCATCGTAAAATTACGACACCCTGATTATATACTACTGTTAGACAACAACATCAGGCAGATCAAAGGCACAAATAGATGTGAAAGGGGTGACAAAACCCGTTGATCTTCATTCTCTTGCTAAAGCTAAAAATAACTGACCGTTCAATCTCTCTCCTGTTAAAATACGATCCACTGTGAACAGCCTCAGGTTTGATAACTTGTGATGTTTCAGTAGGTATACCAAGACCGTTTGCTCCAAACTTTAGCCTGCAAAAATGACATTTAGCAATAATAATCCAAAAACCCGCATATCTTTATTAAGTTATTTGCCATTAGTATTGTTTTTACATTACTATTTAATATTATAGTATTTTAATCAACAAGATGGTTTTGCAAAACAACATTATGTCCAGTTAGGAGATATATTTCATGTTGTTTACTAAGAGCATACATCTCTAATGGTTTCTTATATCCGATCTGCGGCGACAAATAGATAGTCTTGTCAAGGAATCGCGAATTCTCCGCGTCCACTAAACAGTATAACAAAGTCATTCAAAGTAGACAAAATAAGAGAAATTTAACTACAATACTTACGCTACGATTAGATGTAGTGTTTCTATTTTCATTATGATCTGCATTTTCCTCATTTCCACCTAATTTTAAGACCCATAAACAGATCAACCAATTTTGAAAAATAATTTTTAATTTATACATGGTGGATAACCGATCAGGGTTCATTGAGAAAGTGAAAAATCACTTTAAAAGTCAGAATCAGTTTTGGAAGAAAAGTAATTTACAAAGAATGTGGCTAAACTCACGATGATTTTCTCTCGAAGGAGGAAGCTCTGAGTTGTTGTTTTGGGTATCTGGTCTCGATTCTGAGGCAACTGAATGTGGAAAAATCGGGGTATGAATTCTCCTCTGTCTAATCATGAGTGTTGGATATTCTCCAAGTTGCCGTTGTGGCATTTCTAGAAAGTGAAAGCAATTCGAGACTTGAAACGCCTGCTTACCAAAGCCGAATTGAAATATCTTTTTACTTGCAAAGGCAATCAATATTACCAGTTTCAGTAACCAATCAGGGGACTTAAATACAATTACTACGAATACAAGTAAAGCGATCAAATCTTGAATATAACGCTCTTGAATCATAGGTTTTCTTGTTAAAGTTTGAACGCTTTATTATTTTAGAAATGGAACAAAGTTTTAGCAGTAAGTAGTAAAATCTTACGAATTGTATTGATTATTGATCAATGTATCTAATCGATATCAATATATAATTAACTTTTTTATAAAGGAGATTTAATTACCAATGTGAACGTGAGTTTTAACTAAGATAGGCATTTCTATAAATTGAATGAGCCAATCTTGGTGAAATCCGAAATTTTTAAATGAACAAGGTGGTTTGCTCCCTTCACAATCGTCGTATTCAGAAAAATTAAGACATTTGTGAACGAAGAAATACGTAAATAGGAGGGGCTTTTGGAAGTATATTCGTTTAGATGAAATTAGGAAGCAATGCGATGAGATTGTCCTATGAACTTTTTGACCCATATAATCCCCTATTGGATAAAATTTTGGGATGTTTTTCAAAATAACCTGTTCAACTATGGTTCTCAAATATTCGTCCGAGAAACACAAGAAGAGCAATGTATATGGTATTATTAGAGCTCGCCTTGAGTGAAATCTGCTCCGTGGGCTAGCATAAAATTATACTTCCTATTCGATCTTTGAAGGAAGAGATGACTGGTGATAAGAAGACTGACCACCGAAATTAAACAGCTGGAGATTTTGGATAAAAATTTCATTACTACTCCATGGGAAGAATTATGAAATTTGAATTCTTGAATGTGAACTACACGTTAATTGAATATTTAACACCCTGGCTTCGAAAATCAAATGATGTGAGTCTCTCATCAGTCTCTTTTCAATTTCTCACCTCCGCTCTCTTATTGAACTTTACGTCAATAAAGCCTATTAAGTTTTTGCATCGTTGTGGGTCACAATAGCATTGAACAAGTTGCCTAAAATAATGTTGATAACTGGAAGTTGATTTAGGATATTCAATTATTTACTACTATTTTAAAATAAGTAACAATGTTGTTTAACGTTTTGTTCTGAGTTTCCTATATTATGCTGTTCTAGATAAATCCCTGTCGCTTTTCTGTGAACGTCAATTTTAATTTTTCTCATAAGCACAATTTCTGAATAACTCAGGATACCGAAATTAAAATTTATATTGCATCGAAGTCATTTGAATTCCTTTATCAGGAGGTCAAAGTCATCAATTCTGCAAGATCAAGGTGTGGCATAGATCACATATAATACAATTTTGATGTCTTAATTGTAAATCAGATGAATTATCTCCTCTTCCTGTCAAAATTGTATCCTATGTTTATGGCCCATTGTAATCTATTCCAATCTGCAATTAATGTTTATTGAATCACAGAGGAGAGGAAATAATGACGTTGTACAACAGTTTAAGTGAAGATGCATTTAAATTCATGAGAGCGCAAACTTATGGATGGAATGGACATCGGCCATTTTGAAGCCTTTCCTTTTTTATTTCATTTAATGGATAAATTGATAGATCAGGCCAGAGATTTTGCTGTTATTTGAAACTATTTTAAATGGTATTTTGAAATCCATTTCATCATGGTCTGTTTATCGCAAATTTTTCATTGTTGACAATATGACTACTTTGGTCACCTTCAATGCGAGCTCTAATAAGTTTAAAAGATTTTCTTCTGGTTTCACTGTTGCAGAGAATGACTAAAGGACTCAATTTGACGTGAATCAATTGGCCAATAAACTCTGAATATCGCAAATATGAAATCAAACAGAAATTAAGGAATCAAATCTTGAAAATTGAGCTCTGAAAATTAGGCTAATACGAAATGAATCATACTTCTTTTGAGAAAGAGTACATTTCAATGTTTTCAGAATTAAAATTATGGAAGACTCTTGACATCCTTTCTTTGTTTTATTTAATTCAGGAAGAAGGGAGGAAAGTGCAAGATTTTGGATAAGATACATGTAGATTTCTTCTCATCTCGAGAAGTGATTGGCATATTGAAAGGCTCCCGATATTGATTTTAAGTCGTTTTGTGACGGAAGGATATATCCATCTGAGCGTGTATCTAAGATTGATCTGTACGATATTTTCTTAATATATTCTAATGTTCCAAAGTTCAAATTTAAGCATTTAACCTATTAATTCAGCGGTTAATTAACATCCGGTATGTTCAGAGCTTATTGACGGTGTTAGTAACTAAGGGTGTTTGGTCATGCTCTTAAAATACTTTTTTTTCATAGTCAAGATACTGATACACCGACCCCTGAAGGGTTTACTTTGACATAGTCTTGCTCATTAGAATTCACTTAATAGGAAATATACGAATAGTAAAGAAGTTATGTTCTGTCGCCAGCTACTTGACGTAGCTAGGATTTTCTAACATAAACAATAATGCAAAATGACCTCCAAATGCTCTCTATCAACAGAGAATATTACCGGATCACAAAGAATAGATATACGTTTTGGCATTAGAAGAAATCCGAAATCCCTGGTTAAAATTATAATACGGATTGTTGGTAATATGGCGGGTTTTATGTTATTAAAACTTCTCAGTTGCTATTTTTAAAGCTACAGGTACTCAGTCTCATAGAAGAGGAGAAGAGAAGAGAAGACTTATAGCTCAAACAACGATTATTTTCTATTAACAAATTATATTTACTTGCATAGGCTTGATCAGGTGATAAATGATTGGCTGTCTGGTTAGCCAATAATTGTAGCGATGGCTTAAGCACAAGTGGTCTTACGTATCCAGGTTTGAATGTGGGAATCCAATACTCGATAAACCTGCGCATAGGAGAGGAAGCTTGTGAATTTCTCTCTAGTTCAACGAAAATATTCACTTTGGCTCCCTAGCATACGTTTTCATAAACTCTGCAGTAACCTGGACTGTGAGGAAAGTTTGATTGTAAGAATCAAGCTTTATTGTGGATCAAGTTAAAATCTAAATGTGAATTTTAAAAGAAACAACTTCTTTGATCTTTGTCCCTGAAATATCTGGTACTTATTCTGTATAGTCGACTTTATTAAATAATATTAACTACTTGATGAAACTTCCACTTCAATCTAAAAGTTGTAAATTAGTCCGTGGTAAAAGCCATCTACTAAGAATTTCACAGCCATTTCCTTCTTCATGGAGTTGTGAAAACAGCCCATGGTATTATTTTAAAACACCAAAATGTGCAAAGTGATGCCTGTGCTTTATAACCAGGTCATAACCTGAAGCGTCGTGCCATTATATTAGTAATGTTAGCAGAACTCTGGCATGCAAGGAGAAAGCAATAACCGACTTTATCAATAGAAACTAACTCCATGAATAGTAAAAATTTTATGCTAATTACACGCGCGCGGTTTCATGTTTAATGACAACATCATTTTTATTTCTTCCTGTGATAGGATTTCGCAGTAATTCTCCTCACTAACACAGTTGCTGTCTTACTATTTGTACACTTTTTGATCGCCACATGAGGTATCTTATGTCGAATGGGATGGAATTTTCTCCTTCCAAAAGACATCTCATTATGCTAAATCTGGAATAAAGTACAATTCTCATTCAAATACGCTTCGATGTTTCAACGGATCCAATCATTTTACTAGAAAACAGCGAATTCAGCAGTTTATATTAGTCTAAATTAAGCAGTCTTACTTTCACCAGAAATATATAAAAAATAGAGATTTTAAAATTAATAAAAATATTAAAAATATATACTTTACGAGAGAAATAATATTGATCAAACACCAATTAGCCAGACTCATGGCTGCAAGTAAATACAGTCGAACGGAGTTGATTTAATCAACTGGCCAATAAGCTTTGAAAATCGGTCACGGGAACTCACTCAAGAAAAATTGATCTCTACAATGGAATTTTTAGATAATTTTGTGCATCCAAATTCAGGTAATGCAAGAATTTTGACGTTCTGTATTCATTATCTGCATCTTCTGAAGTCTTCCATCATCGTCTCGTACTATTTTCTACGTGTTTTGATTCTTTCCCATGATAAAAGCATTTTTCCTCGTCATAATTGAAATAATGCGAATAAATATATATTATTGTTTGCCCTTAATGAGTCTAGCATTTAATCATACCCGCGTGATCAAAACTACCCAATCTAAATTCATAACAAAGTTATAAATAGGAACTTTATAATCCCCCTCTGACAAATTGAATTACTACACGAATTCATTATCACTAAAACCCAAAAAATTTTACAATATTAAATGTGGAAAAGCAGCTGAAGTCAACTTACTGTGAGTCTGATAAATGGTGAAGGAGAGTGGGGTGTGGGGGAGGGGGGCGAAGGAGGTGGAGAAGGCAGTGAGAGGAAAGTCAAGGTGTCAATGAGCCTTACTTCATCTGCCTTTTGAAATCAGATTGTTCAATATTTATTTAATGGAAAGCTTAGGTTTCAAGAGTACAATTATTCTCTTCATACCAGAATTACTTAGCAAATTTTAATCTACGCTGTTCAGAGACTATTGATCGGTTGATTAATTGTGATGGTCGATCTTGTCACTTCAAGTTATTTTATCTTTCCAAGGTTGGGAAAGCGGATTAAACTCACATGCTATTAGGCTGTTTACATGAACTTAATACTGCAGTGCTGAGAGAGCTGAATTTTTTAATTAAGTTATAAGAATATCTGATTTTTTGCTTGATTTCAATAATGTAATCATCTTCCACGACCTGTAAGCCGATATCCCTGCCAGGAAGAAGGAAAACATGAGGTATCCTTGTTTTAGCGGCAGTTCAATTCACACTATGTGCACCATAACGTAATTCATATTAGTTCGTCTAAAAACATTTTAAGAGATAAATGTTATTTCCAATAATAATGGGAGGAAAGAATAATACGTATTATTAATTTCATTAATGAAAATTGTTTAAAAATTAATCATAATTACATCTTCCCATTTAAGATAACCAAGTCACCTTTCAAGGTCTTCCAAAATTCTGATCTGTATTATAATAATCGGTTCTTTTTTCCTGAAAAGTTTTAAATTTATCATTAAATTTGACTAGATTTGGGGTAGATTAGCTGATTACAGTGTGTGCATACCTATTCTTTCATAAGCAAATTCCGCTCTCAGACTCTCGGGCGATCAAACCTTAGACGTAAACTACTGTCTTTGGGCTTTTTAGATCTAATGTTTTTGTCATTATTAATCAATAAACAGGCACATGCGTCCGTCGAATGTTCGACACATTTTCTAAAACGAATTATATTTCCTACAGCTTGGTAAAATGGTTAGTCAATGGACTTGGGTGATCCTCATGTCGATTAACTTTTGACAAATAGTTGATCATACCACTAAATAATTCCAGTTCACTTGAGTGTACACACCTTGCGTAACTAACAGCTAGCTTAAATTTTTAGCTGTCTCGTCCCTGCTAAGCTGTCAGATCACTTTGTTTTCTCAACCATTGGAAGAATGATTATTGAATTGAGGTGACGTGACCGGCCATCATAATTAAAACCGGGCAATAAGCACTGAACATTACTGACAAACATCTAGGGGACGAATCATAAACTTCAAAATTTGGAATATGAGTGTCCCATTTAGTGAATATTGTGCAACCCGTATTCACAAAATCAACTAGAGTACGATTCTTTGATGCTCCGCGTCTTTTAGATCCTCTCCACTTTATCATTTGTTGGACTTTCCGTTAGCCGAGTTCTGTTGTGTTCCGCAATTAAAATGTTAAAATTTCTTTCACTTCAATGGATAATAATAATTGTTTAACAATTAATTTCACATTATTGTCGCTTAATTGTAAACTCTGTCGATCTGCATTGTGTACAGGCTATTCTGGTGTTTGAAAATTGCTTGTTATTGACAATTAAAAGGAGAAAGTAGAATGAGATAATTTTATTACTTAAGACACGTTAAATATTATAACAGTTTAGTAATGAATGAATAGGAGTATATATTGTTGTCATGGTGTCAGATGAGTCATTTATTTGATTACTAGAAGCGTTGACTTGTTGAATTTCTCTTAAGGGATATAATTTAATTAAATGCATGCAAATGTACGGAACTTCACTTTTCATGATTTAGAATCCGAGCATTCAAGTTTGTTCATTACCGCCATATTCGACTGACTTTTTGAATGGTCTATCGTGTCAATTTAATAAATACCTGTCTTCTTAGGCCAATGAGCAAGTAGATAGGCAAGCAGAATCATGATACACATAGTAGAGCTCACTGGAGTTCACCATGAGTGGTGGCAGTTAATGAGATAAAAATTGCCTCTCAAACAATTGAACTTGATCATCTTGTCAATAAACTCTTAATATCACGGAAATGAACTCCCTTCTAAATCTGATGAAACATAAAATATCATGACATAACGTATTAAATATATAAAATTGGAGAGCGTCTAATTTGTCTTGTCTTCTTAACTGGAACAGAAATTTTCAATTGTGTCCTTTGCTAAGGACCAATAGTTATAATAGGGTAAATTTATTGCACAATTTCATTAGCATGAAATGGTAACTCTAGATCTATTATATTTCAGTTTCTGAATAATTTTTCGTTATGCTTTTGGCTTTCACTGAACAAATCCTACAAATTCCTTATGGCTAGAAAAAGGACCATTCCCGATGAAACCAGCGAAAGAAGCATCACAGGAAAGGAGAAAGAAGGATGAGAAAGAACCGACGTGATGAATCACGTTAACAACTTCTCACAGTCAAGAAAATACACAGGCAACCTACGCCTGATTTGCTTCTTCTCGTTATTTTCTCTCCTTAGGTAGTGGGAAAAAATAACTCCTACACTGCTCTAAAAAGTATAGGAGAGCAATAATGCTAGACAAAAATCGTCTGGCGTGAGGAATACTCCGCCAACGTAAAGTCGATTTTTTTTATCATTACTGGGAGCCATACTACTTAAAAACTTAACCGATTAAAGTCAATGTGATGTACGCATTTAAGTCAAATATAATTGTGAATATATTAAAATTTGTAAATAAAATATAAATTTTTAATATGTAGGAATGTGAACTCCATTTGAAAATTTATGATTTCAAACTGCATAAATGCGGATGCGCTGACATGATTGGCAAAACTCTGTCCGAGAAGAAGAAAAAATGTTGAAAAATGTATTAAAAGATTACTATTCAACCTGCTGGAGATTTTTTTCCTGAGAAACTTATTGGATTTCTCTAACTACAGTGAGAATTTGGGACACTTTTTAATTACAAGTACTGGCTAAATATAGTATTAAGATAAACCCTACCATCGAATCTGCGAATTATTCTACAAAGTATTTGAAAAGCATATAGAAGAATTGCTGGACATTCGACTTTTGTTCCTAGCCTCCTCTCTCCTACTAATTTTCATTAAGACTGCAGAATGGGGAAAGAAGACAATTGCAACCAGTAAAATTTATTAATGGTCAGACCTATTGCTGGTACTCGACAAATCGGGTCAAACTACGTAAAATATCTTGTATTGGGAGAGTTCATGTCAACTCAGTCACGCAGGCTCTGAGGAAAATGAGACCCTCAAATATCGAACCAAGTAGTAAAGTCAGGCTGACTCACAGTAAGAAATATATAGAAAATGTTGGGGGAAATTTTTGTGAGAATAATCATTTAAGTTTTAATTACTGCAAACACATCAAATTTGGGAATAAAAATCTATTTTAACTTTTAATTTTAATTTGAGAAATCATTATAGTTTAATTGAAGATGGCCAGACAGTATTAGTAAAAAACATTAAACCCCCAAATCTACCAATTTGCAAAGTCAGAGGTCACGTGCTCGACGTCCACATGTGCCCACCAAGTGAGTGGATTGGCCGACCTCATCAGTTATGTCTAGTTAATAATGCGGGTGGCAGAACTCGATTTTTTACCGTAGTGATTCTACGATACTACCCCTCTAACCATGTTTGTGTGCAGGAAAAGATTTTTCCAAGTAAGCTTGGGAGTGTTAATAACCCTCAATAAAATCATTTCAATTATAAGTTTATTTTACAATATTGTAATAATTGAAAAAATCGTTTCAGCCAATCAACAACAGGGTAATTAACCAATTAGAAGTAAGCGATAACATTCGATAAAGTGGTCTTGGTAACAAAAGTTATAAAGCGCCCAAATTGTCCGAATTTGTTCGTTTATTTCAGTTCCGGGGGTTGGTGAAATTTCCTTGATATTGGAAAGCAAAAAAAGATTGTGAAATGTCATTAACTTTCCATTCAACAACAAAATAGATTTACCTTGTTATCTCAGATAATGAAAAGCTCATGTTCAGGGTAATTTACTTTGACACCCCTTCAATCAGAAGAGCTGTCAGTGTTCGTGACACATTTCAGACAATTTAGTAAAGCCCTAATTTAGAGAAAGTGTTCCAAATGACTCGTTTTAAGTAATTTTAATGAAGGAAATTAAAATGGCAGTGGTACTTTAAGACTCCGAGCAAATCCTAAAAACTAACTTTATACAACAGCCTTTTCCAATTAAGAATAATGAATAATCATTAAGAAATAGGAAAGGAAAAGGGAATGTGAGAGGAGGAATTAGGTATTGGAAGGGAAAAGAATAAAACCTCATCACCGAGTGAATTGAAATGGGGTTGTGATATTCGGGTTAAATTAAGGTACGTCTAGTGGTGATGACTGGTTTGGAGTTGTTGCTTGCCCAACAAAAATAATTTAAAAGACCGGCGTGAAGGTATGTGTCAGCATGAAGATTCGATAAAAAGCTACAAAACTGAAATATTTAAAAGTCGATCGCAATGAGTAATAAAATAACTTTTAATTATGCATAGGAGTGATTCGCATTTTGGCAAATTTAAAAACCTCCTGAAGCCTTTCAGACTAAGGCATTTCTCATTTGATATTAGAAAAAGGTGGGAATGTTCTGCTGAAAGACAGAATCTTGTTTAGAAAATTGTTTAAGCTATTGCTCATCCCCGTCTTCCGCCACCGTAAGCTAGGAGGAAGACAGGAATTGTGGATGGATATTCGTCTTAAGGAAGTGGAAGAGCAGGCAGCGTCTTGAAAACGTTAAGTCCCAAAAACGGCTGAGTAGAGAAGTCAAGGTCAAAATAGTAGTGCATGATAAAGGAGGAAAAATCGGTCGAATTGACAAATTTCGACAGATGAATTATATACAGGACGAAATAGACCAAACTGATAGACAAAATAAGATAAGGCAATGAGGTTTCTACAGGTTCCTGATACCGTTAGATTTCAAGATAGACGATTCAGGGTTGTCAGTCAAAAAGAAAGTTGTATGAATTCGTATTTAATAATTTCACTAAAGCTCTTTTTATTTGAAAAGCAACTGCATTTAGTGTGCCGTTTGGGGAAAGAATAAAATGGGGAATAGTTTGCCCCTAATGTACCAGTTAAATTTTGACGAAAGAAAAGATGTCAGCTTTGTCTTAAACACTCCCTTAATTGGGACATTTACAACACTTCACTTTCAATTTGCCCATCAATTTGAAGAAGGTTTTCCTCCTTAATGACTGTTAATACTCGTGAAAGGGCAATTTAATTCAAAAGTTGATGAAAATGAAGCAAAAACGTTAGCGGCAGAGACATTAACACACATTATGAATCTAGAGTTATTTATGAAATAGTTTTTCATTAAAGTAATGATTAATTTAAACAAAAGTTGGGAAATTTTAAATGTAATTCTTGTTTTTAAACTACCTGTACTCAATTAAGTAGCTAACCTAGTAATTGCTTAGGAATGAATATCGTGTTTGAAATATTTTTTTGCCTCATTTTATTTGGGATTCAAACTCGAGTATTCTTGCTTCTAATCTCTGTTTTTTCTTCTTTTTTACTACTCCTTACCCTGAAGGGATAGTACCCTTCCCTGATCCTACAATTTAAGAACATAAATCCCATGAATTCAAGAAATAACCGCAGGTTGGCGAACTAAAGGTTGAGTTTTATACCAGTTTGGTATCATTTTGGGCATTTTTAAAGAAAAAAGGACTTAATAAACCTTTTTTGGTGTAAAACTGATTAGTCATATCCCGAATCAAATTTCTATACACTCACAATCCAAAGCCCCTCATTAAATTGGTTTCTATTTGGAGATCTCTAAAACAATTATTGCATAGCTTCCTGATAATCTAACAAGTTAACGCATACGGCGCTTTTTACCAACGTCTATTTTGTTAATTGTGATTTCAAGGTCTGCGTTTGTCTATTCAAATCCTTTAAATTAGGAAATTTTGAGGATTTTCTCATAGAAGCGCGCAATGTTGATCATAATGACGTACTCACTGACCGATTCCTCATTTTGATATCCCATTTTCAGACTGATCGGAATCTGGAACTCCCTTCTTCCTAACTGTAATTCATGGTTAGAATATGATTTATTTCTTTTTTCTCGCAGTGACCTAAAATGAATCCGGAGAATGACAACCGGAAGCATACTCATCTTTCAGATTAAATCTCACTTTCTCATTTCATTTAATATGGTGGCGCCTAAAGTAGGTATCCTGAAATTCGAACCATACAATCCAGCACTGCTACAGTCCCGGTAATATTATGGGGACATTCCTTAAAAGTAAAAAAAACTCATTAAATTTATATTGAAACAAGCAATGCACTACAGTTTGGAGGCATAGGAAATCCGAGCAATCAATCAAATTTTTTTGAAGAGCATTATAGCTACCGATCACTGACACATGCTCAGCAATTTTCATTCCAGTAAAACAAAATCAAAATTAAAATGGGTTTATTTATTTCATTTTTTAAGAAAAAAGTCAAACTGACCATTAATCACAGTATCGACTTAACACGGCTGCCATCACCCTATGTTTACACTGATGTATCCTTTTCCACAAGCGCTGTCACCGTCAACTGTATGTCACTTCTGAGATCAGGAGAAAAAACGAATTTTTTTTGATAGTATCTTCACATCTATCACCTAGATCAATCTCAAACCTGCATGAAGTTACAACGTGCTTTGGGTTTAATTTGGCCACCTTCGATATCCTTTTATTATTTCGTGATATTTCATTGTCCGTATTTCAATTTTGGAGATATGAAATCAGGATTGGAAGAAGATCCATTAATTTACCTTGATCAACTCATGTAAAAATGATTAACTGAACAAGATTGTATTGAAGTAAACGGAATTTGAAGGTAAAAATTGTATCCTGTTGATATTTAGCTAATTAAAATTCCTTTTCACTTGCTATACCTCTGTGAATATTTATTCCATTAATGTATTTTTAATAAAAATAGTCAAATACCAAAATCGAATAGGAGTAGTTTGACAACTGTCTTGAGTTACTGTAATCTAGTTAACGAAATCCTGATCAGCTTTGAACCTAGCTTATTTCTTTCGAAAGTTATCCCTCAATAAGCTCTATTTTAGGCCACAATTAATAAATTAGTAATTTTTTAAATGTTATAAAATAATGAGAGTATTAATCTCTGACGAAAAGGATATTGCAAATACTTAAAAAAACCAAAAGAGGGAATATATTGAAATAAGCAACACGTGTTAGAATGGAGCGGGGAATGAAGTGTAATGCATTTTGACAGAGTAAAATCGAAGTGAACAAATGAGGACTTGTTCTGAATATGGACAAATGAGAGATGAATAAGTGTAATATAACATGGCGCTGTGTTATGTCCTGCAGAACAATCATGTAATTTCGTACGTTCACGAGCAATAATTCATATTCAACTGCCTGCTTTTACCCTTCTTTATACGTTAGCCGAGCTAAGTTGAATTTCAGTCGCAAAGTGGTTTAGAAAATCATACGAAATGCTGAATATGAGGATAAACTTATTGAAAAAATATTTATTATCCCCAATTTTCTAATAGGTTAACACATTAATAGATATAATAAACAATAATGTTGTCTAAATAACCATCAACGTCGGTTCCCCGGTCTCTTGCGGGGTAAATAATAATCTTATGGAAATTCGAGCGAAAACGATTAAGTGCAAAGATGTCAACCGCACACGAATTATTGCGAAAAAGAAGATATCCTCTTGCACCATCAACAAGATCAATGGTGATCAACAAGGACTTCAAGTAACCAACTTCCTATTGTTCTAAGTCTTACAAAAGAGATTGGTAGTTGAAACGCCATAAATCAGAATATTATCCCTTATTTTAACACCGATTTCAGTGTGAAGCAGCAGGATGTGGGCTTTAAGTTGGGAAGAGGAAAAGCACTAACCCCAAATCCCATGAATCAAATCACCCTACTCCCACACAACCATTCTCTCTGCCGTACCTAGGCATTTGATGATGTGATTAGCCCATTATATACTATCTTTATTTATTTATGACCATTTATTTAATAATAATGCAAAATTAAACAATACAACAATAAAATTAAATACAAATAAAAAAATAACACAACAATTCAGAGATATAAAAGTAAACTCATTTCCTCAAACATTTCTCTACTCAAAGGAAGCTAAATCAGCATTGAGAATGGATTAAATAAAGCCCTGCAAACATAAACTTTGTTTGAATTCTGGAGGCCACATATATGGACATTATAAAAACATATAATTACAACTTTATTCTTCTACAAATTCTGCGAATGTGGTTGTACTTTCCCAAATTTTCCCCTATAAGGTGTGGGAATATTGTGTATCAGTGGATACATAGCAAGTAAGAATTGTAAAGAGTCGATAAAAATACAAAATTTTTAGTACTGAGGCGCACCTCGATAGAAAGGAACACAATCACCAGTCATTAAGTGAGCGAAAATTCGTTTTGGTCAAAATTCCCTGGTGGATTAAAGGCGACAGCACAATCTGACAATCATGTGCCATAAATACCTTTACCTTTCCTCGTACGTTAGCTAAACTCCCAAGGTTAAAATGTCTCTACTTTGGAGATGTCCTGTCCTGATTGCCACTCCTGACATTGCTATGAATTGATGTATCTAAGGGAATGCCAATTCACATAAACGAATTTTCCTAATAAAAAAATCTCCCTGATAAACTTTACTATAAAGCTACTAAAAGTTGGCTTAATATTCGGGCAATTCATCATAGAAAGATGAAATAATAACCGACGCCTTATTGAATTTCCAGTTCCAAAAAACTGGAAAATCTAAAGTTTCCCAACCAGTTAGTTAACTTAGTGGGTGAAAATGAGGTGTTTGATGAAAAAGAGGGCGTTATTTGAAAGATGGGGGCTGATAAGAAATCTATTCACCGCATATTAGAACAAGATCAACAGCCAATAGCGTGAGAAGATGGGAGTCGTATATTTGGATTCTGGATGCCCTCGACCCTTCACAAACGCGTGTAAGATGGCTCGAGCAAACTGACCATCATAAATGGGTTGACGATCTACCACCTCCACGATTTCTTTATCTTTTGAATGGCCGTTTTAAAACTAATGTGAAAACCGAATGAAATGATGCCATCTAAAATTTCAACCCCATGAGAATGAAATATGATTGAATACATATGAAACCGGGAGAATAGAATTAATATACGGTCAATTAAAGACGGATAACCTGATGGAGTAAGATTTCCGGTTTTTTTACATTTCCCTCCTACCAAATCCCTCTTCAATATTAAATTAGTACTTTTTTGCATCTCCACGGGAACTAATAAGTACGCTCATCTTGAAATGTTTCCAAGTGGGGACAAATTACTAAATTAATATACTTTCCTATTTCAAGGAAACTTGAAGCAAAATTCGCATGAAAACTGGAAACTATAAACTTGTCTATTATATAAAACTGGCATCTTATAACTATTGTGAATTATGAATTTACATTTCTATTTAGTGGAAGTTACTTTATGCTAAAGTTATAATTATTTTTTCGTGTGAATATTGTACTGAAAAAATTTGAGTGTAGGTGAGGAATCATAAATTTTATTACCAATAAGTACTCCGGTGGTAACATATGTCAATGTCAATCATGTGATCATAAATATTTATCCTATTTTAAAATTTCCTGTTAGGTTATATAAATAAAAAAACACCGGGCATAATAAATTTTTGTTATCTTGATGTACAGCATGATCATCCCATGAACGCGCTGCAATCAGAAATTTTCTTCTACCGTTTAGATCTAATAATATGATCTGATTTCTGATCCACAATTTCAGAAATATTGATTAATTAAGTTAAGCGATAATGGTTGGAAACTTTAGTTTTCCCTTCAGCCTCAGTTTTCGCATAGTGATGAGTACAAAAATTCATTAATGAGAGTTGTACTAGGGAGTACTATTATTGGAAAGGACAAACCACCAAATGAGCTTAGTAATTGTTACTATGACTGGTATGATAGGAGACCAATGGTGATATATTAACCGAGGGCAGAATTTATCAGCCTCGTTAATGATAAACCAAAAACGGCCAATTAGAAAGGCAAAACTAAATTTACTGAGGTCGCTTTTCGGGACAAATTCATAAAGAGCCTCAAGGTCGAGGGATAACTGACAAGCAGTACGAAATTAAACTTAATACTTTCAAAATGGAATTGCGAAAATAAAATCGATAATTGATTTAAGTTGACAGTTGGCGATAACTGAGAAACAGGGTCAACAAAATAACACCGTTATCCAATTCCACTTTTATCCGATGTATTTTCACAATAATTATAATGTGGACTGATGATTCAATGAATTTCTATCTCCATCTTGATATAATATTATTTAGGTATTTCAACTTTGCAGACGTGAATAATCTTCGTATTTTTGTAGAGGCCGGAAGCATTTATTTTGTTAACATGACTTTAAGGTCAGACAAGACCCAAAGTTCACTGTAAGAATATTTACAATGAACGAATATTATTTTAAAATATAAAAATGTCGGAGTTGCCCTTCGTTGATGCGAAATCTTTTGAAAAGTTGTTTTAATTTACTTTCAGGCGTCTGCACATTACAATTGGCCTTTTCACCTACCAGTCTCCCGTTTTTAAAAGAGTATTAAAAGAGAAGACTTAATCACGTAAATTTTTTTGCTCATTTTCAGCGAGAATTACCTCCTACATCATTTTACTATGATGAAGAAGATACTAACTATTGTTTATTAAAAATAAAACCTATTTTAAGATATATACATTTGATGTTGATTACTAAGTGTCAAACAGATATCAAAGCAACTTCATTTTAAAAATTTATTGTTTTCCATGGCAATATGAAAATATTTAAAATTTTTAATTTTGAGAAGCAAATAATGCTGAACAACAGTAAATCAAACAAATGGTAAAGGGGGGAGGGTGATCAAAATTATACAGAGAACGTCGGGGTATCGAAGAGTCTTACTACCTTTGATTTCTGAATTCGAGTTATATTACATTTACTGAATAGGACGTTCACGTTTCGAAATTCATGTTTTACGATTAGCTTGGATTGCTTCAAAGGCTTGTCTACAATGTTCAGTGTTTACTGACCGTTATTATTAAATTAAAAAGGGTTGGTCTTGAAGCTTCATTTCGCTTTCTTTTCGGATGGTTGAGAAGCCAAAATTTTTCCGCATGCAGTTCATCGTCTTACAGCTTTAACATGGCAAAGGAGGAGAGATAAGTGAAAAGCAGGTGTACATTTATGCATAATTTAACTGAACATCCAAAATGAAATATGCATAAAGAGGATAAATTTGAAATGACTTTGAGTAGATAAAATAAACAGGGCTTTGTTTCAAACCAATGCGCGTAATCCAAGTTAATTTCATGCGAAGAGACACCACTTATCATGAGCTTCTTCCAGTTGATTTCAAGCCAAATTTTATCGATTTGTGAATATATACTACTCAAGTGAGTAGATAGAAAAGACTATATAAAAGTAGCAGAGATGTGATAGGGACACAAAATAATGGAAATAAATGAAAGTTTCTAAATATCAACAAGTGATCTTATTTCATATCAGAATATTCATTGAAAGTTTGTTTTATTAAAGTGATGGACCACTTAAGAGTTAGTATCGATGTCTCTACTGGTATTTTCCACCGTAAACCAAATCAATACTATATTTCTTAATAGTTTAAAAATATTTAAAAGCGGGACGCATTCGAATAAAGGACAAAGGGAGGTATCTTGTGGAAGTAAAATACAATTAATATTGTGTCATGTTCTGATATCCGAGGTTTCATTGTTTAATATTTGATTGTAAAGCTCGCATCTTATTGACTGGGGAAATTAAACTGAGAGGTTGGCTGTGACTGCTCGGTAAGCTTGTAGATAAACGTGGATATGCAGTATTTTTGTGCAGAATTGCTTTCATTAGAATATATCTTAATTCAACGGCATTTTCTACGTCTTGATTTCAACTTCAATAGCATTATTTTATCGATCAAGAAGATTCAGTAGAGATTTCATATTTTAATGGAATTTCAAATATGATTTTTGTTTATTACAACTATAGCTTTGTTTTTCATAATGAAGTTTTGCAAAATTTGTTTTAGTTCACTTCTAGATATTTCCATTTCCTCGAAATGTATAATATCTGGGTTACTTTCCGATTAAACTTGGCAGATATTACTGTCCTCTAGTGGGTCTATTACGCAGAAAAACCTCTTTCGCACAATTCAAGATACCAAACACGCACATTTTGAAGACAAAATGACTTAGCGCTTGGCCTGGATTTTTCTCCAAAGAAAAGGAAGCTAATTAGCTAAACGCTGTCTTTAAAAAGATTAGAACGACTCCAGTAGAGGACAACCTAACTTGAAGGCGCAGATTGTCTTCGTATTGAACAAAACACTTCTTAAAGCAATTGCGGAAATTTGATTAACAGCACTGAAAGTTCTCCCAACGATCCCAATGTGTTGAATTCATGGTCTCATTTGTATCGAAATACTTAAGAAATCCCTATGCCCTCAATTCATGGACATTTGTCCTCAGGAGACTCCGTAAAAAATACGATTTGGGCAGGGGGTTGCGTAGTTTCTATAATATTTCTGCTTTGTGATAAATTATCTCTATATTTTGTTGATAAAATGATATATTTTTAATGTCCGTTGCCTGCGCATTCATTTAAAGCTACATCGTATGTGCATCACACATTTAATCATTCTTTCTGCTAGTTAATCAGTCACCCTCTTTGCTCGCACACGCTGATTGACTACTCAGCTAACCAATCAGTGGAAGAAAATTTTCATGCGACCACAGTGATTGGCTACTTCCAATTTGCGGCCAGTTGATGGTCAGGGGCATTTTGGCTCCATACATTAAACGCATTTGACTTTGTGCACCACACATCGACTACATTGCTCTCATTCTCTGTTGAATTAAATACAAACGCCTGGTTCATCTGCTTCGACCCATGTAAGTCTCCCTTCCTATCTACTATATACTTCTTATTAATTATTTAGACCTATTTCATTTTATTAAGTCTGCATTTTAGTTAGTTGTTTCATTGCCAACTAACTTTTGGAGGAACGACCTCTATTTATCATCATCTGCCTTAAAAAACGGTGATGAATTTGAAATGGATTTTGGCTGCATTCACTGTTCAGGTAATTTTCGAGCACCGGTGCATTATATTCCAGACAAAAAAAGAGAAAAGTAAACATAATGATAGTCACGTGATATATTGGCCGACTGATGGTAGAAAAAAAATTCTGGGGCGGGGAAAAGATCAAAAGAGTTTCGAGGGTGTTGGGAGTTAAATTGTCTTTAGTTTAATAATTGTATACTGTGCGCATAAATCTCTTAATGGGCAACTATCGTTCAGGTAAGCCAATGTCTTAGCTTTCAAGAAAACTAAGAAAATAATAATGTTTAAGGTGAGAGTTTGGTGAAACCGTGACTTAAAATTTGTCCGATTTCATTAATTTCTGAACTGATATTGCAGATCCAGTGAATGGACATAGAATGTATCATCTTGATAAATTTAATTCATTCAACAAAAGAGCTAATTCTTACTCATACAGAAAGTTCAGGAGATGTGCAGTTGCCCAATATTTGAATATTTCTTTGGGAAAAAGTATGTCTTTGACCGAAATCCGTTCATTTATCGATGTATTTGAGACTGTTAAGTTTTGCTGAAGTTCTGTTTGGTGCCTGTTGAGATGAGAGACATTTTAAATACCTGTTTTAAAAGTGAAATGTATTAACTTATCTTATTTATAAAATCTAAATTTTGTTATATTTCTTTCTATATTTATAACTACTTATTGATTTAAAATGATTTGTATTTGAAAGTTACCTATTCACAGACTGTAAGACACCGTCTTTTATGGTGAAGTTTACAAGTTTTATTTACGTTTAGGTGAATGACACAGATCTGAAACCAATTGCGCAAATTCGGTTGTAGGAATGTTATTCCTCATAGATTCGTATTAAGAAGGGTAGAATTTATCAACATTCATTTTAGATTTAAGAAATTGCATTCTGGAGTCCGTTTAACGAAAAATTTGCAATCTGCCGCATGTTTCTTGGTCAGTTTCAGCAGTACAATTAGTCTTTTCCATTCCGTAGATGAGTGGCGATTAGCATCAAACACAAATGAACTCTGATTTGACAGCGGTAAATGTTGATCACTAGGTCACCGGCACAGGTTGGGATATCATGACGTATTTATTACCAATGACAGAAACTGAAAAAAGTCAATCACTTTTTATTATAACAATGGAATATTAGAACACATGAACAATACAATTTCGAGATGGTTCTCCATTGGATTTAGGGTTGACGTAAAATATTTAGCCATTCCCTTTTCGACACCTGTCTTACTGTTTTACTAATATAATTACTACTACTACTCATTTTATTTTGGAAAAGAACCCGAAAAAGAGAAATAAGTAATGGGATCAAGTACAGACAGAAATTAAATTCAAAGCCTGGAAAGGGTCTTACAAAATATGACCTTGGGAACCAGATTGTATCCATATTAGTTCTCGGATATGGTCCATCGTTTCACATTCTAATGTTTCAGTGTCCAACTGCTGGACCTGTCTTCTATTTCCCGAGTGAATTCATGTTCACGAACTCGAAAGCTTATAGATTTGTTTATTAATATTAATTATTAGTCAGACTCCTCCGACAACTTTCCCGGCACAACAATATGGTTTTAGAATATAAATTATTTGTACCGTGAGGGGGAGGGGGGGGGAGAGTTAAAAGTCACCTTCTTCTAATATGATTTTGTAATGTTTTTAACTCTTCCGTTTCGTGAATACGTTTAACTTCATGAAGTTAAGCAAAACGTCTAAAATTGAAATTCCAAATTAAAACGGAAGTGTTATGCAGATTTCACTTTAATTTTGCATTCATTAATTTAAATAGTTTAGGGAGGATTAACTCTGACTTCCCCTTACATCTTAAACTGCATTGAATTTTTTGGAAATAAAGCTTAACCTGCGCTATACTGACTTTTATTAATGTATTCTTCCTTAATATGCTGACTTATTTTCTAAATTTTCCTTCGTATTAACCTTTCCAAAAGATTATATTCTGAGGTAGTCGGTAAGTTTGTTAAGAAAACAACACTTTCCTTCTATCTAGAGGGCATGATATTCAAGAATAAAAGTACCTCCTGGCGAATTTAATTGAATGTTGATATTTACGTTGGAAGAATAGATATTAGGAGCAAATTTTATTGGTTAAATGAAAGGAAAAGGATAATTTTGTGTACTAATGGGCTACGCCATGGACTTGCTTAATTGGACGAGGTTCCGGTATGAACTGAGCTTAAAACGGCTTGGACATGGGTGTTAGTTAAATTCTTGTAGAATATAGTATTCTAAAGTCCTCTTAGGTACTATACTTCCACGCATTTAAATTGAGTTAATTGATCTGACTGCCTTTCTCTGATATTGAATTTAGTCCGTTTGAACTGTGGCTCATGTCACAGATTTGATTTGGATGCTGTATTAATCAAAATCAAAATCGTAAAGTGAAATTTGGGATTTTTTCTTGAAACAGGGGACTTTCCCTACAGATTTTGCCTTATCTAATGTCTTCCTTTCCTGAAGCATTTCCTTGGCTAAAGGTATTTGAAAGCCCTTCGTCCCGTTGGAGTTTAGTTTTGAGGGTGATTGAATGAAAATACCACTTGATGTCATTTATCAATAAGGATTAATTTGTGGTTTCGTAAGCTCAAATTTCACAAACCAATTATAATTCTTATGGTATTAGAGGGAGACCGATATCGAAAATTGAACAAGTTCAAATTAGAGAGCCTTTAGTTGGCAACCTTGATCCGGACGTTTATTTATTGAAAATCAACTTAGCCCAACTTAACTGAGGTTCTTTGCCTATATCAAGAATACCACATCATCTATCAGGTAGATCTAATGCCTCCTTTTGGGTTAGAGTTCTCATTAATTTCATCCAATCAAATAAATTTGTATCGATGAATATCTCCCCAATTTGAAACAAACATTTGAGCAATTTCGTCTGTTTTTACTTACTATTTCAATCAGTAGAATCTTTTTGAATGGACCTGAGTAAATACTCCTCAGTGGATAAATGCTATTTTAAACTCATTTTGGACACATATTTATGGTTAAATTCTGAATAAATGGCCCATTTATGTGCTTAAACGTTTTCCAGTGCAGATGTATCAAAACAGCACTTGGAATACCACCCCAACGCAGCTGTTATTCTCATCTTGCTTTTCATGGGTTAATGCAGGTGTGCGTATATTTCATCGTTAGTCTTAGCGTTCTCTCAATCTTTCTCACGAAACTTTGCCGACACATCTCCCATTCTCACTTCCACCTCGTTTCATGACCTTTAACTAGCGATTAGCCATAAAATGAAAAGGTGCTACAAAATTTATTATACAGTTGCTACCAACTTCCTCGCAACTTTCGATGTTGACATTTAGGCAACAACTTAATCTCCCACGCATTAGAAGGAGATCCATACTGGCCATTTTTGTTCATTTCATTTCATTAGAATCATAGGAATTCCTTATAATCCTTCCTTTGTATCTTAATTCCAAGCAAAAATATAGTATAATTAATGATTAATTTTATCAGGAATCATCGATTTAACAGACACATTCAATCAAGTCTTAGCAACGTTAAATCGATATCGATTTTTATTTTGATTTTTAAAATATTTCCTCATTTTTCACACTTACCAACAACAATTTTAATCAATAATAAGTAGAATTAAAAAATTCCTTTTTAAATATTTACATATTTTCTCTAATAATTTAGTTTTTTTTTTCCTTTTTGGTACCTTAATTAACAGTTTGTGCTTATTCATCTGTAAATTCTGGCCTAATTTCTTCTCATGAATATTTAAAAGTTCACACTCTTAAAATTGTACCTGAAAGGAGGAAAACGGGAAATGTCGTTTTCTCAAAATTAATTTTCGCCTTTATTTTCCCGTCTAGTGGCATTCGAGCTTTCGGTTGGGTTAAGGTGAAACAAGGCAAATTGATCTGTTCTTAAGGAAATATCTCTTATCAGAAATCAAAAGAGAAAATCTCCAATCTCTAACTATTTTTTTAAATAAATATTATTTGGATGCAAAATATTTGTTAATAACGGAAAATTTTGAAAATTTTTAGCCGGATTTTATATTAAATTAAATTAATGCCAAAGTTAGGGTGCCAATTTTCAACAAAAAAGTCCGATTTCGATCTATGAACCTGAGATCTTTCTTTGTACATCGATAACTTAACGACGAACATCCTAAGCAATAGAAAAGAATTCACTAGGTCTGTGTGACGTGTGGTTCTTTCACCCATGTCTTTAACGTGATTTTGAAAGCATTACATTGTGTTGTATTTAGGAGTAAACTAGCGATCTCCTATTCAAATGATAAAGTGCATATTTAAGAGTTCTATTATTCCATCGACTTAACTGAAATCCACTGGTTTGAGAAATTTTTCTAATAACTAGTAGCAGAAGGTGAGAGAGAACTTGTACCGTATCCATGTAAAGATTACGTCGATCGTGTCCGAATGGTGCATTTCGTGTTGATCTTTAATGTTAAGGTGGAAATTGTGTTTTTGAAGTGGAGAGAAGTGAATGGATTAATTCAAATGTTAATTTCATCCGTGATGAATTAGTAGCTGTCTCGTAGAATGCCATTTTGATCCATGGACGTAGGGAATCGCCTTTGAAGAATCTGTCATCGATAGGAGGGTAGATACGCATGTAATACCAGTTCCCTTCTTTTATAGTCATGCATCCGGATAGTATAATGTAAACTATATTAATATTAAGGCCAAATACTTTTAGCGTACCTATCATAACTCATTTAGGGATTACAAATCGGCTGTTGGATAGCGGATCGTAGAATTCATCACAATGTCAAATCTCTATCCTGGAGAAGTATTGAAAAATTTGCAAATTATTCCTATGCATATCATTATCACATTAACCACTATAATTGGTTCCCCAGTTGAAAGAAGGTGGAATTGTTAAATGCATAGAATAAGGAAAAAAAGGACAAGATGATATCGATCCTTAAAAATTTTTAAGTCTAATTTATTTTTGCAAGTATAGTTCATATTTAATCCCCTTTGTGAAAGAGTTCTCTAAATGAAAATGCGCCTTTTTATGATTGGGCGGACATGTCAATTCTGTCTTTATTACTGCAGACCGCTTATCTGGCATAGGCTGAGATTTATAACTCAACTATTGGCCATAGTTCTTTCGAATTACTCTCTCCAGCCACCTCACACATTCACATATTAAAGAATCTAGACACACAGTCTCATAAAAAATTGTGCGTCCACATCTTGCTATTTTAAACTGGATTTTAGAACGTGAGAACAATTGGTGCCTCCGTGCGATGACTAAGTCTTTCGCCCTCCCAACTTCTTGATGATTGGTTCTCTCGCTTTGGTGGCATTTTGACGTGCGAAACTTAACAAATCCTATTAACAATTTAGTTTAATAAATTTATAAATTTAAAAATCTGCCATATTTAGCTAGTGATATCTTCACTGGATATTTGCCGATCAAGTTTTATTCTGCTGACCATTTTTATAATACACTTGAGTGCAAGAAGTTGATTTTTGACTTATAGCCATTGTACTTCAACAAAATCACATTGTTTGATTTTCAGTAGTGTTTTATTACTAGATAGAGAAAAAGAAATGACATATTTCGGTAATAGTACTTTTTAATAAAAAATGAATGAAAACAGTAGTTGTAAGTATTGATAAAACGCAATTTTTGTCAAATGGAAGTGAATATCCCCAAATTTTGGAACTTGAATAATCTATCAGTTAAGTATTTTAAAACTCAAATCTAAACATTTAAATAAATTAAGATTCTTTGATACTTTTTCGGCGCTTTCAACATCCTTTTGATCCCCCTCCCATATCCATTATCGAACCTTCTGTTAACCGATTTCATTTGCTTTTCACAACAAAATATTGCTATTCTTCCATTTTACCTTGGGTAATTATAAAACCCTCTTCCATTATCTGACATTTTTGACTATGTTGAAGTCTAGAATGGTCATAGGAAAGACTTTCTCGAAGTTTTAAGTAGCCCTCCTGACTAATGTATAATCAGTGATTATAATTAATACAAGCAAAATTTGCCTGTTTTGCTTATTTAAGGCGTATTTTATATTCAGAGGCACAAGAGGGCTTTTAAAACAATTAATTCTTTGATGTCATCCTTTTTATCATTCGCTTGTTTTGCGCGGAAAATAATTACTTAGTACGTTTATTGGAATCCAAGTTCTTTTTTCCAGTTTGTGCAATCAATCACAACAATTTCAGATGCAAAATCTAGTTCTACATTTAATTGTGTGTTACCAGTCCTCTGCGCTTTCCTTCTCGGAATGGAAAATAATGAAGAGAAATTTGCCGCTTGATTAAAATACAGCGCCACACATTTAAACACGAATCGTTCTCCCTTTCTAGCCTCTGTGTTCCACTTCTTGGCCGCTTCTATTACATTGGTTAAGCAGGGCAGTAGCAGAGCGCGGTCAAATTGACTTTTTGAGAAAATCTCAGTCAACTGCTAACAGTTCAGTGCGGTTAGGCACTTTTCTCTTCGCCAATTTCGCATCGCTATGAACATGGAATACTGCGAGTGATTCAGCTTCGTGAAATTTCAAGTTCCTTGTAAATTTTATTTGCTTAAATATTAATTTGGAACCTTGCTTAATTCTAAGTAATTCTTTTTATTTTAAAATTTGAGTGCAGGATAAAAATTTGTTTGTTTTCTAAATTTGGTCATGCATATCTGTTTATCTTTGTTTGATTTACGGAAACATTGATTTGCCCACATGTTCTTTAGAAGTACAGTCCACTGTGTAATGTACTAATGATTTGATTTTCACATTCATGGATAAGAATACGTTCATGATATTCAGAGGATATTTTTCTGTTGGGTTAATTCCTATGTCACTTTGTTTTCGACAAATTTGCATCATTTCATTTCTTTCATGTCTTATTTGTTTCTCCTTCGTATCCCCTACAAAACTCGTACCGGCTTCAAAATTTGTGTTTTCTACTGTTGATTGAAATATCCGCAGTATTAACCCACAAACTAAAAGACGATAATGGCTAAAACTTACCCTCGGCTTCTTACTACCAGTCTCAATTTACTCAAGTTGTAAGTCAGGAGAGAGACTGATTACGTTTATTTGATTAGAAGAGGTTAATTATGCAGCTTTAATAGACACCAACAACAACTGTCTGAGCATGCCAGTATTATCTTGTCTCTTAGAGAGTCTGCCGCTGAGATTACGATTGACACTTACGTATCTTTATTCATTGCGATATATTTTTCCCTGAAAGAGTTTCTTGTCGAATATTTGTTTCCAGCTCTGCTTGATTTAACGGAAGTCAATAAACTTTTTGAGATAGAAAACATGGAAATCAGGAGAGAGAAGGACGAGAACGGAGAGCGAGGACAGAAAGTGAGAAGTATGCGTTTACGTCACGTGTCTTAACATTAGCGTCTTGGGGATAAAGCGGGAAAATGGCTGAGTCACCATGAGGAAGAGTTGGGAAAAAGTAATTTTTTTTGAATGGGGGAGATAAAATGCATTCAGTTTAAACAAACACCCGAATATGGAAATAATTGTACAATAAAATGGTTCGAAAAATAGTTTTTAGAAACACACGGAGAGTAATTCTTCAAATCAATCTAACTTTTTTATTCAGTAAACACTTGATTCTAGATCGCAATTTAATAACTTGTATTCTTTTGTGAATAAATCCCCATCCAGTACACTTCATTTCACTTCTTTTCTATCTTTGTGTGAAAACTATAGGGTTAGGGCTTCAAGTCATATAAACGTTTTAATTTCTGCGTTCTTTCATCTTTGATTTGTGGCAATTTTAGTTTGATTGGAGCCCTAGTGATAAAAGAGATATTGCAATTCTTGATTCATTACTTTCTGCTAACCAGATTGGCCGTAATGTCTAGGTTTATTCAGAACTCCGTAGAATATTTCGTTACGAACATGACTGAGCACTTTCTGCGAATGATTTTCTTGACCTGTTGCGTATTTGTAGAATCAAATTCACATAAGTTAGCATCTGAGAGGGAAATTAACAATTGAGACTATTTATTTTGTAGTTTCGGAATCACTGAACACATTAAAAATTTTTCACACCAATCTGAATGTAATAAATTTATTGAAACAATTGAAAACCCACATGCTGACTCATATGCTTTCTTTGTTCTTAAAAGTTCCATAAATAATGGCTTTTTACGGGTTTCAAGGTCGTGAGAAAGACAAGTCCATTTTGTATAGCAGTTCGTCTTGTACACTTTCATATTTTTCATACTGGGCCACAAATTTTCAGGTATGAATCAATTCTTCTGTCTGTATCTCATCACCTAATTTCCGCACACATTTATCTCAGATCTCCAATACTCAATGTTCTTTATTTCCCTCCCCCAATCTTTTGTTCATTATTACACTCAACCCATTTGTTCTTTGTAATTTTAGTAAATCCTCCCAATGTTGTCGGCCCTTTGTACTAAGGTACCCGAAACAATATCTTTAAGTGAATCTCCTACCCTCACACTCTCAGCCGCCTCAACTCTCTCCGACTTCTCGTTCAATGATTCAACTCCCCTCCTTCTTCAAAACACTGAAAAATCCCACAACAGTGATTTGGAAAACTCCAGTCTTCTGGCCCATCTGCGTCGACTTATGCTGGGCACTTCCGCATCCTTCCAGTTTCGACGACTTCAAGATAATGAGATGGAAGAAGACGCTCGAACTGTTGTGACATACATCTCTCTCGGAGCTTCGACACCACTTCATCAGCGACATATGAACTACCAACAACCGAAAGATGCAGGTAGTGCCGAGGCCAAAAATGAAGTCCAATCAAAGACCTTGACCAAGCTGACAAGACGCCAGAAGTCCCCTAAGAAACTACACGTTAGTTGGAAGGGTCCGGAATCGGAAGTGACCGAAAAGGTAACTTTAGGAATACTTATTATTACTTATTTAATATTATAACCCACACTAACTGAAAAATATTTTCCAGTTTTTCTCTGTGGAAGGCAATTGAAATCCGTTAATATTAGGTACAGTAAACAATAAGTTCAGATTTCATACTTCGTCACACAAATTACGGAAAAAGTGCTCGTCTACGATCTCCAGTGCCTATAGACCGGTTTTTGAATTATAACGATTAGTCTTGTTAATCCAGCTTCTCTTTTAATAATAGAGAAGAATCTAAGCTTATGGAGTAACTCGATTAGTAGTAGGGATTAAAATTAAGAGAGCCGAAAGAGTCAATTTCGAAATGCTTCCGATCGTCATTTCAGTGAACTAATTTCACAATCTGATCTTTAGGTTCTAAACGGATGGTTCATGTCCTCAGTGTTCGGATCTGATCGATTGGTACGTTTAGAATGAGTGGTTGCTAATGTCATCTCGTTGCATCTACAGGTTCCATGGGCGTCTATTAAATAGTAATCAAAATATATTTTTAAATAAATAAAAATGCGGAATTTTTAAACTTTCAGTCATCTAGTGTCGTGATAATTATAATGAACTCGGATAAGAAAATAAGTGGTTGCATATCATTAATATCATATATACCGGTATTTTTAAGCATTTTGAAAAACCTTTTTGTTATATTACGCTGGTTATCGTAATCTGGGTCACCATGATACCTAGAACCGATCGACATTTCATGGTTTTACCGTTCTAAAAAATCGTGACGTTTATTTTGAGGGCTCTAATATTTAAATTAACAGCAGATAAGTTGCATAAGTTGCATGTTTATTCATTTTTGTGAATGTCAAGTACTTTTCCATAAATTCACTCACCCTAGTTAAACAATAATAGTACAGAATAAAAGTATATTATTTTTTGTATTCGCTTAAAATATTTACCTTTTTAGGTATTGAAAATCCATGATTATGATACTTAAAAGTGCTTTTAATTGATCGGAAGCCTATCGAAATTGGAACCTCTTCTGAATCGTCGCGATATTTCAAGAGACCAGTTAGATTTTTTTATTCATTAAAGTGCACAATTGTGGAAAACTTTGTACCATTCTATTATTTTGCATCAATCTCGGAAGTCTACAAGCTATGTGTCTGAGTAGAGAAAGAGGGAAAAGGATATTCACTTGGTCAAAAGGTGTGAATTTCAGAATGTTAAATGGGGCCGGGACAGAATTCAGAAGACGATGACATGTAATGTGGAAATAAAATCCCACTGTCTACAGGTTCCAGGGTCCTCCCATTAGGCTGTCCCTTTGTTCAACACAATCATAGCACCTTGGGTGGTCTCGAATTGTGGACCGATTGGTCATTTATTTAGAATCGCTGTTCGAGCTACTTTGAACACAAATTTAATTAGGTGATAAAAATATTTTTTTAAAATAATATTTATAGTTGAAGCTATCGATTGAAGGTAAATTCAAATCTTACATTTTAAATTCATGGCAATGTATCTAATAGAAAATTTGGAATTTATTTATATTATTTGCATTCGGAAATATTATTCTCCAATACCTTCCTCTAGCCTGTACTGATGGTCATTTATTAAAGTTATTCTGTTTTTTTTATTTTAACAAAACTAACAAGAAATTGGTGCTGCAAATAGGATATTCGGAGGTACTTCAATCATTTTCATCCGTTCAATTATATTATCATTTTCTGATTTAAGATTTATATTGCTTTTAACAGTAGATTAGATGTATTCTATTCGGAAGGTGGCGTCTTGGTCAACGTGCTTGCTTAACAAGTCAGATGTATCCAGATTGATGATCATCAGTGCATATTTAGTGATGAAGGTGTGCGACTGAACTTTATATGACTGTATCTGTCTGAAATTGTAATTCTCTTAAAGGACGGTTACCACGTTACGAAAAGCCAAAAAAATATAATGCTGAAAGCAGTTTCAAATGATACCTTCCGATGTCTTTTAGAAGAATGCCTTTAACCGTCATTCAATGTATCTTCCGTCTCTGGATGAGATTAAATTGGACAATGAGGAGCAAGCGAGAAGACGCCATAGTTACACCGAAGCTAATGACCTTAATTATACCTTACCGCGTATACCCCAACCCTCGTCAATTTCACCTTCATTCCCACCTCATCAGAATTTGCAAAAACAGCTAAATCAACAACACCAGTATCAGAGACCATCCATAACCATACCATCAATGCCAAATGAAGGAAATGACTTCGATGAACGCAAGGAAAGATATAAAGTTCAACTTCGTCATTATAAGCATCGACGTCGGTATAGCGATTGGTACTTCACCCTATACGAATTTGACAAACCGGAGAATCCTGAAGTAGGTTGTTAAGCCTTCTTTTCTTACTACGAAGTCCTTGTTACTTTGTTTGAAAATGATTTAATTCAATCCAGCGTTCTTTTTTACCTTCTGCAATGTGTCGATGTACATTTTTGTTTGAATAGAACACGCACATGGCCAACGATCTAGATAAATGACTAAATTTAATACATTTTGTTGTATCTTTTGGCTGTTGGTGGAGATTTAAACTAAATAAAATTTTATTCTGTTGAAAAGCGATGTTTACAATGTCATATTTGGCAAATCGCGGATGTCTCTGTCTGAGTTAAGTGGTAAATTGAGTTGAACATATTCATTAAATTGGCCTTTGAAAAAACAGGCCATTTGATTTATATTACCCCTCATAGGATGAAAAATAAACGATTTTTAATTATTAAAAAGCATATAAACACGGAAAACGGTTAAATAACCGAATGTGGGGTGCATGGAAGGGATCAATAACGCCAGAACATCAAAGGGTCTTGCTTCGTTTGAATTCCGGATTCATGTTACTCTCCATGATTATTAAAGAAATGACGTAAAATTGAATATTCGACATTTTATATTATTTTAGGAAATTTCAATTTTGCATTTTTTTGTTTAAATCAACATTTTTATAATGGAGTTTCTTTTTTTCCCACACAGTGGCAGCTAATTTTCTTTCTATCTCTGTAGTACCCATGAAAACGTTTTACAATCTCCTACTGGTGTTTACTTTAAAATTTTATGACAACATTCATTTTATTGGATTATTATGTCCACTTTTAAAAATTATTTCATTTCTTTTTAATGTATGATTTTATGCATTCGTATATTCAATAATATCAACTTAAATAAATATTAAATTTGATTATTAAATGAGTGAATTGAATTTACATAAAAGATAATGCTTAACCTAGGAGTATTTGAAGCATAAAAGTACACTTCATTATTTTAATGTCTGTGAAGTGAATTTAAAAGGTACGGCAGATCAAAAGGGGAAATTTGCCGGTTTTGGCCTTTTATTTGATAACAAAGTATATTAAACAGGGGTGAACACAATCTCTGAAGGCTTATTGTTTATATTTATACATTTAAACAAAAATAATTTGTTTGATCTTTAAATGAGCAAGGTCGGTGATTGAGGCGAAACTTATATTTATACGTGGAAAACAATAAATATCTCAATAACTGGTAAATTTAATGGGATTGATCAGAAGTTGGACGTTAACTCATGCCTAGAGAGCATTAATTCATTAAATTCATCTGCTTTGGCTTAATGGGTTCTTATGTCTGAAAATTTCAAGGTTTATTTCCTAAGTTTCTAGGTGGGTTCATATCTGTGATGCTCAGTTCAATGATCTGTTGTTGGAATGAGTGGAAGATAATGTGAATCTCGTTTATATTCTTCTTTAAATAGCTAAGAGGATCTAACTGTTATATGTTTTCCCATTATAGGGCAGCTTTAGAACTTTTCATCTTGGGAAATCATCCAAGCACCGGAGAAGTGAAAGATCATATATAGAGGTAGCATGTTTTTATTTTAAGGAGGGCTTGTAACGTAGATGATAGAAGTGAGAGTCAGGGAGTCAAGAATTATCAGATTAATTATTTTTTCTTGTTGAAGTTCCTTCGATATTATCCTTTCTTTTCAGCATCTTGTTCTTAGGGGAAATCTGAGTGAAAAATTTTCGTGATTTCGCAGCCATCCTCTTTTGATATAATTTCTATGACACCCATCTACTGGAAAAAGTAAGTCTACCAGTTGGCAGATAGATTTTAAATTGTTTTTAACAGATAAGTTAATTAAAAGGCTTAATTTAATAAATTGAGGATATTTCACTCATTAAATGGGCACCTCAATGGTTTCATACTTTATATTGTTCTACAAATAATCATTCATTGACCTGATACCCGGAAATATGACCTCATTTCACTTGAGGAGGTCTTTTTCAATTTTAATTTGAACGAAAAATGAAGTTATCGGGCTTAATTTCAATTTTCCTCGTGGTTTACAGGTTCAAATTATCGGATCATGTTTTTCGCCCTCAATCAAAATATTTGTAATAAGTTAGTGTGCCGATAAAATTTTTTCCAGAATTGTAATTTTTCTTTTTTCGTAACATACTTTAATGGTTTAATTGTGCCTAAAATCGTCATACCTCGGGGTAGAGATTGTAACTTTAACATTAAAGACCATCGAGAAAAAAATCGGGTAATGACAGAGAGAGGGAGCCATTCAAACGGGATTTAGGCGAACTGTCTGCATCCTTTTGCTGTTTCTTAGATTCCATCCATGCACTCTCCTAACCTTCCTTTCATTCTGCACACACAATTTAGATTATGATGATGACGTAATAAACTTAGCTAAAGGCGCCTAGATGGTGATGGCTCTTCAGACGTCTGGATTCGAGCCAACTTCCATGTCACCCACTCACATACTCTATGTAAGACATCAAAATAATCTGGCATCTAAAAAGGCTGTATAGTTTATAGCCTTCTCTTTGAGGAGCAGACTATAGATGTCCATACCTAAGGTAATCGAGAAAAATTATTCTAAGTGGCCTGAGTAGTATAGAAGTTTAATAGAAAAATAGGTGCTAACTGTAATGGGACACGAGTATCAGTACGTAAATGGCGAAATTGAGGAGGGAGCACAAATATCGCAGAAGTTCCACTCAGCTCATTCGGGCAGATACTCGGACGCTGGTTGGCTCGTCTTCTACGTAAGGAGCAGGTACTTATAAAAAGGGTAGAACATGATTTGGTGGCTATGTAATAGAACGTTCTAATTGGCTGGGGAGAACATAAATATATGGCTGATCATGGTAGCCCCTATACATGTCAATTATAGTATAAAATATAATATCTGGGTATAGTTTCTCTGAACTGACTAGATGAATTAGATTTCAGTTTCTGATAATAAAATGTGAAATCTGGAATTGGTCTCTGTGTTCTTTTTTTTAATATTTTATCCCTGACAGACCGTTCATATCATGGACCTTCCTGTAGTCTAGACATCGTACATGACCTCTATTAATCGTAATCAGCTTAAGTTTTAGAGACGAACCACAAAACGAGTTTTTCTATGGAAGTTAGTTTATTGGATTTCCACTGAGCAAACTTCCCAAACATTACAACTCTATGAGAGCATAGTTCTGAGTACAGACTCCTCACGGAAGTCTCTATGCCTTCTATGCCATCGAACACCATTAGAATTATGCACGAGAATGCTTTGATAAAGAGTTCGGTTCAACAAAGATCTTGACTGACTTAATTTTTTATTTAAATAACAAGTGCTATGTCACTTTTGTTTAAAATTTAGCGGGATTACAGAATATCTACTCTCTGTCCCATTTATATTCTCGGGTATATTTCGACTCATTGAATTTTTAAGTATTAATTTGATTTTTGTCATTTTTATGATAGCATAAAATTGAGATTAGCATCAAGTATTTATTTCTTATATTTATAACTTTAATCAAGACTTTTATTGGCACTTATACATTTATTTCATCCTTTATACTTTTACTCATTCATTTATGCATGCGTAACAAAATGTCTTTGAATTTAGACGGGACCACTCTGGAGCCTGCTTATGGTCAGTTAATGACCCTTCGTCCCCCTATTCGGCACAGTGACACTTCACTTAATGGCCAACCCTTATAGACATGTTTTTCTGTGCAATAATTTGTTCAATTTTAATTGCGCTCTATTTACATGATCAAATTTTAATTACGGCAGCTATGAAGTCTTATGTAATGTTATTAAATATTAATTGTCATTGAATTATTTTTGAATTGTGAGCAATAATACCATCCCTTACGGAAAAATGCTACTTAAATACCGTAAAGATATTTCTTTATTCTTCAAGTTTTAATTGTGAGAAGCAAGTTAAATCGATTAACTTTGGATCCAATGAATGATGAGGAGGGGGAGGGGGGATCAAAAAGATACCGAGAGCAACGCCTTGATATCAAGAAGTCTTATTTCATTTCACCTGAGGATCCAGGTTGTACAATATTTACTGAATGGACAGTTCACGTTCCAAAATTCAAATTTCGCCAATCGTCCCCTGGACTGTAGCAAATGCTTGCCTCCGATGTCAAGTGCTTATTGACCGGTTCTTAATCGCGAAGGTCAGCCTTGGCGCCTTAAATCTCTATTACAATAGATGAGCAGGCAAAATAATCATACTTAAGTTTTGCGAAGAGGGAGCTAATATAAACTCCGTTCCAAATACACTTATATTTTGTAGTTCAGTGCTTATTGACTGGTTTTTTAATCATTATGATTGATTTTTTCATTTCAAATAATTTTTCTTCCAGTGGTTGAGAAGGAGAAATCATCTTACATGATATTCGGCAGCTTACAATCTTGACATTAGCAGAGATAGGATAGCTACATATTAATTATCATTCCAACCTGTCTATCACTCATCCCTCATCCTGTAAGCTGGTTATCGATTCTTCCCTCTTTGACTGTTGTCCATTTCTGAATTGTCCGATCTCATTTCCAGTTTGCCAGATATAAAATTAAATCTTCTCTAGGCTATCCCAAATGTAAATTAAAAATTTATTAAAATTTTTCTGCTCAATAGCTAGTAATTTATGGTCTTCTAAGGAGTTGTGTAATGTGAATTAGATCTTATCGTGAATAGTTGCGAATACGATTCGCAAGGAGTTAGGTGCTGGTGTATTGTATCGAAAGAATGTCTTGGACGTCTAAGATTAATGTACCATTATCTGCCTATGGATTCGTATATTTATCACAATAGAAATGAAATTATATTTATAGAAATGCTTGCAAAATTTATAATTTACGACTTTTGTTTTAAAATTTCGCCAAAATGTTACAACATGCGAAATTGCTAAAATTTCTACAGATTTCGACCTGGAGTAGATTCATCTTGCACCCAAATTAATATGATAAATTTCAAATAGCACTTTATATTCATACGTATTTAGTTTCTTTTCTGTAATTTTTTTATAAAAACACGTTCTGTTAAGATATATCGTTTCATGAAATCTTCCAACATTGAGGGACACACATTGTAGTCTACTTTTTTCTCTTTGACCTAAATTACAATGTTCTGATGTTGACAGTGCATATGTTATCTTTTCGTCTTTAATCCACTTTTCAGTACGTATAATTAATAACCATATGCTCTAATAGACGGGAAGGCTTATTTACATAACTAGTCATCTGATTTCCGTTATTTTATTTTAGGAGTCTTTGGCGCTAGATAGTCATCTCTTCGACACGATCCTGTCCCGCCTTCACGGAATCTATGCCCTCTCCCTGAACAGTGCATTCGATCCTAAAAATAACAGTACTCAACAGAATCCACCCGCCCGTCTTTGCTTTGAACGTCTTTCAGAATTGCCAATACCCCAAAATAATAATGCCAGACGACATCGTCGAAGAAAACGTCGTTGTGAAAGTCGTTACATTTACAATTCCTCATCCTGTTGCCTATCTTGTATCTCATTTGGCATGTTTGATTCCACCTCACCGCACAATCCTGGCCAGCTTTTCTGTCCGGAAAGAAGTTTATCAGGAGAAATTAGGTCATTTTACTGTCAGGGCTGTGGCAGGAATATGACCGGTGGTTCGAGTTTGATCAGTGTTGCAGGAAGTGCAGGATCAGATCAGAAACCTGGATTCTGCTACTCCATGACTCGGTCCGTAGAATTCTATAGATTCACGAGAACACTGCAGTTGCAGAAGCATAGTACAAGGTAAAAATTTTCTTGTGTCTTAAAGATTGTCATCTTTTCACATCTCTAAGAACGAAGCCTAACTTTCTCTAAATGCTTACGCCTAAGCGATTCTCTGGTTAGACTGTCAAATGTTGGGGAACCATGTTGGAAGTATTTATCAAGAGTTTAAACGGTTATTATTACCCGCAGCAAAGCAAAATGCTACAATTCTAAAAACAAAAACCAGTGAGTTAGTCTATTGAGTAGTGATGAGATGTGGAGTGAGAAGAGAAAATTGTTAAGTCCTCAAAATAATCTCTCCCCATTTAGAATCTGAAATCAGTAGTTTAATTGTTTTATCAAAATGTTTTACACGTTGAATTTTGGGCTAAAATCACTGTATTCCTGTGTGACCTCGTACCCACATCGATGAGCGCCGATTGACAACAGTGATTAACTTGAGTAATTTGTAATTTCATTTAAAATTAATTATCTATTTGATTAACCAAGATTAGGTAGTTAATAATATTTAGAAAAGGTACTACTATTCTATCGCATTTATTAATAATTTTTCGTAATAAAAGGTTATGTAGGAATGAGACTTCTTTTAACATCTTTGATAATTGAAATGTCCCTCGGGATACGTAATAAACGTATCCTCCACAAATGCACTTTTGATACACTATATTTTTAAAACTTATATTCATTATTTGTTTTCCTAATTTTCCTAATAAATTAAGGAAACCGTCATATATAAATCGAACAAAAAGGAAAAATTTATTTAACTCAGTCAAGTAATGCGCAGTTGCTATTGGGAGGTACGCACAAATTGAAGGGAACGGCATTTCTGACATGATTATGTCACGGATAGAAAGAAAAATAAGAGAATTTTCGGAAAGTTGCATTTATTACATGATTTGAAGATTAATAGTGCAAGTGAATTCCCCGGAGTTCGAGAATATTCTACTACGAATATCACCACGCATTCGTTCTATTTATTTCGGAATTTCAACCATTTAAAGCAAACACATATGGGCATATTGATTGAATGAATTGGAAATAATGGAATTCTGGAAAAAAATCTGTGAAAATTTGGGCTTTTATTTTAAAAATTTAACACTTACCTTAATATGTAAAGCATAGTTAAAAAAATAATAACTTACTTATTTCTCGCATTCGTGATTACTGGTATGGCTTTTCGCATCCTGTCTTTCTGTTGCTATCTGAAATGTTTCAATAGAAGTTCATACAGAATACTTGGATGGAATGGATGGAAAGGACTAGAAAAAAGTTCATTTATTGTCGAAAGTAAGGAGGAATGATTTCATTCATACAAAGGTAAGATTTCTGTAGAACCGGGGTAACTATTGATTCTTTGCCATTGCCATAAAGGCTTTCCTGGTTTAGGATATTCGACTTCTTTACTATCAGACGAATTTGAGCTTAAATGCGTCCTGTATAGATATAATTATACATATTTACATTTTATGCATTTAAATCCAGAAAAAGCGTCAATTTTGAATTGCATTAATTTGTAAGACTGGGTGGCCGCACCTTCCTCATCTTTGTCGACAAAGTATGACCGATTTGACATGGCCATATTTCCGAATAATTGTCTGTCTGCAATCAAGCCCAAATTAATTAAATTCAAGATGGATTTTATTAATGTAGATTGTGGTCAAAAGTTTTAAAATTTGGTTTTCGAAAGTAATTGACTCCAACCTTCATTTTGGAAATGAATATTCAGTTCAAATCATGATAAAACGCTAAAACTGGATTTCTTGCTATTCCCTATATAGTTTGTTCTTTATTTAAACTACGTGACAAATTTAAAATATGAATTTTGAATCATCGTATTGCCCCTTGCTATTAATTTTTTAAATTGACCAGAAGTTTACTACTTAATTGTTATGAGTAACGTTCACCTATTGATATTACAGACCGACAGAAAACAGACGTCGCCATAGAGCCTCACCCAGCCAACACAATCCACCCTCCAAAACACCTCATGACAGGGTTTGTCGGGCTCCGAAGCGTTCTCGGCATCGTTCCAGTGGACTTCATCATCCCCGTGAATCCATTTCAGTGCCTCCTTCTACACTACTCCCACAATCACTTCCAAAAATCGAAAACCTAGTTTCTTCAACACCTTCAACACGCAATTCCAATCGAGAGAAACGCAAAAAGGTGCGTCGAGTAATGCACAAGAGAATGAGTCAACAACGTGTTGCCGATTGGTTAGTTGCGACGCACGGTAACCAGACCGGTGACACTACCAACGCCGCTACATCCTGCACACCACCTCTCATTGTCTTTTGACTTCTTCCACTTCTATTTCATTACTTCTCTCTATCTCTTGCTCTTTGTCCCCCATCACTATATATTTAGAATGGATGTGATGAGGGATCGGAGCGTCCTAAGATTGTATTAATTGCTCTTTTGTTTTTGAAAAATAAAGATCAAAGACTGTGCGTTCTTAGACTATGGCCTTTCTCCTTTTTTACTGAATACGGAAAAAAAAATATTTCAAAGGTCTTAGCATTTCTCCACAATGCATTATTAAGTAATTTTTGTATAACCACAAGCTGTAATTAGTGTCAGTTTGTTCATAAAGCCTTCACCTGTAGTTGCACCTAGACTCTAAGGGCTTCTTAGTAAAGATTTCAGATATTCGATCTCAAGAGCAAAGATTTATATTGCAAACTGAAATTATCCTAGAAGACCGAACTGATTATGACGTCGAATGTGATATTTTGAATTATCCAGTAAAAACCTCACTTGGTAGTATTAGACAGTGCCAAAGGAATGAATAGAGCAGACGAAGGAACTGAATAGCATTAGGAATGTATTAATTACTGGAACTGTGCAAGCAATGTTACTATCAGTGGGAATGAATATAAGCCGGTGAAGCACCCACGAATGCATTAATGACAAAGCAACCGCACAGCCAATCATTCATTAACGTCATGCGGTTCTTTATATAGAAAATGAATTAAACCGATAATGAGGTAACTGGTTCATCATATTGGTCTAGTGGGCATAGCATGAAGTTGACATTACCATATATGGACAAGCTTGGAATAAATGACAATATGTAGTTAGGTCTATAATTAATCACCGGCTTTTAATTACTACAGTTTGTATTTATTTTTGCAAGCCATTTCATGTCCACCTGATGGTGGAAGTCACAAGCACCGGAGTTTACCGAATTCACAAGGTTACATGGTGGCGCCACACCCAGCCTTGGATGCACAGAACTGTAGCAGAGGTTAACAGAGTTTACTCATGGCGATGATAATTAATTTGCATAACAGCACCTTTCAAACGTAAGTTCTGAAGCGTTTAACGGTGTACCTCTCGATCTGATGATACCAATAACCTTAAATTTATAGCTCCATAGATGTTTCGAGCAATTTATTTTTAAAAAATTATGGAATCTGTGAAGATATTTTGCGCTTAAAGTTTGTGAAAGCCGGAAAGCATTCAACTTCAATCAGCAACTCTTTATCGACATAGGAAGTCGCTGGCTGCAACCCGTTCACAACTCAAAATAACTGGATTTACGATGCCCCTTTTATAGTGAATTTTTTCTGACAACGGATCCATTGCTCTGCGCGTTAGATAAACTGCTGCTTTGCATTTCCAATTTGCAGAATTTAAATCCTTCCCTCACGATAGAAATATGCTTCATCAGATTTATTTCAACTTAAGAAAGTATCTCTATTTTTCATAGACCTTTGTCTCCAGCCACGGACTTATCATTTTTTGAGAAGGCGGGACAGTTCACGCAAGAACTTTCTTTCATAAGATATTTGCTCAGGGTCGAAGCTAGATTTTGCCTACGCCTAAGAAGGTTTGATGTTTGTCTTCTAAGCTTTTACCACAAAATTTCGCTTTTGACGTACTACTTCACTGAATTGCCTCCATTGTTATATTGATAGGAGTTATCGTTTAATGGCATGATAAAAAAGTTATGTCATTTTGCAAGATACTGCAAGAAAAACCGAGCCGAATTATGTCCTTTCTCCCAGAGACTGCTCCATTTGAGCTACCAATGCAGAATAATCCTTGTGAGTACAAATGAGATAGCTGAGAATAGAAGAGGGTGAGTGCCTGTCACTGAAAAAATTTCCACACATGTTTCCAATCATTGTACTAAGGGAATGGTTGAAAAAATCCTTCCTCGCGTTAGCACTTTAATTTGAAGTTACGCGATTGATCTACTCAGGAAATAAGACTGCACGAGTTGGATTTCTGCCCGAATAAGTCGTTTCAGGATCATATTTGCATTCTTCAGTAATGGCATGGCTTAATTTCGTGAAAGACACGGAGATCGTTGACCAGACAAGTATTGAATTATGGGCAAGATGTAGAACCAATAATTTCCTGAGAATTCTAACTCTACAAGGTGAAGGTGAAATAATGCACATATCAGACCAAATTAGGTCTAAAAGACGTTGATTGGGTTAAATATTCCATTTTTTGTAATGTTAAAATTTGCCACAACAAATTCATGGTTAAGATATAAATAAAATAATAGCTACTGCATTAAATATTTTTCTGAATTTATTATGAAATGCTTTTTAGAATCGAAAATGAATCTGCGCTTATTTTGGTGCCAAAATATTGTGTATCTAGTAACTCTCAACGCACTCGACTATTCTTTTTTAAATCAATTCAAACACTAGAAATGGCGAAACGCGCGAAAATGAAAGATTTCAAGGTCATTATTTTGCAATTTTGTATTAATAAATAACTGCCATCAGTTAATTACCTACGGTCATTTGTTCTTGTCATAATTTGGAGTCTCATGAAACACATAAACAAAAGGACATTGTCATCATTAAAGCTCCTCTTCCTCCTAATTGAATTAGACAATAATTGTGAAATATTAAAAAATTTAAGAGAATTTGAGTCATGAGGATTTAGCAAAATGAAAATTATTTTGTATATTATTCAAAATAACAGTGACAGTTTTCTTATATTGTAATTATCCTCTCTTAGGCGAGCTAACTTCAAAGTGGACAAATTTTGAAATGAGAGGAAGTTTGAAATTGAATAAATCGTGCATATTAGTAGTTCAATCCTTGAGTCGTTTGTTTTCAAATTAATTATAATGATTCATCGATTTATGTAAAGATCCCATCAATGTTACGAAGTAAATGCTTGACTTTCAAATTCTGGTCCATTGAGAGAGAGAGTTCTAATAGACCTCGTGATTACCTTTTCTGCATTTTGACATTATTTTTCATTTCAACTTGCAAAGTTTGGTTCTGAAGTTTGCAGTCTTGGAAGTATTGTCTCATCATTCACATAGCGACCCTGAATTTGGATTAATTAACCGATAGTATACGTCTAGCGGCGGAAAAATAAGAGGAGTGATCGCTTGGTCACTTTCTGCTATCAGAACTCACAAGCGTTCGAATTGCAATCAGTACTACTACGGATCCTGCTGCTCAAGCGGATCAACTATTCGTAATTGTAATATTGTTTAAATCAAAGAAAATTCAATTTGATCACTATTTTAAACTATTACTTGTCACCTAATTGAAAGCATCAAATATAATAGGATAACCTCCGGAAGGCAAAACTAAAGTCTTTATAAGTTTCTTTTATAGCATATTTCAATTTTACCTTTTATTTAAAAAAAAAGAAAATATAATAGAACTCGTGTGTATTTGAATAATTCTTATGCATGACCTTACACTTTAATGTGGTTATTATTACCCACAGTAGAACAAAAATTTTACACTTTTGGATTGTGGAAAGCATCTGAAATCAATTAACAGAAGGTCCAAGAAATGATAAAGGAGAGAGGGTCATAAAGATACTGGAAACAATGTCAAGGTATTAAAAAATCTTGTTCCATTTGAATTTTTGGATTCGGGTTGTGCAATAATCACGTTCCAAAATTCAAATTTCATGATTCCTCCCTTGAATTGCCACAAATGCTTATCTGCAATGTCCAGTACTCAATGACCGGTTGATTAATAATGAAAATAGGTCCTTCAACTTCAATTCACTTTTTCTTCCAATGACTTTTCTTGATTACAGCATTAGTATAGCAGAGATGCGATTAAATTTCATTCGTCAAGGTTTAGAAGATCATTTGGTCCTGTTGGTAGAACGAAATTAAAAATAAATTTAAAATAGTCCAAACGTCCAAAAGGGTAAGATCGACTGCTATAATCAGGAACTTGAAATTGATGAGAAAAAGTTGAATATCATGAAAGTTAATTTTTTAAAGCGTTTCATTCACAATAAATCGGGCTGACTGAAAAGTACCCTGTCTTGGGCCTTTGCAGGAATCGCAAAAATAACATTAAAAGTCTGTTTCCAGTCTGGGGCACAATTAAGTCGACAGAGAGAGCATAGCATCATGAACAGTTTTGAACTTATCAACCCAAACGCAAACTCGGAATGCTTTTTGCACTTCCGTGAAATGCGTTATTCAACGAGAACGCCTCGACAATTTCATTTCGGTGAGATGTCAAAGTAGTGATGATTGGATTTCTTCTTGATAGACGCAGTAAAGGAAAGGTGTGAGCCCACATCTTAGTAATCTTTGCCTTCTTTCCGATGTTTGAAAAATACCTTGGTGGCAGCAGCGTTGTCCGCTCAAGATTACGTAGATCTGCCTTTGATTAAGCTAGTCGCTATTTACTTAACGCTATGTAATAACATAGCGTTAATAAAGCCGCCGTAGCATACGCATACGGCGGCATAACAAATTTGTCTCTGAGGAACGCCTTAAGATTATGCCTTCTTGCACACAATACACAAGGTAAAGTCCTAATTGGCTGAGCGCAAATTTGTGTGCATCCGTTAAGAAGTCATTTGCATTAGCTAAATGATAAACAAATTATTTGAAAATTTTCAGAATCGACGAGACATATGTTGGTGAAATCTGATCAGCAGCAGCAAAGAATTAAATTCTAATCAGGATGTGTATGCCTTCGGTGACGATGAACTGCAAATTTTTTAAGATTTCTCGGCAGTTCCCTTTGAATATCGAAGTAATAAGCATGCTGATCCCTTACACATTCTCGTTTGTCTCAAGAGTCGGTGAAGTCGATGGTGGAGGCACTTTCCACATAGATTAAATTGTCAATAGAAACCGGAGAGCGCACAGCTCGCAGGGACGCATTCAGAGATATTATCGCAATTTAAATGCGATCGCAATCAAAATGCTCAAAGTCTTTGTGTTGATCTCTATTTTGAGGATATAAACATTCCTATTGAATGGGGGTTTATTTAAAACCTCACAGTTGATTTTTATTCCACACAGAGGCAGAGATGGTGAAAGATGATCTACTGATTAACAGAAGGCCGTTCTTAGAGGTGTTGAATTCTTCAAAGGAACAACACATTTAACAAATAATCATTTTTGCTTTGTGTCTCTTTCTCTTGTCGAAAATTAGGGAAAGATTTGCTGCCATTAACAGTAACCTCCGAAATTGGCGCACACTTGTGGAAATCTTAATCTAGGAACTAAAATTGAACTCAAGCTTCCAAAAAAGGTATGTGAGAATAGCATTTCATTTCCAAGCGAGCATCCCATTTTTTTTATTAAATAAATTATGAAGGTATGATTGGAATTCCTGAAGATGGACTAGTTAGCTTTCACCGGTGAGATGGACGGAAATAGTGAGTGGGCAAGTAGAGTGGATTTGATGGAATCCTCAACTGGCGGTGTGCTAATACTTCCATATAATAAGCGCCAGAAACGTTCCCTCTTGTGTGGCAACTGAAAGTAAAATTTTTCCATTCAGCGATTTATTTCCGCAATCTCCTGATTCCTATTTAAGTGAAATGTATAACATTATCTCTGAAAGGTAAGTTCGGTCAACATTTTATGCATTCCTTTGACTTCATCAGATAGCCCTTATTACTGAGTTATTGACTCCTTCCAGATAGAGGTCCGGAAGGAGGGTTGGACTCCGCTGCCGACAACATTCTAGATTCTGACGTCTTGGTCTTTAAGTGTCTCCGCACCATAGAGTTTTTGACACGAATGTCAGGTGAAAAAGGTGAGAAGTGGCAGTTTCATCCATTCCCTCCAACGAATGAAACTCACAAAGGCAATCCTTGAATAGTTTACTTCGATGAAAAAATCTACATTGTTGGCTGTGGCACTTTCAGTGACATGTACAACATGGAGATGTCGAATGTATCAGCAGGTGATCTGTGGACCCCAATGACCTCCTTCAATCTCTTCGGTAAAACATCCAAAATGATCCAATCAATAGCTAATGTTGACAATCAACAGTTTATCTCACGTTAGCTAATGAACTGAATAGTTATTTTCTGCCTAATGAATAAATGTTGTAAGCAACAGGTTAATATATTAGGGACTACGGGGTCTAATCGAGCTACCACACTCCTAACTTCCCACGATCTCCACAACACAATAGGATGGAGAAGATAGTTACCGTTGGTTGGAGATCTTTGTTAAGTATTAAGAGAAAGTCCAAGGGGAACGAAGTAGACTAGCGTGTGAGCATGAAGGTATGGGATGATAGCGGACGCAGTGGATAGGCGCTAGTGATCTAGTGTGTGTACAAAGTTATTAATATAGGGTAATAGGCTGAGAACGAAGGAGTTATTGTGTATGGGTTGAGACTTAGCAACAGTGACATACCGTGGGAAAGTCTGCCCAAATCAGTCAATCATCTAATGGTTCGGATTGAATCTTGGAGACAGTGATATTCCTGGTACATCTTTCGTCTTTCCTCTCTCATTCCACTACGTGCGTTCAATACACGTTTCTTCCAGGCGATATCTAGCCTGATTTGACCTAGATCCTAAAATAGCTTTTTTGATGAGATTAGTACTATTTTAGATTCATCGAGAGCCATCATTTGCGTCAAATTTTCTTAAAGAAGAATTATTGCAAGACAAATTACGGTAGTAGTCGGAATTCGAGATCGCCTTAATTCCATTTAGTGAAATAACTTCTCCGTTTAAACTTTAATCAGCCAACACTTCATTACATGTCTTTGCAATTAATTTTTATAGCTAGTTTATGATTACAAATGCTGCTATTGTTATCATCTATGGGAGGGAAAAAACTTTAAGAATTATTAACTATGGGATTGCATCTGAACACATAAATTGGCACATTGGTACAACAAAGGATGAAACGAAGTGCTCAAAAGAGAGTGTTTAATAAAGTCTAGATATCGAGGACCATACTGTATTTAACTTCTGCAAAAACTGGGTTGTCCGCTTACTCTAATCCCAAGTGAAGATACTTCAGGATGCAGATCGAATTAGGCTTAATATCCCCCCATAGAACTAGTGATCTTTCTAAGGTTAACAGGAAACGTCAGCCTTTATCGAATGAGAAGAGTAGGGGTTGGATTACATTAACGTATATTGAATCATCGTGAATGATAAGAGGGGGAAAGGAGGGAGGGGGAAAAGTAATTGAGAGGAAAGACAGAGGAATCAGTACTGAACGAGGACATACCGGATTGTGAGAAATGGGCAAAATGAGATACGAAATTGGCCGATTTCGCGTGGTTTGTTCATTAACAGTTAGAGAATAGATATGAGTCTGTAGGCGTTCAATACATCGATAGACTGACCAAGGTCATGAGTCAGAGCACGCAAACGCTATGAGTATATAATTCACCTTGTAATATTCAAAATTCTAAAACTCAATTTTCATGACTTGATCGATTTAGATAAATTCATTTTCGCATTATTCCGTGTTACCGACCAGTTGATTTAACCGACAGTTCGTCATACATCAATATACAGATGAATTACATTCATTTTAAACGGGGCAGAGCTCAATATAGTTGACTAAATCTGAACTCTAGTAACTACTAATAATAATAATGAGTTAGGGGCTAGAAGTTTTTTATTAATTATACAAATGCTACCTTTAACATAAGATTTTTAAACTTACTAACAAGATGTTTAATACTTTTTTTTCTTTATGTATGTAACTTAGCGATAAACGTCAAAGTACTGTACATTGTATGTTAAAATTTGGGCAGAAACGTGGTCAATTAATGGGTGCTTATTAGTACAAGTTCTTAGGCGATGCCCCAGAGGGAAGAATCCGTAGGGAATATTTCATATGGTGTCCTAGTTTTTGGAACTTGTCTAGCGTCCTCACAAGTGTCCTAATTAGATATCTCCACATGTACGTCTGACCTCTTTTCCAACCCTTCAAATCCATGTTCGTAATCTGAATCCTGATCTTTACCATTTAGACCATCACCTTGTAATGTCTCTGAGGGGAAAGGAAATTAAAATTCGTTTATTAAAATATGAAAATATGTCACACTCCAAATGTTGTACATTTAATCATCCACTGATTTACTCTATTTGTCTATTTTGCGGCAAGACCCACGACACTTCAATAAGCCCTTTCATAGGCCCTAAAAGATTTATTAAAATTTATATGTACATACAGTAACTTTATTCCCTGTCACCGTTTTCTGTTATAGTGATTTGTTTATCAATGTTTACAAAATTTGCGCTGCTTTAACTTCGGCCTTCGGTTTATCAATCAACATTTGCAGCTTTACCCTTCCACTTAATCACTTTGATGCCTTCTGATTGCAAGTTTGCCATCTATCTTCTGTTCTCTCTCAGTAAATGTTTTTCATCCTACATTCGTCTTTCTCTAAGCTAGAGTCCATTCTGCTACAAATGTCTGAATGTGGATATGAATACTACCTAACGGTGTAGCTCAGAGGTATCTTCTCAAGGCAGGAATCAGTGCACAGTATTTCTTTTTACCTAGTTCAGGACTATAAGCGGTATGACAAAGTCCCACATGATTATATATTATTAGGAATTCCTCTCGGATTAATAACAATGGGAACAATTATTCCATTGAAAGAGCATCGTGCGTTTATATTAAAACTCTGGCCTCAACCTGCTCGCTTATATTCGTTTAAAGGTTTACTGATTATATTTAAGTAGTAACATTATTATATTCTGTATAATCGTTTTTTAGACATAGGTAAGAACACCGATTTCCGTCATGTGAATATGTTTTCTCTGCAACAAATATTGTTGGATAAACATGAATCTTTTTTTCTAAGAAAATTTAAATTACTAATTTTTATTAGTTATTTACATATATTGCAAATTTATTACAATGTGCTAAATTTTAGGGTTGTGCAGTGCAATATAGTAGAGTAAGGCTTACCATTTATGGTAATCCCGTGTTATTATTGAGTTCAGAAGATTGTGACTAATTAGACTATAACACATGTATGCTTTATCTATTATTGTACTTATAGCATGTTTGAAATTATAAGACCGGAGTTCCCTATCTTGAATTAAAACTTGGAACTATTGCCTTTGGATTTAGGGAGGGAACTCTTAAATTTATCATACTGCAAACTGACCAATCCGATGTTTCAGTGAAATCTACAGTTTTTTCCGAGAGCAAAGAAATCCTGAGAGGAAAAATTGGCGAAGCAAATGTGTATAACCCGAGGAAGCAGTTTGCTTTTTCTCTATTCAGATTACCTTTTGTCATCTACCAGAATGACAATACTTGGCAGATTTTTTATTCGTTGACCTAGCATATGGATGCACTAGATTCTAATAGTAGGAGATCTAACCTATTTCCAGTAGAGGTTCCATGACTTCATTATGTTTAAATTGGCTTGAAAATGATTCACTCAGTTAATGTAAAGTAGTATTAATTCTGTTAATGAAGCTACTTTAGGAACGAGACTAAATTAGGCTAGATATCTCCTCTAAGAACTATAAAATTGAATACAATAGCCAAGAATTAAGTTGGGCCACATGCATATTAGGAAAATGGGAACGGATGAGAAGGGAAAGAAGGAGGAAGAGGAAAATGTCAGTACTGTATTAGGACAATCCTGATTGTGAAGAACCGGCAAAATGAGGTTGTTGAACGATTTTGCATTCTTTATTCGTCGATGAACAAATGAAAATTAGGGCAGAGGTATGAGTCATTAGGGCGCAATTCGTAGAGACCGACCCGACTTATGAGTCAGACAACTTAGATACAACAAACGCCCATATAAACTGTTCCTTGTCTTTTCAAATGCGATTTTCGGTCGAAACTATGATTCATGAAAATTTATTCAGTAAAATTGAGATCATTTCATGATATGGACACTCAAAACCGAAGTGAATGTAATAAAATCTTCGTTTATACTTTAAAGAATTTGAAAACTTCCCTCCTGTCATTATAGATGGCCAGTCAGCAAGTTAAGATTAAAATTTTCAGGTACTCTTTCGGGTGTCGGAAATAAATAATCGCCCACTTGGTCTATTTGAGCTAATTTTAACAGATGCCTTTATTTACACAATTTTGAGCTACCACCTAAAATGTCATTCTCTGTTTGTGCAGTCTTATCTACTCTGAAAACACATTGGTGTCAAACGATATTATCATTTAATAGGAGGGAGACATTATCATCTTGGATAACTAGAAGAACTGACACCGTATTTGGGGAAAAAAATAATTCAGGATTTATAGATAATTAGTAATATATTTGCGAATTGTAAGATTCAGACGAAATACAAGCTTATAGATTCTAGAATTTTCCATAACTTGTTTCCTTTTATAATATGGGCTCCTTTTGAATAAAAAATTTGATCAAAAGGCAGTGTTAAGGGTATGAGGTTGCATATCCATCAATGTTTCATTTACAGAAGGGAAGGAAAAGATTAATTGGAAATTTTGAGCTTGAGATCAAGTTTTCATAAAAGTTTGATTTGTGCCACCTGATTTGAAGGCTTTCACGCATTTAGATCTAGAGAGCTTTATATTCAGTGAGAAATTTAAGACAGATCGGTGAAAATTAGACCAAATTGTGATTTTCAAGAGTGTAATCTTACATTCGTTTGTTATTTGTTAATCCAACAGTTTTAAAGTTAGTTCAAATGTACCTGAGAGCGGAATTGATCTAGGTTAAAATATTGGTTACTGACTCCATCCTCATCTTCAGAGTTGAAATGTCCACACATATTTTCGGAAGATATTTCACTGTGAATCAACCAGACTTCACTATTTAGTTCGACATTTGGGACACCCCTGCGTAATCAAGTCAACTCGAACTGTTCCAATCCAAAACACCCGACGTTGTCAACTGACCAAATCAGTTTAACGTGACTTGTTGACCATCTGGAATTTGTCTGACCCAACTAGATTATTTTCAATCCTCAACTAATTATATGGTCAAGATCAAGTTATTTTGCAAAGCCACTTTTTACCCCTCTTTGGGAGCCTCGTCCTGCGCTACTTCGTCATATCCCGTTCGCCAACCACATGAGCCTTCCGTTGTGTTGGTGCTCTTTCTCGGTAACCAATGCATTTATCAATCTCCCACGCCCTTTCCTCTTCCTCTCCCTCTCTCTCCTCAAGGGCCTCACTCTGGTTGCAGCTCTCTTTTCACTCTATTCCATTGTTATAATAAAGATAGAAATCAGTATGAATACAGGTGTATCTTTAATTAGCGGTAAAGCTGTTCAGGCAGATGAATGAACACATAAAATTTTTTCCAGTCTCTATACTTTGATCTACTTAAGTCCAAGTCAAGTCTATCTCTGTCGATGCATAAATATATATTTTAGTGTACAGTTTACTTCAAATATATAGATAAAAAGGACAATAACTGCGTTAGATATATGACAGCAACATTTGCCAGAGAGTAGTGAGACAGTTACTTATTTCCTGTGACATGGTAAAACGATTCAGAACTGTTCGTCATGAGAAGCACTCAAACACCTATGAGGGACAAGTCTAATATGGTGGGAGTACTTTCACTTTTAAGAAGGAGCAGAAATGAGAGTCAAGGAATTAGGAGAACCCTTACTTCACCTGAGCTTCAGTATCATCACCTCAACTTGTTTTTCAATTTAAAGTTAGATCAGACTTTTCATTTTATATCATCTTGTTCTGGGTAGCAAGTTTTCATGAGATTTCACAGCCATCCTCTTTGCAGATGATTCTTATAGCATCCTTCTGCTGGACAAAGGGGTACATCGAGAATCTACACACATACCTTCTCTTTTACGCTTATACCGCAGTTGTGGTTCATATTAGCCAGTACAAAGAATGAAATTCTTATAGATCAGGGGCAGAGGCATGCTTTGCTATATGCTAGAAGAAATAATTATTATTTTCTCCCTTCCCAATATTTCTTCCTCAAATAAGAGTTTAATTTCCTTCTTTATTTCCCCACTGATGAAAGACATTCGGTAATTGTGCCCATTTGTTTAAAACGATATCGATGAAGATTGAGTTTCGTTAATATATGCGTGTTTAATACAACATGTCTCGTGTTGTGCCGCGGGTTATTGGCTTCTGTGTTAAGTTGACATGTTACCGAGTTTACTAGTTTGCTGTGTTATAACATTATGCACTTGGGTGGTGAACAATTTAATCGGTGCGGTATAGCCAGGGACGCACGATGACTTTCATCTACTCCGGGAACGGCGGGACCAACCTCCGCGTAATCAACTCTGAACACATATAGAGCAATAAGACAAAAGCATTTTTCTGAGTGTTCAGGTCACATCTATAGCTTTATGGCCGACAGGTAGGTAAAAAGTCCAGCTCACTGATCTCTCGTTCATCTTAAGGCTCGCTGCAAGAATTCATCCCGCGCTTCTCCCAGCATCGCTATGAATTAACCTTAGGCCAGTTCTTCTACAATTATTTACCCAGACAAATGTTCATTCAGAAATACTTTAGCGAAGGAATATTTTATTTCAGTTATGAACGTGCCTAGTTCTATGCAGCCCCAACTGGTGAAAGGGGATCTTCAATTCTTCCACTTCTTTGAAATTTCTGATATAGCACAAATATATTTTGGAGAAGATTTTCTATTATTATTGTAGTATGGCTGCCCAACTCAACATTTTATCATTAAGTAAAATTTTAAAGAAGAAATTTAGCAGGTATTTTCTATATGTTAATGATTAATATTATAATTTATTCTTTTAACTTAAAACAAATAAACATCTAAAGGAAACTTAACATTCTCGTTTTAAACACTTCACTAGATTGACAAAATCATTCATCAAAACTTTTACTGAGTGATAGTGAAGTGGCTGTAAACCGACCCACTTAGTATACTCCGTCAAAATTGGCAACACTCTTAGCTTCTCCTTTTCAGATGTGTACGAAGAATGTGAATATTCGAGTATCCGAATAAAAATACATATTGATTGATATCATACAGTATTTACAACATTTATATTCATAGGAATTATCCGGATTTGGAATTATTTTCCTCTATAAAGTAGCAATAAGCCACATTCCTTTCTTATTTAATCTTTATCCTTGTCATTAACTAGTATTGTGAAGTTAGTGGGAATTCCTACAGATGGTTTCGATTGTTTGCCTAGTTCCTTCGTGACGGTTATCTAGATAAGAGCTTAGCTTCTGTCATGGCTTATTTACAATACAATCATTCAAAAGGATATAAAAGAAAGGCCAAATACCACAGAAAACTTATTCATACTACAACGCTCTCGTAAGCCAATAGTTGTATAAAATGTGTGTTCGAGCTCAGAATACTAATTTTGATATTTAATTTTTTCAACAGACTGAAAATGTTCTGCGCTAAATTTCTTTTCTTCGCTTGCATTTTGGTTGTCTGTGAAATGCAAACCATCCTTGGGGCTCCTACTAGTGTGCTTAGGACTGCAAGATTAAGTGCTTCTACGGGAACTCTCAATGGATACGTCTGCATCAAGAGATCCGACCTTGATGCTCTGGAAACCCTGGCTTCAACCGGAGAAATTATGGCCAGACGCCAACGGAGAATGGGTCCTGAAGTCCTGTTCGAGGTTGAGTAAATCTATGTATAAATTATTGAATAAATTTATTTGATATAAACAAACTCTTTGTTTTATTTTGAAATAAATTATGTATTTGAATATGTTAGCAATGAAAATGTATTTTGTACTGTCATTTTTATTTCTTATTTTATTATTTCGCCGCTAGACCCCATAATTGTTTCCGCTCTTAACCCTCATATAATGCCGCTATCTACAAAGAAAACTGAGCTTCGCTATTGTTTAACTAAGGAGATTTGACCTCGAGCATATTATTTTCATAAGTTTTCTGAAATAATCAGTTCAACTAAATGCATTGCAATGAACGAATCACTGATTCTAATACCCTTGCTGATTCAGCATAATTCTGAAAACAAATAATAACAAAGACGGTAATAAAATGACACCGATAATAAAAATAATGGATAGAATTAGTTAGAAAACCAAATCTGACAAATGTTTATATGTTCTTAATACATATTTTACTGACAATCTATACAATGCGGTATAAATTGAGTACAAATAATTTGTAAATTTGGAATAAAATTTAGCATATTGGATTAAAAAAACAGAAATTTCAACTAAGATCAAATACTTAGACTCACATCACATGCATTGACGAAGGCCCTTTCGATGATGATAAAGAGCGCCTAAATAAATCTTTTCTTATCGTTAAATAATTCGTTCCAATTCAATGAAGAGTTGAATTTATAATGGTAGTTTTTGTTAAATAAAAAATGATAGTATCCGACAAATGAAGAAAGTCCGTATACCTCTACTTTTTTATAAGATTACAGATTTTGATCAGTAAGAAAAGTAATCTAGCGCAAACTATACAGTCTGAATTAACTTCAGAAAGCTTAGCGTTACTTGATATTAATAAATTTTATCCATTGTATGTAAATGAAAACCAGACATTTATGCTTAAAATGTAATCAATTGTTCAGATCTAAGGTTATTGAGCTCATTTACCTAATAAACTGTAGAAAGAAATCAAAGAAATATTTTTTTATGAATTTCGACTGTCTGAGCCTCAAACTAAATTTAAATACAACGTTTGTATATTTAAATAGCACCTTGAGTTTGTTTGTCTCACTCAAGTTAGATGATTATATAAAGTTGCGCATTATAAAATTTGGCAACGGTTTTTAACAGATATCTTGGCCGTAAAATATACCCCCAAAATGTTTAAAAATTCATTTCAAAGTGGATTTTTATCGATTCTATATAGTATTGGTAGCAAGCCACTTCAAATATGGGATAAGACTGTAAGCGTTTTTTAAATATAATATATAAGGCTAGGTTCAAAATGGACATATTAAAAGAATAACCGATAATGACATTCAATCTCTCGTATTAGAGGTTATGGGAACAAATGTTAGGTAAGAGTCTATTTTATATCATCTCCAGTACAACATATATATCGTGCCCAAATGCCCCAAACAAAACTCTTGCAATTAAATTACCATACCTTGTCATGATTGTCAAAAATCTCAAAAAGTATTTCACATTCGAAGTTCAAGTAAGTCGCATTTTATCTAATTTCATGCTTCAGATTCTTGATGACAAAAATGTTCGACGTCGCTTCAGAGCAAGCAACTATCAAAGCACAACAAGGGTCAAACCATTTATTTGTACTATGCCGATGCGATTAGATGAAGGTTGGAATCAGATTCAGTTTAATCTGTCCGACTTTACTCGTCGTGCTTATGGAACTAACTATCTTGAAACTCTCAGAGTTCAGGTTTGAAATCTCTTTTGGTTTTTTAAATATTTTCTTCATTAGATTCATGCGAATTGCAGAATCCGCAGAGTATATTTCTGTGACAGACTCTACTCAGAAGAGGAACTACCAGCAGAGTTTAAACTCTATCTCCCAATTAAAAATAAGTCGACTGCTGCAGTATCATAAATAGATTAGACTCCTTATTATCTCAAACTCACAAACTATTTTCACTTCTCTGACCCGTGACTTTTACTCATTATACACGCATTTACTATTTTTACGTTTAATTTATTATGTGAAAGGCTAGGCTAAACTCAGGAACCTCGTAACTAGAATGATATAATTTTCTAAGGTGTCAATTTAAAGTGGAATTAGAGTAAGTCACCATCATGCGGATATCCCAATCCTGACTCTAATGTTAGCAATCAGTTATGATCCATGCAAGTTGAGTATTTTACTTAGACCTTCAGTTATTGGTATAAAATTTGAAAATATATTAAAATCATGTCAACTTTTACTACTTCATTTTCAGCATTAATTTTCCTTATTAATCTTACATAATGTTGAATTCCAAAGTCATTGAAGGAAATTGTTATTTTTTCCAACACTCATTTTAAACGACGAATTGTATCTTGAAGTCAATCTGACTAGCAACTCGCACGTCGTTATTCCTCTCTTGACCAGTTTTAATCAACGTTTGGTCATGGTATTTGCTGCATGTGCATTAATGGGAATTGAAACTGTGATCTCTGACTTTGTAGACTTGAGATTTTACCACGACGCAACCAACATATAATATATTATCTTGAAAATGGTCATTTAGTCAACGATTGAAACTGAATTTCTCTCAAACGTGTTTTGAGACACTGGATTCAAATTAATAACTGCACACCATGGTCTGTTTCCTGTAAATGTATAATAATCGCATATGATATTTAATTCTTAGGAACAAATTCAAAAATTGTCCAGTATTTCCTGCCTAATAATTTTAAACTCCCCTCACAAAGAGAAATACTTATATTTTTGTTTGCTGATGCGTATTATATTTTCAAAATTCGACGGTTTGTTGATCGATTTCTCCACCGTATTCAAATTGCCCCGATTATTTTGAAAAATATATATACCATTTGAAAATCATCTCATTCTCATTGCAGCGGTACTGTTCCTCAATATTGGCAAGAAATCAGCAACGAAAAATCTAAACATTTAAAATAAAGATCTATTTATCTTGCATGGTAATTTTTCCATGTGATTATGCTTGGAGTTTTGCTTCAATCTATGGCAAATTAATACAGAGACTTAGACATTAAGGGTTATTAAAGATAATATTAGAGTGAAAATTACCTAGACTCAAATGCTATCCTATAGTGTTGACGTTATAAGTAAATTTAAAACTTATATCATGTTTTAAATGCCACAGTATTATCTTTTTAAGGTGGATATACCAGCTATTTTTACCCAACCATGGTTACTACTATCCATCGTGAAGCAAATCAACTCGCATAACAACCCGTCTGTGTTGGCATGGCAACAAAGAGATACAAAGAGTATTCAGTGGCTTCTGTTGTGAAGCAGGTCGTTGTATATTGTGTTTACTAGGCAACGAACTTAATCGTACTCAGGAAATTCTCTATTCTTCCTCAGAATTCTAACCATAAGGGAAAAAAGAATGCTCTATTT
>CAADRB010000065.1:30202-230578 GCA_900708905.1 Hymenolepis diminuta | reverse complement strand
AAATCTCGTTCTCTGCTTTTCCTATTTCCTGACTCCTCCTTCAGCTTCCTTTTTTTTTCTTTCGTTTCTTCATGGGCCCGTTATACTCATGGTCTTAGTTAAATATACCGGTCTTCTGATCTGGAAAGGCTGCTATTTCCTCCTAGTCCCGCATATGATTAATAGTTTCGCAAGGAGATATCACTTATCCAAAGTTGATCGGTTTCGGTCCTGAAGTTTTAGTAACTTGTTGCAATACCGTTTAAATAACACGAAAATGGAAATTTTAAAACTTTTTGTAATTTTTTTGCACGATTAATTAGTACCAACCATTCTTTAGATGATTTATCATACTTTGATTTAAACGGAGTTTCTACAAGTAATAAGAGCTTACTTTATGGTTCATTAGTTAAGTCTAAGTTTTGTAACGATGCGATGGTCAGTATCAACGATAAATAAGTCAGATATTGAGGATTTAGTGCTCACTGATATACTTCCAATGAACGGTATGATAAATTGGTGCGGCAAACAGAGAAATGATGAGGACACAGTCACATAAAACGAATAAGTCATGTTACTTGTATCGGTAGAAAAAACGCAGATGGCCGGGAAAGCCACCTCAGTTTACTGATAGAAATATTAAGTTTCCAATCAAATATTTCTCTGTAAAATTGCAATGTCTCCGCTTGATGGTGTAATATTTGAAATGGACTAGGGCCACAGAAAGGTAGTTGGCAAGTCACTCCAATTTTGGTTTACAAACAAAACATGTCCTCGCATGATGTCAGTTATTCCTGGTCGTCAATATCTTCATGCGATTATTATTATCTATTTAGGTATCTATTGCAATCACTCAAGAACACAAAACCTGAACCGCTTATGGATAGTGTAGTCAAGATTTTGTCGTTTATAATCACCAGGTATTGATTGATATCTGCTGCCTAGTGTAATAATTTCTGTTAGAAGAAATGATAACTATTTTCCCCCGCTCCCAATAATTCTTCTATGAATAAAAATGTAATTTCTTTCTATATTTCCCCACCGATAAAAGACACTTGATAATTATTCTTATTTATTTAAACCGGTACCGATTGAGAGTGAGTTTCGTTAATACACTCGTGTTGACTATAACATGCCTTCTTATCTGCCGTGGGTTATTAACTTCTGTGTTAAGTTGCTATATTACCGAGTTGTCTAGATTGTTGGCTCTGCGGGATTACTACCAGAACCCCTAGTTGGTTATGTTATAGCAATTTCTTCTCTGTTCATCGCACTTTTCTCTTCAAACTTAGAATACGGACATAATATTTCGTTCAAAATTGCCTAATTCGCCAAAATGCATGGGATTTGTTATAACCTTATGGGGTCTGTTGGGGCCTCATTGATCACTCATGTCGATAGATCTGTTCGGAGATGACGGACAAGCCACTCCCCATTTAGTAAAAGTAAAATAGGTTTATATACAAAACATTTCTCCGTTAGACGTCAGTCATGTCTCGTTTTCGTAGTCTTGGCGTGATGATTGTGCAAACACGCCAACACACAGCGGGACCGCATGTGGACACTAAAGTGGAGATCTTGTCGCCAATCAATCATTTCTAATCGCCAGATTATGATAGACATCTGCTGGTTATAGCAGGATTTTTTTATTTTCCATTTTTCCAAGACCTCTATAACCGTCCGATTCGGAAATCAATAGGACAAATAAACGATGGATTTGATTTAGTCCATAACATCTGATAACATTATTGATGCATACTGAAAAAATAGATAATATCACTTATTACATAACTAAGAGCATCAATAATAACTTGTGAATAACGAATACAAATCCCAAATCTTGATCCTCTGAAAGATGCAACTTTTGGCTAGGAATGTTCGAAAAGGACTTTCCTTTATATCTGCATGATATTTACAAACTGGATAAATCATTAGTGACATTATATCATCAGAAAAGTGCTGTTAAATAAGCCGCATAATAAAATCACACGCGAAATCGACTCAAACAATGCTCAAATGATGCATGTACGATGCTAATGCAATTGCAGTTAAACCGTTGGGACAATTTTAAGGGCACCCAGGGATATCCCATCCATTGCATATATTTTCTTATTCTAATGAGTCAATTGATACCAGTGTTTATTTACTTTTATTAGTTAGCTTTTGGAAAAAAAGTAAATTTATAAATTTCGTCCACAAATCGTAATCACATATTTCGAAATTAGAGAACGAAGCTGAGACATTATGATATAATTGATGCACAGGTCATTAGATTAGGATAGAGTTTAGAAAATAACCAAAATAATGGGCAAACAGTGTGTAAAATCCATATTTTACAGATGAAATGCTAAAAGTTAACTTGAAATATTTGGTTTCTAACTTTTATCCATTAAGCTTTTGTATAACAAATAAAAATGCTAAAAAAACAACTGGAAGTTCTGAAGGAACTTACGATCGTATATAACAAAATTCCGATCTATTCGTGAAGGCATAAGGCTTTAAATAAAATTCATCAGTTTACTGTATAAAAATTAAAATGACTTAGTCATGGGATTCTTAAGCAATTCAATATTCCATATATATTCCCAATAATTTTATTGTTTATACCGATGAGAATGAACTTCTAGGTCATTAAATTTATAAATCGTTCTCGGTATCATTTATCGTAGTAGAAGGTAAAATATTTTTAATTCAACTGTTTGTCTTAATTTGTCAATGATGGTTAACTTACACATTTACTGCTCTTAAGTTATCCTCTGTTTGTTGGATATTTTGCTCAATAAATTGACATGCTATATCCTTACAATAATAATAGGCGATTTTCTATTTTATTCTGAATGACATTAAATTGTTACATATAGGAATGAATGAAGGAACTAAAGAATGGCATCTCTCAATGTACCGCTGCTTCCGTGAGTCAGACTCAAATCCCAAATCAAACTCCGTGGAACCAGGTTCAGCAACACAAGAAAAAGCACAAACTACTGGTATTTGGTTGACGCGTCGTGATCATTCTGCTGCTTCTCTTATTATCCGTGTTTCCGATTTCGCTCACCTTGTTATTATGCAAGGTGCAGAGATCGTTGAATCTTACTTTCTTATTCTGGCCAAGAAGTGGATCAAAATAGTAAACATCGGTAAGTTTCAAAAATTTAACATTTAATTTTTTAACATACCACTGACATTTATCATTGTTATGTAAATAGAAGACGAGATCATGTTTTACATCCGAGAACGAAATCGAATTCGACGGTTACGGCTTACCTTCGTTTCAGTCGCAGATGCCCGTTCATGTCATAACCATTTGTCTCAGTACGTTTCAGCAAAGCGACCTTCGATTTCTCCTGAAGATGTCGAATCAAGTAGACTTTCTGAAGAAGACTCCAGAGTGTCTCACTATCTTTCTCTTATGACTAGTATTGGCTCAAAGAGTGGTAAAGGTACTGTTCAAGCGGAGGCGGCCTGGTGTACTAACTGGCCAACAGATCGCCTAGTTGAACTTGTCAAACTCTGTCTAAATGATGGCAATTTTCCTGGTTTTGTTAGACAAGTTCAAGAGTGCTTACGAATTCTTGCTCCCTTGCAAAATGAGGAATTTGTTGCTGCACAGAATCAGATGGAGGAATGATTTTGCGCCTTTTTGAATTTCTGTTCGAGTTTTAACCGAAAGTGTTATTTTTTATTGTTTTTGTAAATATTACCTTATTTTTATGTTGCGCAACATAAATTCATGCAAAGTTTTGTTTGAATGATCATTTTATTTTCCCCTTTGCTGTTACTATTGTTTAAGTATGGTTTTTAGAAGTCTTAAATATTTATTGTTCTCCTCCAATTTGGTTATTGAATGAAGTGGAAGACATCTTTTTTTAACATTCTTTTTATTTATATACTAATTGAATTTTATTGGTCCTTATTTAACATTCATCAGAGCACACAGTATAACAATTAATAAAATAATAGGGAATATTACGTTCATAAAGTCCAGAGTTAGCCATCTGGAATTACGATAAAAGAAGGAGCTAGCTGAGTGCGGTATCTTACCAGTTATTAGATTAAAATGTGGTATTTACTAACTTGCCAACGGGTTTGTTGAGTGTAATTGTCAATCGCTTATGAGCGACACTTCTACTGATTGTTTGTAAGTAGCAAAGCAGATAACGAAATTTTGTATGCGCAAAATTGTGGTCCACTAATTTAGAAAACTAGAGGTAGGTTCACAGGGAGCATTCCAAACGGACTTCCAAGATATTGATGTGTTAAAGAAGTGATATTTTTTGATCGCCCTTTATGGAGATATGATTATTAATGTATTTTCTCTTTATTTGGAATCCATTGTCTAAGAAGACATCTTGGAAATCTGTAAAAATTTATGAAAAGAAATTAGCATTTTTTATTCCACTTGATCAGAATAGATGAAAAGTTCATTACTGCAGTTAATATTACCTTTTCTTAGGTAGAGGACAGTAAGTTATGGGCATTTCACTCTTGAAAAGCGACAATTTTTCTGGTACTCGAGTTGTAAGTCGTGCCTCTCGTTCTTTTTACCTTAGAGATACTGCATGAGTTAACAGTATTCAGGGCTTTTGGGAATAATTGCCCTAGGTATCGTTTTTCAGGAACGGAACTTTTCGGACGCTTATTTTAGTTATCATATATTTCAAAATTAATTCTGCATCATTTGATAACTGAGGAAAGCATAAATTTCAAATCGTACAAGCGTAAATTTATATTGGTGGTGCCGCAGAAAATTTCGGCAAAGTTTGCGGCTTTTCTGATTTTCATGAGTATAATTAATTCTATTTTTAATAAATTGTGCTGTAGAAATTTTTCCTCACTTATTCTCCATTTAAAATGGCTATCCGTTGAAATAGATTAAAAGAGAACATTGATTTAAAAGATCTACCCAGTTCTATGAAATTCATCTTCCGTTGAAATAGCTAGCCGACCTTTAAATTCTTTGCCCTTATGTATGATTCTTTAAGCATAATTAAGTAATTAAAATTCTTTGCATCATATATTTCGCGTCTTGGAATTTGGTCAATAATGATAGATAGAGGCAAAAGTACACACACATTCCTTTCAGGAAGATAGAAAATAGAACTGTGGAGGAAGGGGAGAGATATGACAAGAAGCGTGGGTTGGACCCTGAAGAAATGGATTTCTTCCTCATTTCGTAGGGGAAATTCCTTCACTAATTTAGAAAATTTGTTTTTCCCCCTCTTCAGCCTCTAAACATTCCTTGAAATCGTTTTCTAAGAATCCAAACACTTGATTTTGTTCAAAAAGTATTTATAGTATTTTCATGATTATATTGAAAGCATGTGACAATTCGGTTGAAAATATTGTTAAAATCAGAAAAATTTCATACTTTTCATTCATTAAACAAAGATCTGTTTTTAAAATTAAATATAGGAGGGTCTTTTTTTTCTCACCTTGGTATCACATTTGAAACGTTTCACGTCTCGATTTGTTGGAAAAACGCAGTAAAGCCGATTTAAACGGATCCTGCATTTAAGTTGCAGTTCCGAGAGCTTATTTAAGGGAGGGAAATTCGCATAATGGTATTATGAATATACAATAAACACTACAGTTCCCTTTGAGTGAAGTTTAGTGACCTTTGTTGTGCATAAAATGCCATCGCTAGTCTCCATTACCGGCTCGTTATTGTGGAGCGATACTGACGAATTAAAGTGGCAAGACCAACTATTCAGTAAAATCAATTTGTCAACCAGCTCAGAACATCGTGAGCACGAACTCACTCAGAAACCCAGGGATCCAATCTTGATAAGTGAGCATTAAAATATATGAATAAAACGAAATGATTGTTGACTCTTGCGATAAAGTTAACAATTCAAGGCCTCCAGAACTTGTAACATCTTCACTTCATTCCCCGTTCCTTCTTGACCTCAATTTCATCTCTTACTGAACTAATTCGCTATTTTGTGTGTTCATTTTCTAATTAGTGACTAAAATTCAGCTAAGTTTTTGTATTTCTTTAGATAATGTAATTACGTATCTTAAAAATTTAGCAAGTAAAATAATTAGTATAAATAAAAGTATATATTAATAATTATATAAAGGGCCACTAGTAAGGATTTATTAATAAGTAAATTGTTTTAAGTAGGTGGCTGCCTAATTGGAATGAATGAAGTCAGACATTGAAAGGTTCTATCCGCTTTAGATATTCCATTATTCATTACCTCTATAGTTTCCATTTCACCTAGACTTCAGTACTGATTCATCAAAAGTTAAGCCGAGAATTTTCGGATCATTTGCACTGATCTAAATCATATTTTACTAAGTCGAAATTCAGTAGTTAAACTAGGAGTGATGTGACTTCAACTTCGGCCTTTACCTGAACACTGTGAGAAAGCTGGTCTTAAGATTAAGTTCTCGGAGAGCCTTGACGTGTGAATGATTTCTTCTAAGAAATTCCGTAGCCAAACTTCAACAACTTCGCCTTCGAGCTGCTCTAAAAAGTCTCTCCGGTTCTCTTAGATTAAAACTTCTATCACGTCGTCAGTTGTCGACGGGAACTGGAAAGAAAGTCTACGCAAAGTCATGACTGAAAAATTGACTAAGATCCCAAAAATGTAAATTCCCATCTACAAATACGTAATTCAACACCTCAGAGAAATTTTTGCAGAAGAAAACAGTGGAGAGGTTATCAAGTGTTTGGGAGCGTTTGAAGAAGAGAAAACAGTATTTTTTCACCATCGACAGAATCATTGTTCTACATGCGTTTGAATAAAGAAGCCACTTGCCCAATTTTGGGATACTCTAAATTTTATAAAAAACAAGAGTAGTGATGAAACAAAAACTTTCGAATTTCCTGGAGGAATTTCGACACATTTTAATCCAAATTGTATTCGCATTGCGATGATTTTATCGATAATTTATTGAAATAATTAGAGCAAAAGTGGGGAAATTTAATGATATCTCACAATTTTTTCCCATTGCACAGTCCATATTTGGAAAATTTTAAAGGGGAGAATATTACAATAAAAAATATAAAGCACCACGTTGACACACATGTAAATTTGATCAATTTTCTCAAATAACTTGACATAACTTGTGAAGAATTACGAAAGAATAAAAAAATTTAAATATTTTTACTATAAATATTTGTATTAAATATAAATATATAGTATAGAAGTTCAAAAATACGATATGAATATGTTGACTTGAGTAAATTTGTTCCGTAAATTCTCCAGATCATGACTTACACAAACTGACCGTTGTGAAACAGACATCCAATCATCTGCTGCAAAGTGAATTTGAAACATGTAATTGTGAGACTACCATTGAATTCAGGTCTTTAGTCTGGACTTGGTCGAAATCTAGTCTGGTTTTAACCGAAATCGCGGTCACAGCTAAGCTCCAGTCTTGAAAAAACTCCCAAAAATCCCAGTGATCAAATAACTCTGATCAGAAGCAAAAAACAACAGATTCAAAGCCGCAGCGCTGTGGTTTTGTCTCGGAATGAGGTTGTCGGTAAGTTGTCCACCATCCCTAAAAATATGGGAACCAACGCCGCTTCTGACAGGTTAGCAATAATTTAGGACATAATCTGTTATCAGTCAGGCGATTTTCTATATCAGTGATATAAAGATGACTTTCAGTCGTATGTAGCTTTTGTTGAAGTAATAAAGTGGCTCGAACTAACAGCGCTTCTTAGTCATCTGCAGTCCAGCGATATCTTGTGGACATGGACCATATAGCTGTAGACGCCAGTCATTTGTATCAAAGTAGTTTAGAGCATTTTACTTTTGAGAACCCTCTTTTCTCTCACTCTCCATGAACTTCTTCCCGACCAGGTTTTTTCTTTGATACACTATCGATCAAATGAATAAATTGTAAATTACTTTACAAGCTAGTTCATTTGTATGTGAAATGCTACATAAAATATTTTTTTTTCCTAATCATCTTCAACTAGATTGGATGCTCTCGCATATATCACAAGCGATAAAGGTCATATGGACGATGAGGCACCAATAGCTGTTCGAGCTTCGTAACTCCCTTAGTGTATAGTGTATTGAAGACTATGCATCTCACTGACTACATCATTGTTTAAAACAATTGTAAATTAATAAGAAAATAGTAGCATTATGTTTTACTAATAAATTATTTTAATTTCTTTGATTTTGGTATTTTTAATTGCAAGTGATGAGATTCAAAGGTTAGGATTAAGGTGAATGAAGACAAGTACTCATTAGCACGCATTTGAGAAAGATATTTAAAGAGGCAACAAGCGGAAGATAAGTCGCTAAGTGTTAGAGGTTAAATTAAAATCGATTTTTCCATAATAAAACAACGTTTATTCACATCCCATTAACTTGAATACCCAAATTAGTACGATTAATGAAACTATTTCAGACTACCTGGATGATTCCATATACATGCAATACTGTATCGTTATGCCTCATCTTTCAGGCAAGTTCTTTGTTACTTGGTCTTGTACTTTTAAAAGCCTCGGGGAAAAATTTTTAAAAGTCATGTCATTTTTAAATTAATTAATACTCAAAGCTATCTTTGTAGTAAAATAGTGTATTGTATTATATATTCATTAATTTCTTTCATGTTCGCCCTGTTTTTATCGGTTATCGATTTATTGAGTTAATATTACAAATAGGGTACACATCGAGGTTTAGGTTTATAAAAATATAACATTTAATGCATATTACAATAAAATGTTTATGATATAAATACTTAAAACCCACAAAGATTTCTGCTATTGCAAAGTTAACAGTGACAGAAACCAGATATCTTCAAAAGAGTGAAATAACTTCACTTATTAAATGTAAATCACGTAAAAGCGTGTTACCATTTTTGAATATAACAACATGAGCCGTCCTTCAAGGGAAGTGGAGTAGCACATCAGAACAACTCACTCATTTTTCGTAGGAATGATGTTATAATTATGGTTCACTTTCAGTGAATTATAGCAAGCTTGGCTATTTTTCAAGAGACTTCACCTATGCCTGATACATGAAAGTAGCATGACCAAAGATTAAATTGACTTGTCAACAACTTCCCAATGTTGCGGAAGTGAGTTCACCCAGAAGCCCAAGGATGAAATCACAAGCGACATTTTGAACAATTGAATATTGCTAATTGAGCGAACACAGCTTACAAAGACCTGCTAACTTACAAATTTTGTTTTATTTCTGCTCTTTTAAAACTGTGAGCTACGAAATATATTATAGGATTATTTGCCTTCTCAACCATTGGAAAAAAAGGAAGTGAAACACAAGGTGAACTCTTCCTTATTAAATAATACCAGTCACTGAGCACTGAATATCGTAGATAAGCGGCTGTTGCAATCCAGGGGACGAATCGTGAAAATTGAACTTTTGAAAGTGAGCTGCCTATTTGGTAAATAATGTACAATCCGAAATCAAAAATCAAATAAAGCAAGACTCGTTGATACCTTGACGTTACTATCAGTGTCATTTTAACTCTCCCCCGCCCCTCCATTTATCATTTGTTGGACATACCGTTATTTTAATGTCACTTGTTTTCCACAATTCTTTTATTACTGTGAGTAATAATAATTAATTTAATTATACCTATTATTATGATGTGGAATAAAAATATACTATTTGAAAGTCAAGCATCCCAAGAGTTATAAAAAAGTGCATTTAAGAGGCCTAGAAATTGTGTGAAACAATTTAGTGAACAAGTGGGAAAGAAGTAAAACAACTTTCATTAATCTGGTTGAAAACGTTACGAAATTATTTGGTATTTTAAATATAACTTAGAAGGTATCAAGGTATGTATATATTCTTCATTACAAAGCGCAGATCTTGGAGTGCATATAAAGATTACTACTGGAGTTTATTCAGTATCGATTAAGAGCCTCATGGAAGATTGGATTCCTTTTTTTGTATTGTTCAAATTATGAGTGGAGATGAGATTCTACTGGCGAATATGATATAGGAACTTGATTCTGTTAGCCCGAGGTAAACCTACTCACCAAACAGCGCATTTCTCCAATGGAAAAGATTAGGCAACAATCTTCCATGAAATAGAAGGTCAGAAATTGAATGAAGACTAAAATGCTCTGAACAACGACAGCGGTAAGACGAGAGAGAGAGAGATGGATAGAAAAAACAAAACGTTTATGCCAAGTGTACTAAAGCAGGTCACTGCAACGACACATGTATTAGAAGAGTCGTAACGGAGCCCTTCAAGTTCATATCAATAATTGATATGCAGCTGCAGTTTGGGCACAAGGGGATAATAAAATAACGACATTCAGTTTATTCAAACACTCTTACATAAAATAATTTTGCTTACAACTTAATTTGTACTTATAATTTACTTATAATTAATCTTAATTTGGCATGGCTCTTAGAAACCTTAGAATTTGATTATCTTTGTTAAGAATTTGAGTTGTTTTTTCTTCCCTTTCGGAAGATGGTAGCTGTCAGTGGCAGAACATTGAAACCCTGGCCGTATTTAATTAAATCAGAACATACTTTTATGCAGGACCTTCAGTGTAGATTTTTCCACAAAAACTTGATTAATGTTTACATTGTGATTACTCAGTCTCCTTTCATTCTTCACAGTGCTATCTCACACGAAATGTGGACACATATATCATGTAAATACTTTTTTGATTGTCATCTCAGAGCATGTACTTTATCTGCAACTTTTATTTAACTTCGAAAATAAACAGACAGGTTGTTAGAGAGAGAGAGAGAGAAATAGAGAGGGAGAGCTACACAAAAGTTCATCGCCACGTTTCAAACAGATTAATCATAGCCATGTCCTTTTGTAAATACAAATTCAAGGTGAAGTTGTACTTTTACCACTTTTGAAATGCAATAATTTTTTACAAATTTCTAAGGATTAACCTTGAAGGCCTCTTATAAAGTATTTATCCATCAAAATTCCCAAGGCCAACAATAATTTCACTACCAGCATATGTTCTAACTACGTCCAAAGACTCAAAAAGCTTCGAAATAATGCGTATTGACTAGATCGCAACCTTTTATATCCATGGGGTGTTGAGAGGAGGAACCCCTGAAGGGGAGCTCAACAGGAGTGTCAATGGAGAGATCAGGTCATAATCTAGGTATTTGAATGTCACATTTTTGGTGCTTTATCTTTACTTAAAGGCCGGATGCATGAGAAGAGGCAAATTCATGCATTTGTCATGCAAAATATGATAACGAACTTTATATTCGAGGAGAACTAATACCAGGTCCAAAGGTCACTATGAATTTCAGTCAGAAATCATTCACATTTGAAAACAAATTGATGCCGTTAAATAATTACTTCAAATTTGATTAAAATAAGAATGCGTGGAAAAAATTGTTAAATGTACTTAGATCAACCAGTTTGTTGACCGCCATTCTTGCAATTTTGTTCGATTTCTGTTTAATGCTTCAAATTTTCTTCAAAGTTAACGTACTTGATCAAAATTTTACAGATAATGGATTAAATTTGAAGTAGAATTATTAATAAATCATTATTTTTTATTCAAAATTCATTTGATACGGAATATGGTGCAGTTATTAGGATCTCTTTGATGAAATCTTCCCTAAATGTCAACGACGAAGAAATAGGCTTGAAGTATTTGTGCCGTTCGCCTGCAGAGGCCTCCAGGCAATCACCAATCACTATCCCTACACCTTAGCGTTGTTTGTATATAAAAACCAAGCTCGTGGACAACATCTCATACGGAGCTCTGTTCACACATGAAATAAAATTCTTGCTATCTCATCGATTCGGAGCAATAAACCCTCTCCACTGCACACCTTTCTTGTTCTCGCTACTTTGGGGACAGCCTAGCTTATTTTGGGGGCAAACTTATTATTAGAGGAATCTACTAGACGCTAACCGGACTGCTTAGGATAGCTGCAGCGAAAAGGCTTACTGATGTAGCATCCGCTACATAATTGGTGACCCTGTTTCAGCCTGAAAAAAACTCTCCTATCTCTCCTCCCTGTGCAAAATATCTGGTGATTATCCTCCTCCTCCGGCCATTTTCACCAATTCTTCCTATCTGCGCTCAAATCACCCTTCCTGAATGCTTCCCGCAGTTATTTGTCCCTTACCTATGCATTTCATTCCTTAAGAGTATCGATTTCTACTGTTTTCTTTCGCGGTGGCTCAGCTTATTCGTCTGCACACACACACACACATCGTCTTCTAAGCGGAAGGCACAAGTTCTAGTTTCTTCCACTTTCTCCCTCGTTCTCTGTTCTCTTTCTCCTCTCCCTCTCTCCCTCTCTCACATTCAAATCTTGGTTACATTTAAGTACATTGGAATCTTATCTACTGTCAATTCTTGACATTCTGACTTGTTAAGGCTTGTTGTCCATTTTTAACCATTAGCCTTAAAATATGGATATTCCAAAACCGGCATATTATACAAGAAGATGAAAGCGATTTTCGGTTGCAATCAGACCATAAAATCCAAAAACGATACTTAGTGTATTGCCTCACTTTCTTTTGAAAAACAATATTTGCAATTTGTTTAAATGCATTTAAAATGCGTATGTCATTGCTAGACATCATATAAATTCGTTAAGAAGTGTTGAGGTACCTCTAAATGCTACCGAAATCAACGCCAGGGTCAGTGAATAACTCGCAAATCCACTGTAGGATTTGTTTATAGTTGCCATTTTTAAACGATTTATAATCTTTTGATGATAGGCAAAATCATTAATTCGATAAGTGTAAATCCTTCGATGTACGAATCTCTTCGTTACCAAAAAGTTCATTTAACACTTTATCAACGACGCGTTTGAAGTTATTTCGGTTATTTGAATTCCCATCCAGGCCCTTTACTCAACAGAGCTGTAGTATTTACGTCAAACGCAATAGAGCATGACTTGGAACAGTTTGAAAACACCATGATCAGGAGTCTGTTTAATTCTTGCCAATGCTCCTATGCCATTGTCATTAAAAAATTCAGAGATTTGAGCTGCATTTAACGAAGATATGACATGGAATGAAGACAGAAGGATCTTGTGTCTTATTTATGAAAAATAGGAGCAAAGAGATCAAACTTTATTTCGATTACAGCATATGTTGGTTATTGAAGACACTAAGGTGATTATAAATAATAGATACTGATAATCAGTTGTCGCCATGTGGAAACTAACTTCCCTTAAGAAATGCCCACAATGTTCTAACATCCATGGAAAACGAAGAAAAGTATACAATTCTCAGTCATATAGAGGATCTCCAGAAAGTGGATGACAGAAGCAATTCGAGTAATGTTGAAGAAAATTGGGGGTAAGTCAAGAGTCAAGAGTCAGAACTATGAAATCTTAAGGTTATCCGTTTTTTTCTTTCATGATCAATTAAATTATTTCTTATCATCGTTAATCACAAGATTTCTGACAGGGCGTTTTCAGGTGATTTCGTAACCACCCTCCATTGATGTGCTTCTTTAACAAGGAAGTCTTTCAGTTTGTCAAGTGTCTGCGAATTTTCTTTGTCTTACTTATTTATTCATCATATTTTTCTACCTACGGAGCGTATATCTACTCTATCTGCGACTCAGTCATCTCCTTTTACAGAGATATGCGTCGTTTTGCTCTCTCGCACGTTGATAATTTCCAAATTGTTACTTGTTTCACAACAAAGAAGGATATTTGTCACACATAGATCAATTAGTATAACATTGAAATTGCACTTCTCATCAAAAATATGTTCTACATTTTGATTTTTTTTCAACGGGAGTAGGTTGGTACACTTTAACTTCGCTTTGCTCCTGTCAGAATTATTTGAATTCTTAAGTAAGACCGGGGTGAAATTCCATCAGAGTCCCTCCTCCTTGTCTCCTTCTACCGAAGCACATTTTGTAAATGGACATTTACCACTCCTCCAAATTAAACATTTTGTACTTCGATACTTTGAGTTTTAACTGATGAAAATACTTTTGTGTGTTTGAAGTAATTCCATCATATTTTATTTGAATTTGGAGGCTTGAAATTTGCATAAGGACAGAAGAGTACACTTGGCTCGAAGTAGCATATTTAAACATAACTAAAATTGCGCATTTATAATTTATTTTCAAGGGCTTACTTAAATTTACCCTGTTTCGGTGTCCTTTACAGTATTTTTTTGGGATCAGATTGAAATTTCTTAAAGGGAAAATGTTAAAATGGAAATTTTGTTTTTAAAACCAAGTAATAGTAATTTGAACTGAAAAGAACAAATCGATATTGTACCTCAGAGACACTTTGAAATTCATTGAATAATAATTATATCTTCTTTCTAATTCAAGTCTCATAATGTAGACCGAATGCACTTAATAGTAACAAAAGGTTTTAATTAATTTCTCCCCAAATATGAAATATCGAATATGATTCTTACGCCAAGTGCTGTTCTTTTAAATAATTAAATATTAATCAAATAAACTTTGATATAAAGGAAATTAAATCAATAATTGTACTTTATTTTATTGGGTTTCTGATATTTAAATTCTCAAATATTACTTCTATGCCTATTTGAAAGTACCTGTGCCGGAAATCTTAATTTTAAATTATCAAAAACAATACGAACGAAGTATTCTTTTCTCTAATTGAATTGCGTACTTAGTGTAAAATGAATATATATTTATTTATTGGAAATTAATTTATCAAGTAACAGGGTCTGAGTTCTTTACATTCTAGACGACTTTGAGACTTTTGAGGTTGGAGGTGAAGTAAATGTGTGAGGAAAGGTAACTACGCTTGTGTGGGGTGGTGGAAGGGAGAGAGGGTTTCCTCATGTATCTGTTTGTTATTTCTCTCCTCCACTTTTCTCAACTAGATTTGCTATTCCGATCAAGTTTTACTACTTCCACGATATACTTGCCTAATTATCACTGTATTTAAGATTTTATTTTTTTCATTCACAGAAAAGTGAAATGAGCGTCTACGGAATAGAAATATCCCAGTCATCCTTTTTTTCGTGTTTTTAATTAATAATCTGAGTCGATCATTTGTGATCGGTACGCATCGATTTATTATTAACTTGAGAACACAAATGCGACTGCTTAAAGAGCGACTAAAAGTTGTCTCCATATTAGTTTGTTTTAATGTATATAAATAAATAGGAAAATACAGCGTCAATTTGAATCGTTTAGTCATGAAGTCAGAGGCAAAGGTTTAGGTGTTTGTGATATCAAAACATATGTTTTATTTTGTGTTTAAAACAAAGATAGTCCTTGTTCTCCCAGAAGATTCAAATTTGATCAGTAGGCTGGGTTAGATCGACGAAAAAGGTCAAGATCTACTTCCATTTCAATGGAGTTTTTGGCGAAAGGCGTATTTTTTATTAAATGAGCTCAAATTTTAAGGAAAAAAGAGCAACTGACTTTATAATTCAGAATTGAGCATAATTCGAAGTGGAACATCAACTTACTTTACAGGTAGAGCATACGAAATATTTGTACTCTAAGTGAAATATCTAAAACTGCTGAATTTTAGATCATGAATTTAAAAATTAAAAAATAATTCTTAATTGGTGATGGGGGATATATAAAACGTCAAACGTCAAACTCAATTGGAGCTTTCATCAATTTCTTTTCTGTACTTGCAGGCGCCATAAAATGTACAAATTTCCTCGGCTCATTTTATTCGCTGATCGAAAGAACGCTTAGAATATTATAGAAAGCTGACAAATGAAGGCTCAAAGCTGCATAGTTGTCATTCTGCGTCTGTTTAGACAGTTTGTATTCAAGTCGCCCATCATTCCATTCAAGATGGGGTGCATATCGTTCCCGACAGCTTAACAGTTATTTGGGAGAAAAACTGACATTAGTCTGGCAATGTTTTGATCAATGAACACCACTTGTGTGAAGGCGGTTTGTAGTCATATATAAAGCATTCGTCTAATTAGTAAAGTATCTTGAGGTAATTGCATTCGATCCAATTTCTCTGGATCTGACTCAACTGTTGCCTGGACATATATAGTTGGAGGAGAGATCATAGCGGCTTAGGAGAGTCCTCCTTTACAAATGTATTCAAAACACTGTTTGTACTTTTCCCTGTTAGTATGCATTCGTCTATCTGTTTATCCTTGGCCACCTGTAAATAGAATAAGTGAATTTCAGAACTCTTAAAGCAACACTATTCTACGCATTTTATGCCAATATTCCCGTTAGAAATAATATTCCTACGCTTGTCCTTGCGGCTTCCAGAAATAAGAACATGTGGAATATTTGTTTGCACTTATAACTTGCTCAAATTTAACAGGTGATACGTGTCAATAACAACAAGAGTCATGAGTATCCTGACGGCCTATGATCCAATTAAAAACAGTGTGTCCTTGGTGTAATATTTTCCTTAAAGTACTGTATTTAACATGTTTGTTATATGCTACTGAATTTGCTTTGATATATTTACACTAAGAGCAACTTTGATAGCAATACCGTTTAATCGTAAAACATGACATGTGAATTTAAAAAAAAAACACATCTTTCGTAACTTTACACAAAACAGGATATTCATTTCGGATTTCGGCTGTAAAATTAAAGATGATATCGCGATAATAGTAACTATTTCGGCTATTTGAATCTAAACAGTACTGAGTTGATATAAACAACAATCCGCATTTTTTAATATGTCAATGACAACTGGACATAGCGGACATGAACTTACTTTGAAATCAAGAGGAAGGTCATAAAATTTAAAATCATCTCAAATTCGAAATCTGAGCAATGAAATATTATTTACTATTCTAAATACTTTATTACTTCTAATCGACCGCCGTTACCAGAGCTTCGTTGATTTGCTTCCGCCAATATTTCAAGGATTTAGCTTTTTCGGAGATTATTTTATTTTAAAAAAGGCAAATTTGTGGCCGGATTTAGCTTTCTATCCCCGATTTAATATGGGAAAATAAACCGCGCATATTAAGTATATTCTGCTTAAAATATAATGACCCCCAGTAATATAAAATATATATTTTAAAAGCATATATGACTTTGATTAATTTTAACTAGTTCATTCTAATCTTTTCAGAAAATTCCAGAAGTATAACATTCTCACGTCTCATAATACCTGACCTTGTAAATTCATCGCTCAAGTAAGTAAAAGGTCATCATCCAGTAAAATTTGCTCAACCGAAAACCAAATGTTTAATTTTCAAAGATAACGATTTTATTTCTCAAAAAAGTAAATTTTTGTTATTTTTTGTCATTTTGATTGAAAATCCTGCAAATAAAAATCCATTTAGACAACTAATCATAAAAATTAATTTCCACTACATGGAAACACAATTTCATTTAAAATTAATTAATATGGAAAAATTAAAATTTGAAAATGAAAGCTTGGGCTTTAATGATTATGAAACATTATTTTGCATCGACTTATCAATTTCAGGTGGACAACTTCGGAAAATATCCGAAAGGGAACAACAAAAGTACAAAAATTTATCTTTCATCCAAGCTTAGTAACCAAAGTAAGGAAAATACTACTTAAATGACAAAGGAACAATGAAGGCAATTTTGATAAATTAAAGGAACTTTGTCATATTATTTAAAATAAATATTAGAGATTTATAACATTAATGATGGTTAGATTTTGAAAGCATATTAAAATATTAATCAATTTTATTTTTAAAATTCCTCTGCCATAACGTGAATCGCACATGGCGCGGAATCACATAATGATTTTGAGGTCATTTGGTTGGGCCAAATAACAAGTGAAACAACAGCACCATCGGTAACATCGTCATCATCGGGAGTAGCATTCTTAGGCGGATGAGAAAATTTGTTAGTGCACTGCCACTCAGCTTGTCCTAAAAATAAGTCACCAACCCCACTCTTCATTCACACATGCACTCTGTTGACCTTGAAGCAGAAATTAAAACAAACCCGCCCCCATACCTGTTCGGAAATGAGATCATTGAAGTCTCATTATCCGTAACAAGCGAGATTGTGATCAGATTAGGGTACTCTAGCATTAATCCCTTCCCAACACAAGAGAAAACGATCGTGTTTGATGTCCTCTTAGTAATAGGACGAGACCTGCAATTCTCACAATTGAGATGCAAAATTCACTCGTTAATTTTACTCAAGAGTTAGCAGGAAGGGAGCTATCTCGAATTTGAAGGCATCAATAGGCAATAAATTCAATAAATTGGGGGCATTTGAAAGATTTCACCAACCGGATTTTGGTGACAGCTCTCAGCTGCCCCATCTTTTTCATTGCTTTCGCGAAAGAACAGCCGCTTGTAAACTGCTGACCGGAAACATATGACGATTAAGTACAATAAATTATTAAAAATCAATATCAGGTTTTGGTTCTTCTGTTAAGAAAAGGCGAAATAAAATTGTCACTTTCAAATTTTTAGGAGGAATCGAAGCGCAATAAATTCATCGAATTGTGATTATCTCGAGAGGGGATAAGACTTCTTCCCTCAGAAGGTCATTTTCAATTATTAACAGATTTTAGACAACTCTGACTTTCTACTTCGGGGGAACGTGCTCTTTAAGTAGTTTTATTATTAATCTTCGGCCTTTTTTCTTGATTTTGACCTTGAATTGATAAGCATACTGAATAGTAAAAGAAAATGAAAAATTTATACTTAATATCGTTCATAAAATCCACGAAATTGCAGCTCTAGTTAATACACATATATACACATAATACAAGATTCACAAAGTTTGTACTAAGTATGGAAATAATTGTATTAATATCCCAATTATTTTCCGGCCATCAAAGAGGTTCAAATATTAAACATGAAAAATTTAATTTATTGCATTTAAGAGGGTGCAAAAAGTAAATTCCGAGGAGCAAATCGCTTCAACGGGAAAATGAATTAACACCGGACGATAGTAGACTGAAAATATTAAAATTACTTTTGAGCTATTTATACACGTGAAGGAAATTAATAGTTAGTTATTATCATTAGTACTCACAGTAATACAAAATAATTCACTATTTGTAATTGTGGGAAGTAACTGAAACCATTTTAGAGAAAGCTCAAGAAGCTACTAACGTTTCAAACCTAACACTTTATGAACTGTTCCGAGGATTGCAGCAAATATTTGTCGTCGATCTCCGGTACCCATCGGCTCTTTTTGCTACTTCAAATAATTGTTATTCTTCAATATAATTGAGAAGGCGATGATATTCAGTGGCTCACAGTCTTATGACGGTGGAGATGAGATGGCCGATAATTACGTCAAAATGAATAAATACAAAGATTAATCCTAAATACCACAAGTATTATTAATATTGTTCTCATTAGCATCAATTTAGTTTAATTTATACGACTTGTGAATCTTTGTTTTAATCAAATTCAAATCTAAATGCAACCATTCTTACGCAGAAGAAAAGAAATTGATTTTTGAATTCAAACATTTGCCAGAGAAAATCGTCATTTTTGCTCCATTTTTGGCTTTAGGCAATCTTTAATCACTCAAATAGAGGTTCCCACTCTTAAGCGTCCCTGGTATAACTTTTAAACTATAAGTCAGATATGAAATGAATTTAGAATAAAATTTTAAATTCGAGTCCACCAGCTTATAGGTACATGGCGTGCTACACATTGAATTCATAAGTGATATTTACCAATTCCCTATTACGAATTGGATTACCAAGTTTGACATTATATCATGGGTACGCCAAAGAGATAGGGAAAATGACCGTTGAAGAGCCGTTATTGTAGTCTGTAAGACAAAATGTTAAAAGTAATCGGAAAATATTAACATTATTTTCGGTTTTTATCCTCGTGGGAGAAATGAATATGGACATGAAAACTGGAGGTTTTTTTCATTAAAATTGACCTCATTCAAAGAATTTTACTTTAAGCATTTCCATCTAGCATCTATCTACTTTATTCTTCCCTTGAACTGAAAATCGTTATTTCCCTTGAAACCATAGGTACTCTTTTTCAAGCTCATGCCAATAGACCTCCAAGGTCAAATTGTCACAATGCACTGATAAATATTCACACGGATAGCAGAATGTGTCAATCATGACGGCTGGATGACCTGATAAGAAATCGAGTTCCATCAAGCTGAGGTTTTGTGAAAAGGTCATTGCTTGGAGAAAAAACATGCTGCTTACAAGATATTAGGACTTCGTAGATAGATATTCACAATAATATTCTAAGTAATCACAATTCGAGTGATAAAATTGAAAAGTGCTTTGAGTGAATTGCTATAAATAGTAAATGGATTAGAATAAAGACATTTTCGACCTCATCTGATAGGAAACTGACATTTTATATCACTTTTTGTTCAATAGACATAAGTGTTGATCTCTTGACCTTGTAATTGACAGACCGCTACTTCAATGACAATAAATTCTTCATTATTCTCTATTTTTGAAATTTCAGTTCTCCTTGGAATATTTGATATAACCAAGATTAGCTTCTCAGTATGTCAATAATCAAGTCCTTTGCTATGAAAAGATCATCATATTCCGTTGAATTTCGCTACATACAAATAATAATTAAATAGGTTCAGAGATTCCACTTAGAGGTGATGAGACTGGCTAAAAAATGCAGATTATCAAATAATTTGAATGTTTTTATAAAGAATTGATAATGTGTTCGTCTCCTCCAATTTCAAACCAATAACTGTTGAATAACCAGAATTGAAGTTTTCCATTTTTAAATTCAATTAAATTAGGATATCCGAAAAAAGACATCTCGTTTGGTAAAGTATATCTTATATTATTTACCAGATAAGTGCTTTCTTCCGCTCTACTACAACCAAGCTCTGGTTTCTATTATATTCAAGTAAATAGAACACCCATACTGACCATTTTATTGCGTGCAATCCGTCATCTAGATTAAAGGTAATGCGATCACCTTCTAAAAGTGTTTCGCCTCCAGATATTTCGAGCTGAAAAGACGGAAAGTGGCAACAATAATGACTGAGCTCTGTCATTTTCCGGGCTTTATCATCACCATGAATTGTCATATTGATACCCGTACCCTCTCCTATCTTACGCCTCTTATAATAATATTAATGGATTATTATAATTGAATCAAATAGGCGAAATAAAACAATTTCATTTTTAGAAACTCTATTTTTAATTATTAGAAGCGCTTTCAATAACGCATAAGTATTTTACCTACAACGTAAATAAATCTTTTAAAATTAATATTTCAGAAAAACCAAAATGAGGTGTCTCATTTTATAAATAAAGTACACGGATTAAATATATATTAATATGAAATGTTAGAAATAAGCTATTAATGACAAAAGAGGAAACATTTAAGACAAAAATTTATATAAAATTGATGATATTCTGTCAAAAATTTCAAATTTTTCCAGATTAAATTTAAATAATTTAACATGGGAATAACTGTTTATTACATTTTTACTATTCTTTCTATCATTTTTATTTTTTCCATCTTTCCACCGAAATTTCTCAACGAAGAACACTAGGATTCCTTAGAAATTACAAGTAAAATTAAAGAGTCCGCTTATTTATTTTAGCAAATTTTGTTTTAATTTTACGAAATTGTTGTATTGCCCATGACAATGCAAGAACTTTCGCCTGTTTTAAGGTTGTGAAGCTTCCATCGAACAAGAACGGCAGCTTAAAGTCCGGTTTCGTAAAATAGAGTAGAGGAGATAAAGAAGTAGATAGTGAAGTCAAGTCATCAAGATTCTTACTTACCTAGAATTCGAAAAGCGTTGAGGTGTCAATTTTTTCGTAAGGACTGCAGTTCAACGTGCAATGTGCTGATGCTCAGATTTAATAACCTGCCACCCAGATTCATGAGTGAGGCTATGCCAGTGATAGTCGGAGTTTGTTGACCAATTCCGTCTATTCATCTGCATCTTATTATACCCAAGAGGAAAATACCACGACCTGCGACGACTTTTTAACATAACTGTGTTTAGTTGATTTCACTCAGTGTGAACAGTTCATCTCCAACTAAATCAAAATACAGCTGCAGAGGTAAATTTTATGATACACAGAAATACAAATGGGTGTAGTGCAACCATCCATTCTTTTAACTAACACAATTTCGGACATTGAAATTTTATCTGGAATCAAATTAATTAGAACTGATTCGTGAAGAAAGTGACTATAGAAATACAGGAGGATTTAGATGTTCACTGATGAAACTAGATGAACTTTCTTTCAACTGTCTTGAAAACTAATTCTTGACAGAAATAAACGTCTCTAATGCTCAAGTTGTAACTCAAGACTCAGAGATAGCTTCCCTTTTCAGGAAGGAAATCTTACATTCCTCTCCTATATATCGCCGTGCTAATTGAAGTTATGCATCTGAATGTCCAATTCATTTTTATAAAACCAACATCGACGAATCCTCTGATACAATCATTGTAAATCTTTAGTACTATGCCGTTCTTCGAGATCAGCCAGAACAAGAAGACGACGGCGACACCTTTTAATAGGCAGCAACCGTCGTCTGCGCACATTGGAAGTGAAATTTTAGTCAGCATTAGAAATAAAGAACCAATGATATAATGTCCTCGGTTCAGAATTCGGATATTTAGCGTGAGTTATCCGGAAAATATTTTTTTAAATTAGCTTTAATGTAAACCTAGTATAATTTTAATAAGTAAATAACAAAGAAATCAAATATAAAAGGGAGCTCGAAAAGTGTGGAATCGTAAAAGATGTAGGAGATAAAAAAGTACATTTAAAAGGTTAATTGAGACTAAATTTTTTTAATAGCAATATTACCAAAAAATTTTTATTTTTTATTTCCTAAAAACGCGAAAAAATTAAGTCTTTAATTGTGAAGAAGTGGTTGGGAGTCAAGATGGACCAATAATATTCCGATTGTGGTTAGTGATGCCTAAGTAGATCACTGAAAAATATTAGCCCCTACGTTTTAATTTGTTTTATTTCATCAATATCTAAACAAAAGAAATTTTAAATTTTCATCGTGATCACATTTAGCTGGGTCAGAAATGAGGAGAATAATGGATGAGAAAGAAAATTACTCATACTGTAGGCTATTCTTTGATCAGATTTTTAGAAAATTTTTTTAAATTTTTTGAAATTTTTTTACTTTATTATACTTAAAAATAGTAAAAAATAACAAATTTATCTTTGGTAATTTTAATAAAACTGAGGGGTAAAACCTGTTGAAAGCGAGGTGTAAGAACTTACGATACAGAAAATATATAATGGTTCTAATATCACATTTTTCATTGTTTGAATATAACTAATTTGTGACGTCACTCATTTCAATTTTGTTGTCCGTTCTATCTGTTCATTAATTACCTATCCGGCTAATTTAATTAATTAATTATTTATTAAGGAAATTCAACAAGAAGGCTTACACAGAGTCATTACTAAGGCAACTCGATCGGAATAAGAAGGAATTATTTGGTTATTGGGAGGGCTTTCATGAATTAAACAACCGTCAATACCAATTCAGATCTCTAATAACGTAAATCCCCATCTTAAGGGAATTCGAGCAAAAACCGAATATTAACAATGCTCCGGCACTATCAGTGAAAATCATTGACCATCAGGGGCAGTAATCAGCCAAGACTTCCATTTTCCGATTGTTTTAAGTTTTTAAAAACCACAAAGATGCTCGAAACGACACATCTCAGCCTGTCGTCCTCGGATTTCACCTCTGTTTCACACCAAACCCTCCGAAAAATTGCTTCGGATAAAGTAAAGAGGAATTAATTATACCGACTCCCATGGAAAAGGCTTTTCGCTCTTTCCCAAAAGTATTTCCTCTCATCTTCAACTATTCATTACCTTGTCCGAATAGTATATTAAACATAATTTTTATTAATAAGCGGATAAGATCATTCGTGGATTGCTAAAGGTCATAGAGCGAATTTTTTGAAATCTCGGTCAGGTAAAATCATATTAAAAGAAGATACAGAAATGAAACCTATCATTTACAGAAATCGATCATTTACATGCCAGTGGTGGTAACGTATAATTATTTTACATTTTAAAGTATTAAAAATCAGATTCCATACCCATTTTTCAATTATTAAAATTTATATAAATGTGGCTTTTGTCGTTTCAATCGTAAATACCATGCTCAAGTTATTTAATCAAGTTATAAATAATAATAATATCAGAAAAGATAAAAATTACATTTTTCTTTCAAAAATGACAGGAAAAAACTAAATTTTTTCCTCCACTTAAATAAGCGATAATGCGTTTCTTTAAATTAGAATGTGGACGAATTTATGTTAAGTTAGAATTTCAAAAAAAAACCTCATTCCACCAAGTCACGTTTCAGATATCTGATTTGATTTATTAAAAGTATTACAGGTGTGGTCAAATTTCATCTGAATCCAGCCCGACTAGGTTTATGCATAGCTAGTCAGGGAAGAATTAAGATTAGACAAGCAGCAGGAAAAGTGACAGAGACTAGCACTTTGAAGGTACATCTTAATGGAAATATGACGAAATCATACAAGTTATTTGCTAATTTTGCAAAGGAAGAACATTAAAGGGTGCAAAAATGAATTCCAATCAAGAAGTGAAGAAGTAGGGAAGCCCTTAGCCTTTCCTCACCTTTGGTAGCGTTCAAATCGAACTTAACTGAGTGGTCGCCACATTTCACTTTTGAAATAATAGTCTAAATAAACACAATTTACGAAGACCTTCTAATTAAGTAGTTTCGGCTGCCTCATCTCTGTCTTGTCTAGCCTGCAGGCAATTAAATACCATGTGAGATCATTTTACCTTCTGAATCACTGGAAAAAGAAGTACTTGAAGTAACATGAATGATCGCTCGAAATTTGACTGATAATTTTCCGCATTTGCTTCACTCCAGGAAACGGATTACGGGAGTTCACTTTCGGTAAGTGAATTATCTGAAAGGTGCCCAACTCTAATCCAAAATCACTTGAATCAGGACTCCGTTAGAGCTTCAATACTGATTTCAGCGTCTTTTTGATCCCTTCCCGCTTATTGTTATGTTCAAACTTCTGCAGTTTCTTCCCATCGTTATGAGTTCTGTTTTTTGTATTACTGTGGGCAATAAATTAGATATCGTTTTTATAACTTTAGTCTAAAATATGTCGGACTGATCCAAATCTTCGAGAAATTTTATGAATCTTGCTCGCTAAAGGGGAAAGAGGTTTGGCGAAACCCATAACAGCCGAAAATGGAATCCAGGAACAACATTTTCACATGTCAATGTTATATTCTCCAATTTCTGAAAGGTACGAATAATCAGATTGATTAATCAAAATAAAATTCTGTCATCTTAAAGTTAAATTGACCGAAATTTTTCCTCATTTAAACGTGTAAGAATGAGGCTCATGTATCTAAAATATAAATAACGTCCCATTTGAGTTTAGGAATTTCAAAACACCTTGTAGACCTTACTCTTAGCCAGAAGTCGGATATCTCCGTCTCGTGCTTAGCTATTAGTTCTAAATTATAAGGGATGCATACATTAAGGGAAAAAATGAAACGACAAGCATTCAGAAAATGCGGTTTAATTTGACAGTAAGAACAAAATTTCGTTTTTTTTCCAATAGCACTTTTTGGAAGAGAAGATAAATTTTGCCTTTTTGCTAGAAATAGGTTCTCTTGGGCCTCTAGAAGCCTTTTATCTGAAAATTCATAGAAAATCTCCGATAGAATCAGTAATGGGAAGAACCAGATCGAAACTGAATCAGTCAATTGAATAATCACCTGAATAAGGATGGACTGTTGATCGAAAGACAGAATTTCGAGAGAACTGGAAAACTACGAAAAGGTGGCGCGACTTAGATGTCGCGGAAAGGTATCAAAGAGAAAATCCAATTATTAAAATTAGGAAATATTTTCCTTGACTAAATTTGTAATTACGTTGAATCTTTGTACTTTTCACATGAACTAATTAGATTATCATAAACACTTTTATATTTTAATCAGTGGAAGGCTTTAGTAAATTCCCATTATAACAAGAACTTGCTCTTCCCTCCTTGACTGGGAAGTTGGTTTACAGACCGTAATTTTAATTAATAATGAAAATTATAAATTGAAATTATTCGGCTTGAGAGATGCATAAAGTTTTCCGGACCCAAAGATATTGCATATTGACAAGATCACATCTTACTAGACAGGGAAAAGTCGGTCATATCCTGGTCGTCGTGTCTCAAAGAGCGTTAATCGTGAGGTCAGACACTGGGACCTTGGCTACCAAAAGACTTATAAAGCTGTAAAAGTGGCAAATAAATTTTGTCGTGTTAGAGCGCTTATTGGTGTGGTACTTCAATGTCACTGATATAGGAGGGTTCAAAGTGCGATTTGAGGAGATAGTAGAGGAGACTGACTTTGATTACTAACGATTTGAGAACGAAAAGATACAATACAGTAAGAATATTCTTTATACTTTTCATGGAGAAAGAATCTTAATTATGCAAATGAATCACCTATCAAATTGTAGCGCCTACTTCTTATCCAGAGGTCAAAAACGATGAAAAGGATTTTCAGTTCGCAGGATCAAACGTGCAAGGTTTTCACAATTTCAAATACTTTGATCTAAAAATTTGTCCAAGATATCTTTAAACCTTGTCAAATTTTGTTACACAACATATCATTAAGTCATGTAGACTAACTTGACGACAACTTCTGTTAAAATCGAGACGAATTGAAGATATTCCATAAATAAAACGAGACATTTTAAACACGGAAAATTTTGTTTTGTGTTTGGTTATATAAACAAATTAGGGTTGATTTTGGATTTTGTTTAAATGAAAGGCTCTTATTTTCGACGGTCGCAATGACTATTATTTGATTAATCTAACCGCATAAATTATAAAACCAGATCGGTGTGGATAATAGACTTAGTTTTGGCGCTGCAAAATTAACCTTTTACAGGTTTCCCCTATGAGGAAGCCACTAAATAAGGGGAAATGGTTAACAATTCCAATAAGGATTAATGTTTGAAGTGGGGGATCAAGAAGCTTTGGATAATAAGATTAAGTTAGTTCCTTGATATTCTGGAAGACCTGATTCCCTAAATTCCCATAAAGTGTATTACTGATTGAGCAAAATTCTGAATTTATAGTTAATAAATTGTTACCTCAATTCATTTGTATCTTCTTGCAGATAGGGGGAACTAGCTACGAGTTTTAAATGTGGCATAACATCAGGTAATGAAATTTAAAAAGCCGTTTTATTCACTATTTGCCATTTTGACAGATGAACAGCTTCATGGGGCATTTCAGATAGTGAATGGTTAGTTCAGCTTACATTTCGAAATTCAAATTTCATGATTCTTTCCACAATATCCAATGCCCATTGATCGTTAGTTTTAACACCGATGATCCGCATTGTCACTTCGTTTCATTATCTCTTCCAAGACGGAGAAAGCAGAAGGATCTTTCCTAATATTAAGCAACATAAAATAAAATAACGGAGCTGAGATTTCTAATAAAGAAGTTGTAGCTGTCCTCTAAAATGGACGAAATTCCTATTACCATCGCTGAAATGTTACCATGACTCCCATGCAGTGCACTAAGCCATTTTCAAGACGGTTCAATATAAAAGTCTTCTTATGATTAAATGTTGATGGTTAAATAACTAAGGGATTAGATTAATTGTCAAAACGTTAAGATTATTAAACATTCACATTCAATTTCATAATAATTAATCTCGTGGACACTGTTGAAACCGTCCTCGAGCCAACCCCTAAATTTCTTTATCAGAATGCATTAAAACAAGCAGAATTTCTAAACAGAATACTATAAGAACAGGTCTCCAAATATGATTTTACTCTCATTAATCATCAACTTCGTTATACTGAAAATTACTTCTTCCGACTGTCCGTTTTAATTTCAACACCATTTTAAGAAAGGCTAAAAGTAATGTCAACGTCATGACATTGTTGCTTCAGGAGGCGAGGTATGAAATACGTCAATTTGAAATTAAGGTACATCCCTTTTCGCTTTGTGAAAAGTCACAAAATAGTTGCAAACAAGCATTTAGTAATTATTCTGCTATTGCTACTGCACTTTTGACGCTTACTGTCAGAAAGTAAATAAGAAAACTGTAATAGAGCGGTAACTTTCACAAAGTTTGTGTATTCTCAGAATTGTGAATGGTCGTTTTGCTAGCTTTGAGACACTGTTCTAGTTCAATGACAAATCTTCCAAAAAAACACTCTGAGCAGATCGTCGTTTTCAACAGATGTCTATCACCCGCAAAAATCGCTTTTTCATCCTGCGTGTATCCACTTTGTTTTGCTTTCAACATGGTTAAGCTGTCGTTCTTTGCGGTTCCTGTGAGCTTAACCTACTTGTTGGCCACTTCCTACACTGATTGTGGGTTTAAGCATCTGTCCTATTTTTAAATTAAAACTCTGCCATACTTTTAAACCGTAGAAAAATATTACAAAATAGAGATTGAAATTCAATTTGCCGCTCATTATTAAACATCGTTTAGTCAATTTAAACAATAATACCAACTCAACTCCACGACAAAATTGCTATGCCATAAGTGTCACCATGTTTAGAAAAATAATAAATTTAAAATTTTGAAAATGATTTTCTGACTTTAAATAACTTCAACGGTTAAACGAATAAGAGCATTTACCATTAGCTACCTCTGTCACCATAGCCCCAACTACCATATTTGGCCGTAATAAGATACACATAAATCGAGGTAGTGAAATCGATCACGGAGTTAAATCAAATGAATAACAAACTTTGAATATTTTCAATATAAATTATCTCATGAAACTGGAAGTTATATCATGAAATCTGAATCTGAGGAAAGTATGCAGCAACTGTGTTTTATGAGAAAATGGACAACTCAATGCATTCATAGTTTGAGTAAGACAAGACTCCTGTCATTCTGAATTCAATGCATAATTCTTAATCTCCCTCTTTCTTACCATATTCGACTCGTTTTCTGTTTCTTTTATTCATTTGTTGTCATATCTACCTGCTGCAAAAGGATATTAAAAATTCGAGTCACATGGCCAACCACGGAAATAATAACCGGTCAGCGTGCCCTGAATATAATGGACATGATCTCACCCATGAATCTGGGAATTAAATTCTGAAGACTGAACATTACGATATCACAGCGCGAACCCTTCCTTTCTGAACCCACAACGCGAACCAACTCAATGTTTCCTAGTTCAAGTAAAGCAAGACTTGTGATGTACTGATGTCATAATTTTGAACCTCTCCTCGTTTTATTTGTTATTTCCCTCATTCGGATGCTTTTACAAAAGTTATTTTTCAGTACTATGGGGAATAACGTTAGTTGTTATTCCATTGAAATACACAAAGAGATTGCATTTTAAACTAGTCGTCAAGCTCGCTTTTGAGCGCTGAACATCCGACTTAAATATAATTTACAATCCTCTCTGTTAGCTGGCATTATGACTGGTATTGAAGAGTGATCCAAGCAACGATGACTCATGATTTCTGATTTACCATGTCACTAAGCGTAACAAGAACACATTTTTTCATTTAAGGGAAGATAATAATATTTCAGTTATTGAAATATTTTTATATGACAAGGGTATATAAAAAGTGAACTTTTTTATCTAAAATCCGAATAATACTTAAGCATTTTCTTGTGATTTACTAAATTACCCGCTATGAAACTCGATATTTTAAATTCATCCTAATAGTCCATAGCAGTCTATACGTACACCCTAGAAAGCATGCATCGTCAGCTTTGAGCTCAGATAACTGGTTCCCGAACTTCATAGTGGTTCAAAGGTCTGAATAAATCTATAAAGAGCTACCTTTATAGCTTATTGACAGAATGTATATCGACTCAGGATGTGTCCGAAATGAAATGCTTCTCTCTCTTTGAGATTTTTAATAACTGGAATAGCTTCGCCAGGTTAGAATGTTATTATCAATCAAATGTATGTAATGGGTGGAATTCTTGGCGTTTTCAAAGGAATTACGTCAAAAGTACATGACATCCAATTTTTATCGATCTGTGTACCTCAACCGTATTCAGATGCTCAAATTACGAAATTTCGAAATCTGTTCGATTTTTATTTCTTCCATATCCTTTCTGACATGCCGAAAGACAAAATTAGGGACGTTTAAGCCTGTGCTAATTTTCTCCTCATTAATATCACCTCATTTTTAACAAAAGTACATCGTAGATATTCTCGGAATATCATAACGCCTTTATAACTCGTCTACATGACATTAAAATAAACTCACCACTTATTTAAACAAATCGCTGGTTGTCAGCATAGAATAATTACCACCTTTCAAATGAACATCAACTTTAAAAGTACTTATAAAGTGGTACGAAAGCGTAATTTTTTCATAAGGTATGAATTGATTATTTGCATTCCTCGGCGCTCAAATTTTTAATTTCATTAAGAATTTTAAACCTGAATTTCGGAATACTATAACCACATTATTATTAACGGCTTCATTAAGAATTTTATCGATGAATTTCATATTTGTGTCTCTATTAAATCCTATTATTTTGTGGGACAGAAGATCCCGCCTAATTCTTTGGTCAAAATATTAGTGAGGAACTTTGTAACAAATACCTTTGGGGAAATCAAATCGATTTTTATTAAATTAACTCATTTCGAAATCAACAGTCCGGAAATTTTGGATCTTAAATCCATACGTATATTATTATTACTCCATGTAATTAATGACTGAATCAAATAACTGGGATCGAATGTATATGCAGGAATAAGATAAAAGGTAAAGATGTGAATACAGCTTCTGGATGTATACGCACCTCAAAAGGAGTGTGCATAGCAGGAACAAGTGAGAGAGCTGTGAGGTCTAAATGACGTCAGGACTATGGGCGTGAAAGAACAATATGAGGACGGGGCATCACACATCGCATCGTGTCATTATAACCTCAACCCACAGTGAGTGTTTTACAAATATAAGACCGACTAACATTCCACATAGCTGACTAAAATTTGAATCCAGCAATTCATTTATTTTGGACCGAACTATACTGTAAATCTCAAGTCCTTTTAAAGAATGACACGTTTTTGATAAATTAGCAGCCAGGAGTATATTGTTTTAGTACAATGTATCTAAAAAATGATCAGTTTGTGCTACCATTTCGGTAGGTAGATTTAGAGCTCCTAAAATCAAATTTGCCAATAAAAGGAAATCAAAATATGACAATTTCTTTCTCACAATCTCTTTGACCTATGCACTATCGGAATACTTGAGAATTAAAACCCCATTACGGATTAGTTTTCATGATGATTGGAAGATATTCATAATAGCTACCGATTTTCGGGAACGAAAGTCTGCATTCACAGCATTGTCCCATTTCATAAAAAGAGTTCCGTTCTTTTTAATATCATGAGAAAGAGTAAATCACAAATTGAATTGGTTTAATTGATTGAGCCATGGTACAACAGTTATCTAACAGCTACTTCAGTGCGTTTAGCAGATAAAAGTCGAGATTTGAAGCTTAGACTGCACTGTGTGTAATTAGCAGAGTTCACTCGAAGTGAATGGAGGGGAACACATCGTGTAGTATTTTACGAAAGATGGTCCTCTTGTATTTTCACTTTTGACAGTTTTGATCGTTAAAAATGACGTTCATTAGATGTTTCTTGATGGATATCGAACCAATTCTCGTGACATTCGGTAGACATTAAAGTTGACCTTTACGCCATCGGGACAAAATTTCTTTACCTTACTACTTTACGCTCTTGTATCCAAGGTATTTTATGAATTAGCCAGTCTCCACTAACGATTCACGCATCTAAAACATAAAACTAGACGTAGAAGGAAATTATGCACCCTTGGTGATAACTTCCTTCAGCCGAAAATCACGTTGATTCCTTTATAGAAGCTACACTAACTGGCAAGTAGATCTACTTTGTAATTCCCAGGAAGCCAGGGGAGCATAGCCGCGATGTGATGAAACGAAAACTGCGTGAAGTTATCCTTAAAATGATAACAAAATCGAGATAATTAGCTAATCTAGCATCGACCTATTGGCAGATGCTGTCTTCCGTTTCTTCACTTATCTTTCTAATTCTTCACCGTATGTAGGTTCTCACCTTTTCCAAATATTTTCTGTCTCTAAGAGGTTATTGAAATCTGTGTCAAGTTCAAAAAATTTTTTTACTTGCTTTCATGTTAATCCATCTCCATTCATGTAGAGTGTTAAAGTTACAAGGGCAAGGCATGACTTACATATTAACAATTTGGCCTTAATTTCCCTCGATTTTCTGAAAGTGAGTTTTCTCTCTTTTGACCTTGTCAAGAAATAAGTGGTGGCCTTCAGTTTATGTGTTCCTACCATGGAACGGTTTATCGGATGTTGTCGGTTGGACCGCATTTGTCTAACAATGAATTCCTTCCGGATGATAAACCACGAGGAATCCGAATGCACTTTTATGGATGTTTACCCACACATAGCATCATGATAAAAACCTCGTGGGCTTCTTTTAATGAGTTTACTTCTCTGTGTTATTGACCCTGCTTATGGATATTCCTGTCTGCTTCAGTTTTAGCTGCTGATGGGCCCACGAATAAGCGAAATTGAGGGATTCGGAATTAAATGATTTCTACCTTATATGAATATTCAGATTTTATAATAATTAATAAAAGGGTAGCAAAATTACCTGTTTTCTTAACTAGAAAGTTAAAATCCTATTAGTTTTTTAATTCTATCTCTAATTCGACAAGTTGTTGGATAATTTTGAACTGTTCAGTATTTGACCTGAATTATAGCAGTAATATGTACGTCTGCTAAGTCGAAGGTTACGAGATCGATGTTCATGAACACATTTTCAATGAGCAGATTAATTAAACGTCATAGATGGATAGTTAGATAGATATTAAGGATTTATAGATGGATAGTTAAATGAGAGTTCTCCAAATAAGGACGCTTAAGAATGTCATCTGTTTCTCTAATATCAACGTGGAAATATAAGATCTTCATAAGAATCTATCAATCTCCGCCTTATCACTGCTTCACTTCTCGTGGCTTCTGATTTTTCTTGATAACCCTCGGTCAACACAATCCAGCCCTCTTTTTATCAACTTATAAACTGAAGATCTTAAAGTGAGAGATCGGCAAAACTTAGGTACCTGATCAGTAAGCTGTTGTTTATTTTTCCCAAATCTCAAAAAATCAGTTGTTACGTTGACGTTATTAACTCAGTACGATGTGGAGTAGAAATATCTCTACATTTATATCCGAGCAAATGCACTTCTAGGGATGTTTATCTACTAACCTTGTATTCATGGATCTATTTCTTCATGCCACCGACTTTGTTTATGGACCGTCCTCTCCGCTTCTTTTCAGCTGTTGATGTCAGTGGACTACCAAAATCCACAGACAAAAGATTTCATATTTTAGGATCATAATTAATTCTAATCATTATATGATTATGATCTTATCTGAACGGAAAATATAAGAGCTCTGGATAGAATGAGAAATAATTGTTCAATTTGCCAATCACACCGCTGATCCCCCAAAGCTTACTAGAATGTATAGGGAGTAGATTGAATCCTGAGTCAGTAAGGCGTGAAATTAACGGTCGGAGCTTGACCTCCAACTTGCGGTCAATGTGTAAATATGCTAAGTCATAGCGTACAAGGTTGAGACCCGGCAGTGCAAAATTCGGTGATTAGAGTGAGCACTTATTGTTTAAGTAATTCTTAAATAGACTGTAAAATTCGGCCTTCACCATTCTTTGACAAGTGCATGATATTAGAAGGCTCATTCACTCTAGAATATTACAGGTAAAAATGACCAGACTAGGTCAGTTAAGCTAATGAAAATAGGTGAAAACGATCAGCACAAGAGGATAAGAATCGCCAAAGTCAGATCGCAATAATATCAGTGACAGACAGTGGTCACCGATTATCTGGTATAAAGTTATTAGCTTACAAAGTGACCACAAACCCTCCGAACTCAAACAATAACACAGAATTCTTGCAATAGTGGGTTTTACTCCAAAATACGCCGTAGAAACGACCCATAACTCTAGTACATTTTAACAAATATGTAAAATTAATAAATAATTAACAAAATATTTGCAAATTTATTCTCTTGGATACAGATTATTCCTTTTCATCCAATACTACCCTTTGTTAAAATTCTTTGATTCCCAGGCAATTAGATGTAGTACTTTTCCTGCCAGTGCTACCGGTGTACTGGAGGGTGTCTCGAAACCGTGATGAAGCAGTCAGCTTTATCACATATTAATATGTCTAACTCCAAATAATACTTTATAATAGTTTGAAGAGATAAAGTTAGTTTCAAATTTAGCATTGAATTAAATTAAAGTGAAATAAAAATTAGTCCTTAAATATTCACAACTAAAAGGTTTCTTATATTGAAACATACACACTGTGTTGCGCAAAAAATTTATGCCTCTCCTCTTCCCAAGTTCGAATTAGCATTAAAATCGGGTTGACCAAACGCTGATCTTGGGTGTTTTTCAACTGAAGGTCGGTTTGTTTCAAAACTAAAAAGCTGACCAGGATCTATGTAGCACATACTGAGAAACTTTTGAGCTGAGTTGATTTGCCTTTTCAGATTAACCAGAGTTGAGAAAGCTGTAACCGAGTTATTATGGCCGGTTTTTTGAGATTCTATTACCTTTTCACCTTTAACTCGCATACCATTGTCTTCTAAGGTACGAACACCCTGGAACACTATCGAATGAAGTTTGACGAAAAATTTGCACACACACATTATATATCCGCGTTCTCCTGGAGTATTTTTAACCCCACTTTTTCTCGCAGCATTCACCAGAGAACTAACTACGAATGGTCGGATCGGAATACACGTTGTGAAGTTCGACCAAGCTGAAGGAAAATCATCCAGTATAACGACATATGACCAAGCAGGCGGTTTCAGACGTTTGGCCTTTACTAAACCTTTACTGCTCCCACTTTGAGGTAGATGAGCAAAGAGTGCTTCCCTCTTATTTGTAAAACCAGCAAGAATATCCTCTCTGCAAAGAACCCTTCCATTAAACAACCGTCCATCAGGATCCAGTTTGAGGCGGAGGATATCTTCTGTTCTATCTCTTGTGGAATAAGTAACTAGACAAAGCTCATAAAATTGTTGAAGTTTCCGAAGCATGTAAAGTATTCTTGGACGTAGAACCAACTGTCGCTTTCCTTCAGTTTCTGTCAATAAAGTCTCGTCCATATCGCAAGCTAATATAAGTTTTTGGTTAATTCGACACCATTCTCCCGTGAGGTGAGATGCGGTCTTTACAAAATTTGGATTCAATTGAACATTTGTAGATGGGGTCAGATACATGCTATTCGCTAAAATTTTAGCTTATCATGTAAAGAAAATCGCATGCGTTAAATTAAACTGATAAAACACGCGTCTACGGCTAAAAACTTGGATGAGCGTTAAGTTGGCATGCATATCGATCCCTTCCACGTGGTATTCGAAATACCAAACCTCTAGGAATATTCCAACCAAACTTGAATCGATTCATCACGGTTACATCAAAATTTGTCCTGAATCTATTTGCACTTTTTGAATAGACCTTGTTTAATTGATATCTTATTTTAGGGCTTTTCAATGAGAACAAGACCCATACAATCAAATATTGCCAAGTGTAACTGAAGTCCATATTCCGATCTCAAACTCAGTATCATAACCGCACAAAATTAACCGTTATTTTCAAGTAATTTATATTTCCATGCATTATACCCCAAAAATTGAGAAATATACCTTTTCTAAAATGAGGTATCTCATCTACTAGAAGTTCTTTTTACCTATATTTGAAGTGTCAAATTGTAACTTGAACGTGAAAGCAGAAATTAGTAAGAGGTTAGTTATTTTAACACTTATGATGTATATAACACTTTAAAATTGAAAATATAATTATTATCATACATCGGAACTGGAGAAAGACGAAACGATGCCTTCATCGCCGCCAAACAAGTCTAAGCTTTACCCTGAAATGGGCAATTCTCATTCTGAGAGTGGTCTCTAAGCCGCCCATAATTCCTGCCTATATGTGGGCAATCTCTTCCAGACTTCTTGGCAGTTAGTTTGAAACTTTCATCAATCTGGCGGTGAGTTAATCTGCAACTGGCAAATATATGAGACCATTATCGTAATAAATAGTCATGAACAGATGAATGCAGTGTCATTTAATGACTTCATTGATGTTTAATTCTCGATTTGACTGAACAATAATCTAGTTACATCTGATGGAGAAGTAGTTCATAACAGTATCAGGTAGGTTTTCAGTATTATTACAGTGTAGTCAACGTGCACATCAGCCAATTCAGAGATCACGAACTCAATTTCTATCGGAGCACAATCAGTAGTTTGGATCACCAATCGCTCTGATTAATTCTGGTCAACAGGAGAAGTGGTAGAATGTGAATCTCTCACAAAAGCAACTTCAGGGTACTTCCCCTCTACCCAGGTCAAATGATGTGGACACTTCTTCTAATGGATTTGAAAACACTAAGCCGACATATGCAATTCACGTGAAGTGAGAAAAGGCTCTAAGATACCGTCCTAAATAATTCATTTAAACCAGTTAACAATAGCAATCAGCAAGGAATTGGAAAAGTAATTTTGTTCTTTCTAATAGGAAGAGCCGAAATGACATATTTGTTACGCCAACCTACTAGGTTGTAGCCAAGAAGATGAAATTGATGCTACCTTATAGGACAGAGTGAAATTTTCCAGTCATCTACCTTCTATTGAAGTTAATAGAATCAAATACAACAGGTCTACCACTATCCAGATTCTTTTCACCCCTTTATTGTAACATTGACAGTTCCACATCTCTCTAACCGGCAAGTATCTAAATTTCAATTCTGTTGATTCATGCATTAAACGGGTATAATATTTGAGGCTAAATCAATTTTTTCCCATCTTAAAAGACATATCACTCTGATGTAATCCAGAAAATGCCCCAGGAGTTGAAAATAAATGTGTTTCAATTTGCAAAGATAGACAGAAGCAAATATTATAAAATGTATAGTTAATGTTTCTCAAAAGTAAATATTTACTATAGTTTTTTTCTCACATTAAAAGTAGTAGCTTTTCGTCGAATAACACTCTTCCTCTATAGACAATAGTAGATGTGGACTTGGAATGAGCCTGAAAATGGAGCGCAGGATCAAAAACTAGCACTCAGCTATGCATATATCTATCGGACACATACTACAAATGACAACTTTTCTGAATTGTTTTTGTTAAATGCATATATGATCAAAACAATCAAATGAAACAATCTATTTGTTATTGAGTATTGAGGTTATTAGTGCTGAGAAATCTTAGAGTTGGTGTTGGTGGTATTAAAATCTCCACAGTTTAATTTCATGCGCTATTCGCCAGAGTTAGCCGGTATAGAAAGCTATTTTGAAAAAGACCAGTATCAAGATATCGACAAGGCCTCCGAATGTATGCTCCATCTGCATAAAAAGTTCGATCTCGCAGATGTTCATCAAGCCTCCTGTCATCCTTTTTCAATATGTGGGCGCATTCTGCTCTTGACATCTTGACAATAGGGACATGAAGAACGGGGACAATCTTTATCAATCCAGCAGTGGTTAGACCAGCAATCTTGACTGTTATTGTCATTATTTTAAAATGTCTTAAGTACTCTCCTCCACCTATTTCAACTTTATATGTCAGAGTCAGTTGCATCCGTAGTTAAACCAATGGTTACACATCTTTAAACTGATAATATACGCTGGTATGCAGTGCTACTTAAAACATGATGTGGAATTAGTAAAAGGTTATCGTAGGAGATAAATCTTGATTGAAAAGCCTGACCACAACAAAATTGTTGTATCAGCTTGCGAAACTAATAAAATATCTTTGTTTTACTATGACTTCCTAGGAATAGCGCCAATTTGTAATACAGTCTGGAGACAGCCTAAAAGAAATAACACTTCGAAATAGACACTTGTTTTACTTTAGTTCGGGATTATTAGTGGTATGCAGCATATGGGTAAATGAACGTCCATATTAGGAAATTTATCAATTTAATAAAACAAATGAACCTTTTTTAATTAAATTATTAATTAAACTTTTAGCCAATTCGGAACTATCCCACGCAGACAGGTTATAATTAGGCGATAGCGGAAATATACAACAACTTCAACTTCACTGTCGTGTTTTTTTAAAATAAGGTAATCAGATAATTGGAAATTATTTGTAATTTTACACGATGTATCACGTGTTACTTATGGTAAAGCCTCTACACTCAGGGAAAGGTAGAATGATGAAGGATTGAACGGTAGGAAGAGTAGCCAGAGTGGAAAATAAAAGTGAGGACGTCAAAAGAATCTTGCTTGAGCTGAATTGTCCGCTTCATGACTTAACATTATGAATGGAAGTTTATTTTAGCTTTGTTCAAAGTTTTTGTTGTCTTCTCTTCAAAACTGTTTCGCTTGGGAGTCAAAGGAATGACTGGTTAATACTTCGTACCTCATATTCTATCTTAAAGAGAGAGATCCATTTAACCGTGTTTGACTCTAAAATTGCCATAGCGTAAAAGTGTTTTTTATCAAAGAGATGTGTATTGAAAACTGTGCCTCTCCCTTTTCGAACAACATTTTTACCAACACGGTTATTAAGTAATTTATTTTTTATCAAATGGATTAAATAAAGTATCTTTAACTAGTAAACACAAGTGTTTACAGTGTTTGCTGTTGTCCGATAAATATCTAACACATCAAAATTAAACCTAGAATCCGATATGAAAGTCGCTAGATTAATCTGGAGCATTAATAATTAACTGAACTGGAAAATAACAAAACCCTGCATTCTTGCTTTTCTCTCTCCCTTACCTGGATTATCACCGCACTCGTGAACTTTGTTGCTCGTAAGCACAATTATTATCGTCTCGTAATTGGCTAAAGAGCCAATATCTACTGGTTTAATGTGCTTACAGGAGGGCAGGAATCAAGAGAATTTGTACTTCCAATTAGAGACTTGTCTTCCGATTTGGATCATGTCGGAGACGCCTAAAAATTCATTCAATAGTGAAAATGATTAAAAATATTGAATTTACATTTATTCTTAATCATCCTGAATTGTGATGTTAATGAATTATCCGAATATTTGATTGGCTTACCATGAGTCTCTGTGACAAGTGAATGAGTGAATATAATGCAGAATTAATTGATATTCACCTTGACCGAACACACCTTACAGAGCTCTGCCAACTTAAAAGTTTTAGCTCTCATCACTGCTAGCCGAATACTGTAAGATACGATAAGTTAAAAATTAATTGGAGTTTCCAGACCAACCTTTCTTGATTAAAAAAAAACCGATCAAAATGAATTGAACATCATGAGCAAACATTTGATGCAATCCAGGGGACGAGTCAAGAAATTTATTTTTGGAACATAAACTACCAATTTAGTAAATGTTGTGCAACCCGATCCCAGAAATCAAGTGATGTAAGACCAGTTGATACCTTAACGTTGCTTTCAGTATCTCATCGATTCCATTCTCTTTACCATTTATGAGACTTTCTGTTGAACAATTTTAGTTCCTTCCCGCAATTAAAAGTTTATTTTAATACCAATATCATTATTATTATATATATATCATGTTAAATCTTCTGATAATTTCTTATAACGTTAAAGTGTTGTTTTGTTCTTAAGGCTAATCGACAGTGAGCTCCAAAACCAGAAACATTTTATTGCCATTTTGCAACTGCAAATTAAAAAAGCCATTTGCTAGAATAAAGTAGTAATGAGCGGTTTAGAACTGGAGCCACAGCGTTATAGTTTTCTTAGCAATACGTCGATCAATTCCGAAGATACAGGCACTGACGAATGAGAAGCTATTTCAAGCTGCATGGAGATCAAAGTGATTAATCCTGATCAACAGACTAGAAAGTAAACGAAAGCTTGCAGGTAGGTTTTATACTCATTTCAGGTGGAAAAAAAGCAACCTGACTTCTTTAACCTCCAGATTCCTATCATTTTTCCAAGAATAAATCCAGTTTATTACTCCCTTTAGTAATGCATAAAGCGGGTCATTTTATCATTAACAGCTTTTAGACATCCTAGATATCTGTTCCGTATATGTGGGTTACTAAGCCTATTTTACCAATATATTCACATTAAATACCTTGTTCTGAGAGGAGGATAGACATCTTGACCATTTCGTAATTCATGAACTCCCATTTAACCAATCTTTTTTGGGCAAATTTAAACATTTAACTGAATAATCAATGTAATTTGAATTTTCCCTGTCTTGCGAGACGATCAACCTCAAGGTCACCACGTAGCCGACACGTGCAACGTGGCTAAAGTTTTCACTTACGTGTCATGTCTGCGTGTCAATTAAAGCCTGATAGGAGGTCAAATGGACTACTTCAGAATTTCAGCAAATATCAGGAACTTTTGATTCAAGTTTCGTTTTATATTAATTGGTTGAAATATGGATTTCAAGCCAGAGTAGTAATTGGAGTAGTATTTGTTAGAAATAGGTACTGAATTTGAAATTTATCCGTGTTTGTTAGTTTTATTTTACTCATAATGTTGTATCCAGAGTAAAATTATTAGACTCCTTGAAATACGTCGTTTCGAGTACACCTGGCTTCTCCAGGTTTCCTCATCTAAACAATCAATAAACAGCACTTGAACACCACTGAAGACCGAACTTAAGTTGAAGGGGCGATAGGATCGAGAAAAAACAATTCACAAATTGTCTACTTTTCATCTGAAGATTATGAGCGATCAGTTTAACCAGTAGATTGGACTGAGTGATTAGTAATATCCCTTTTATAAGCGGAGAAAATATTTACTTGATACTGGCTAAGCTATTTTTAACTGGTTAGTGATTACCAGATTTCACCCAGGGTGTACTGCACTTGTTAATAATACGGTAAAATAAGCAAGATGTATTTTTTTTCTGCTTAAAAGTATTTTAAAGCAATTCATTTATACAAAAGCTAGTATCTCACCAGTCATAAAAATTCGCTTAATAGCATGATTAAAAGCATTCACTATCTTTTCGCAATTTAACCGCCAATCGCACCTTTAACTCCATCAAAACTTTGCTTTCGATCTAGAAATGAAATGAATACGGAAGACCATTCAACAACTTCTGAGATTTATGCTGTGATATGCTCTGAATAAGTAAATATTTTGGCATAATTAAGGTTATAAAATTTCCTCCTTCACCCCCGCATTACTGTCTAGACAAAACATGAAAATCAGAAAAGAAATAACAATTTTCAAACTCTATAATTAGACGAAAATCTTTTCTTGTATTTAAAATAAAATTACAAAAGGACAATTATTTAATTATTCAAAGCAGAAATTTTTGTAGAGCTAAGATTAAATCAATTTACTTGGTATTTAACAATCAATAAGAATTTAATATTTAAATATTTTAAAATCTCTATCCATTGGCCTTGTTTAAGGACAATGTATTTTACACTTTATCATAAGACATTGAAATATTCTGAAACAAAGGAGATTTAAGTATTTTTCCGAACACTCATAAGTTTAGATCAAGAGAACGCGCTTAATCACGCGGAAGAGTAACCGTCAACAAAGAGATCTGATAAAAGCATCATGGGCGGCTTATTCCATTTATTTCGAATTCACTCTGAATATTTTTACTTAGGGAGCATATTAAAGTGATCCATACTCAAGCATTCCAAATATAAGGTTAAATTTCCTGGGTTTTTGTGAGAATTCGTGTCCACAATTGATGACTCCCCATGAGTTTCTAAAATTTTTATACAAGTCATCACTAATCTCTGGGACCTGAGCATTTCGACCCCACTGTGGCGCTTAAAGAGCCTGACCTGCTGCAACCTCAATACTGCCACCAAGCTTACAGTGGTCTGAGCGTACTTGGACCTAATGGTGACCTCAAGTTCCCCTTAGAGAACCATCGTGTTCCCTTAAGTAGTTTATTTTAATTTGCCGGATAAGCCATTTAAGTGGTGCCTGAGTGAGCGTTGCTAGGGTTCGGTTTCTCCGATCAGTAATGTTCGGAACCTTTCCATCTGTCTACGCCACTCCTTCTCTATAATACTCTATAAACCCTTTTCATAAACACACACCCACATACGCGGACACATACCTGTGTGGTTCTCTCTCCTCTTGCCCTTTTCTTCTCTGCTTTAACATCTCTCATTTCTCTATTACTCTCTAGTATTTTAACTGCTGTTAAACAAAAGACTTCGGTTGGTGTTTAACTCTTAGTGTTCATCTTAACTTAGGACTGTGGTTGTCTCCCAAAGCGATTACCGTTACTTCAGTACACTTCGAAACGTTTTATTCTAAATAGCGGAATGAAGGGTACTAACTTGACTAATAGGAATGTGATTATTGAAAAATAAATGGATAGTGGTGCAAAATTAGTCTTATTTCACTCTCACTACACTGCTATACTAACAACGATCGTTGTTTTAATGACCACAACAGCATTCATCGTAAAACCGAATCAAGATGGGAGCACGATCATGTTGTAGGAAATAAATAGACGTGCAATTTTTTCAACTATCTTCAAATGGTTGTGTGATTTGGAGAAATCGCCACCCGCTGACACCACTTATCTGCTGTCCGTCCCTCCCTCCTTCCGGAAACTGATCACACGACCTTATTTTATGACGTATCTGGTTTAGCGTCATACTAATCACCTCCTTTAAGGTCACATTCCAACCAAGTTTAAATTTACTAGGTTTCCCTTATACTGAGATGTAGTTAGATAACCTTTTTATAGCTTGTGGGAATCAGGCTGTAAGTGCGCTGTAAGCCTATCAGTATTGCGCATCTGTCATGGTACCCCGTATGTAATGTATGACTCACCTCTTTCAATTCGATTTCAATTTTAATGTGGTTAACTTGAGGTCAACCCTTTTCTCCTCGCATCTTGAAGGCCGTTTGAAAAGTTCATGGGTAACACCAAATTTCGCCATAAAATTGCTCCCCTAGGTCACCTGGTTAGTCTTTTTAGTGATTTAGTCATAGCTGCCATAAGGTACTAATAAATTCTAACACCCTTAACCCACTCTTTTTGCTTACCCACAAGCACTCTAGTCGAGAAATCCACTTTCTAATATTTCTCTACTGACCAGTATTTCTGCGATTGTGAATGGTACCTATAAATAATGATAAGACAGATAACGTTACGCCACTAGCACGCATTATATTTCAAATTATAGAAGATATACGTCTGTTGTATTTATAGAAAAAGAATTTAATGAAGGGCATCTATCAATGAGGTGGATCGAATGCCACAACTTTGATCTGATTTATGACGTATTCACTCAGATCCAACAATATAATGAAGGTTATCAGTTTCTGTGAAGCTTTGTATTCATTTGATTTATTTCTTGTCCACATAATACAGATATTGCATGTACATATATGAGGTGCAACTGAAGTTGGATGAATTGTCAGGTAATAGCATTCAATATCCGTTTCTGTCAATATTTAAGTTTAGGTAGAATATGAAGGAGTCAAGCCCATCTGCCGAAAATTGGCACCTCTTATTCAGTACGCGCATTGAGTTGATTAAAACAACTCCAGGCGCACTCTAAAGAAATGTTAGCAGGAATAGAGGAAGATGAATTCTAGATGACGAATTCTACGAAGTATTTATTTCCTCACATTATCGAACATCAATCATAACTGAAATATTCCTATCAAGGAAAGGAAAGTGATATGAGAAGACGCTAACGAATCGATCATAACAAATCCAACTGTGTGAAAATGAAAAAGCCGCAAATCTCATAAAATCAAGTCATCCGAATTTTTCTTATGAAGAAGAAAAAACTAAAGAGAAGGCCTGATCAAATTTGAAACTTAAAAAACAGTTGCCCTGATGATCCTGGAGCCAAAAAGAGGCTCTCTCTGATTATGAACCCCTGTCTCTCAGGGCCATTGTACTTACTTTCACTTTAAAGCAAACTACCTACCGATCAGGATTAAAAGTTGTACAGATTCAAGGTTTAAGATTATGGTCTCATTGGTCACTGTGAAAAATGGCAAAGCTTTATTTGTTCCGGAGAGAATGCTTACATCATCTCCTGGGTGAGGATATGGTTTGGACGTAAGGCTGTTGATTTTACAAATGAAGTGGAATTCTATGATGTCAGATAAGAAAATGCAGAGCTACACTGAGATTTCCTCCCCCTTTGCCCTCTAGACCTTTTTGTTTAAAAGTATTTGAAGGCAAGCGGTTAGTTGGGGATTACTTTGAGGACTGTGGCATGTATATATACGTATATATATATAGTTGAAATGATAATTATTCTAATGCACTTATTTACATTTCCATAATACTATTTCAGTTCTGAGTTGTTTGGGTGCAGAAAAGTTATTCAAAAAAATTACTCAGTGTTTATGAGTTTAGATGGTGGCTCCATTACCATCCTAATATTCACAGAGCTGTCTCCTCGTACATTCGCTTACAAAGAGTCTCATTTCATTTGATTTTTGAATTCGGTTTGCACAATATTTACTAAATAGACAGTTTACGTTCCAAAATTCAAATTACCTCCTGGATTGGAGCCAATGCTTGTCTACGACGTTGTGTTTTTAATCAAGAAGAGCCGGCCTTGACACTTCAATTCATTTTTCTTCTTTTGATCGAGAAAGTAAAATTATCTAGCATGATACTTAATGGCTAGGAGTTTTAATATAGTCGAGATGAAGTAGTTAAAAATATTAAGTTAGTGGAACTCCAAAAATTACGTTCACTTAAGGTAAAATTTGAAATTTACAGTCATAATCAATCCACCAATTGGAAATATTATTTATGACCAAATTTTATCCTCTCACTAGCCTCCGAGATGATCGAAAAAAAACCCAGAACTTAAGTACATCAAAAAAGATTGTTCTAAGAGTGGCACCACAGTCTAGTACCTTATAGTGCATACATTTTCACTGCCACAAAAATCAATAATCTACAAAAGTATACCCAAATAAAAGTGCATTTGGGTGCCTGCTACCTCTCTATATATCTCTCACTCTCACTCATAGATTTCAATCAAGTCGCTAAATCTGCTCTAAACAAATAAAATGTGTTTTTTTATCTCGCCTGTAAATTATGTATCAAAGGTTGCTGTGTACAGGTGATAGGCTCTTGTATACGCGCTTGTGATTAAGAAATGTGTTTATTATAATCATTTGTAAATAGAGACTGAATGTATTATCGGAGCTGTACTAATTGGACATTCTGGGCTTTTTGACTTGGTCCAATTAAGTGATAAAGATGGTCAGCAATCATCTCCTCAGTACATGAATAGGCATTAGATTAACAACAGATCGAAGAGTAGGTACACTAGAGAATCAGGTCTTATACAAATCCCTAAAAGTCAACCTCTCCTAATAAAAAGGACTCATTGGTGTGAAACCAGTGTATTCTATTGCTAATACTAGATAATATGGGGAGCAATATAAGAGGCGTTTTAAGTTCAGCAGAATTCGAGATGTCACTCCTCAGCGTAATAAATCTGTTGTCTCCAATAGGTTAGAACATTATGATATAAAATATACCGAGTGGTTTAACAGCTAATGTTTTTGTCTACTAATTTTGATAACGGGCCCGATATTCATTGGTGCACATTCAACGAACAACAAGAACAAATTTTATAATAAAGACCGGTCAGAAGTGGAGTAGCGAAGTGCAAATTTATCATTGGAAAGGTTTGGGGATGATACTCCTTTAAGCTTCCATTCCATGGGATTGTGGCTTAAATTACTCGTGCATCAATGGAACCCTAATTTACATTGTTGCCGGAGAAGTAAAAAATAGTGGTTTTGATTCAAACTGATGTGCTCCTAGTGGGTGAAATATCCAACCGCAGTGATTAAATCAAGATAATAAGAGCGGTGGAGGAATTTTTAATATCTCAGCGAGGTGGCTGCACTATTACTCAAAATGGTTGTTGAAAAATATTTCTGAAAGTTAAACTTGTACCTCATTAATACAACGAATATCCTACTAATAAGCGGCTATTCTTAGTTACCTAGTGAAAATTATCAATCCATTTATTTGAGACAGTGAATGAAGTCACCTGACGAGCAAGTAATTCACTGAATCTTATCACTGCTAAGACGCCATTTTAAATAAACTAATTAATATTTGCCATAGGGGCTGAAACTTTGTTAATGTTAACTAATTATTTTATATTAAACTCAGAATTAAGAAAAGAATAGGGTTTGTTTCAATACAAGTCCAAGAGCGTCTGATTCAGTCGATGCCACCGGTGTGAAATACGTTTAAATACATCAAGTATAAATACTTCCGCCTGTGGTGCAGCGATTAGTGTACTCACCTGTGAAGTCAGAGGTCAAGGACTCGATGCTTGTCGGTGCACCTTCGGTGATGTAAGTGTCCAGCCACACTTATTAAGTCAGGCTAATAAAGGGGTGACTGAATCCGAACTTCTCTTAAGAAATGCTTCCATATGTTGCCCATCCACTCAAGATGAGTGTTGAAAAGTGCTTTCCTAAATATACTGACACTATCATCAACTCACAGAACATTTTATTTTGTGTCACATTACCAATTAACGAACGTTATTTCAGAGACCTAAGAAATAATATTTAAATTCGAATTCATTTACATTGTATGAAAGCATATACACCCCTGTCGGCCAAATCAGGATATTTTTGGTGCCCACCCGGAATTTAGAATAAACAATTGTAATGATTTACGCTTGTCCTCGTGAATGCATGTTTCCTGAATTAGGAAGGCTCTTGATTATCTATCATCTGTCAAAAAACAATCATTTTGACTTGTCAAAGAGATTTATTTCAACGCTTCTTCACATATGATCTCGGGATCTCATGATGAATTAGGCACAGATTAAGTAGTCTGTTGTATGTGTTAAGAGTTAAATAAGTTATGAAGATATTACACGAAGATAGGCATCTATTTTAAACATAAAACACATATATTTAGAGATTATGTGCTAATTCGGAGGCCAGTGTACTTTCAAGGTAATAATAAAATGATACTAACGAGGAGCCATAAATGTATCTTCTCCGAAATACGCTTATAATAACATTTCGCAACATCGAGTGCCGAAATTATATGGCTAAGGTAAATTTTGAAAGTCCCTTTCCATTTAAGTCGGTTTAAGGAGATCTCAAGTGCCTCAATCCATCAAATAATTAGCAAGTTTAACGGAAGGACTTTAAAGATGCACATTATACAGGGAGCATAAGGTAACTGAGGACCCTTGTATTTTTGTAATTTAAACTAATCTGATAATAACTAATATGTCTTTACATCACAAGATCTCATGCCAGATACCACTACAAGTAATGAAATGAATACACACTGTCTATCAAATTTAGGAATTGCGAGATTTCCAAAAGTCGCCACATCTTTCATTTGCAAAGTTAGAAAGGAGCTGTTGAATGAAAACAATAGACGAGAATCCTGGCAAGTCAATGTGCCACATCTTGCCAAATATCTTCAAATGTCTGAAGGAACAATGAGGAATGTTGCTTATCATGACCTCGGATACTTAGGCGAGGTGAGTTAATGTTGACAAAAACCACTCAACAGAATTGTTTAATGCTTGCAAAATGACTCTTAAACAAATTCAAGCATCTAGAAGAACGGGAGTATTTTTAATTTTTCTCCGACCACCTAAAACTTCCACTAGGATGAAAAAGTCAGTCCAAGAAATGTTAGATGGCCCTATGTGTGCGGATCTGAAATTCCAACTTTTATGCATGCGCACGAAGTTTCCACCAACAGTCATGGTTTTCGGTGTTGTTAGCAATGAGGGAGGGACACATCATGACTCCTCCATTCTTTCCGAAGGGCGTTAGAGTCTATGTAGATGCAGATGCCTATATAGAGACTCTTCAAACTATTGCTGTTAAGCCGCCTAGGATAGACACTGCGGCCAATGGAGGAAGATCCTTTTTATTCCAACAAAATTCAGCTCCATTCCATAAAGCTCTCAAAACCCAGGATTCGATGGCGGAGAATTTTCAACATCATGTCACCCCACACTTATGGCCTCCTAACCCACCAGACCTTAATCCTTTCAATCATTCCGTGTGGGGCGGGGCGGGACGTGGTTGAAAGAGAAGTTAATAAGCATCCCCATAACACGAAATCCTCCTCTTTGATGCAAGCAATAACCCGAGTAATGGATGACATTGTCAAACAGGATCACTTGATCAAAGCTTGAAATCGTTTTCGAACTCAGATTGAGTTGATGATGGAAGTCGAAGGAGGATATATTAAATAAAACCTAGGTAAATATTATGTTTATTTGTTTTGTCACAAGAAATTTAAAGTTTCAACCATTAACAGTTTCATTTTCTGTTTTTTTCTAAAGGGGCGTAAAGTGCCCTCAGATATCTGACAAGCGGACGAATAACACACTTTAATTTGAGCACTCTAAGAGATATCAATTAGCATCTTCTTACTGCAGCAAAGAGATTCTTAATGCTAACTTTTGGCTTTATTCTGGCTTTCTACTAAAGCTGTATCAGCCTATTGCATTACTCAGGCATTATGAAAATGTTACATCACTATCTTCAAAGTACTGTTTAAGGCAATCATAAACTGCCCCTCTCCCCTCCTCCCCCCCTTCCCAGTTCCAATAAACAATGATGACTCATTTTAATTCACTATAATTAGGGACTCACATAAGCAAACGTAAGGTTCTCGTCCTACGTTATACATCCTCTACACAATTTTCTATTCCATAATTAGTGCTTGCTCACGTGCCATACGATCCTATAGAACTTTTTGAAACGTGTGGGTGACCTCAAAAGGCTAACTGAATTTCATTAGAATTAAGCTTGTCAAAAGCAAACGCGGCTAAAGTAACTCTAATCTTAACAGTAAAGCTACAGTAAGTGACAGGCCAAACTAGGAAAGATAACTCTTTATATATGACTAGTGATCTTCTCAAGGCTTAAAAGGAGACAAGAAAACGACCGCTTTTAAAGAGTTAAGTATGACAATAGGAAATGAATGAGCGTGGAAAGAGGGAAAATTGAAAAAGGAGAAATAGGGAGGAAATAGGGATTGTGAGGAACAGACGAAATGTAGTACGATAAGGCATTGGGTCAATTTCGCTATCATTATTGGTTGAAACGTAGAGCAGAGGTGTGAGCTAGTAGGCGCTCAAAATATAGAGAAACTGTTAAATAACAATTTCAGCCTCAAAAGGGTCAATAAAATGTCTCCCAAGCCCATTTGGGAAAACATTTTCTTGGAACATACCTGGCAAAGTGTTCGAATTCCAGCCCTCTCTATATTAGCTATGCCGATGAGCATTGAATCCATGATCTCATACCACACAGACGCTAATCGCTCTTGTCCACGCACAGAGCCCTTGCATGTGACGAGACTCAAACTCATGACCTTCGATCTATGTGACTAACGCTAGCCATCTTGCTCTACTTAGCCCTTCATCACATATCTTCGATTCACATTGCAGTTTCAAAACTATATTTATATGTATAAAATGTTACACCTTATTTCCTTTCTACCGAAGTCGCACAGTTCCGAATCATTTTATGTGTCTGGGTATATTTCCTAAACCAAAACTCAATTTTCCACTGCTTCTAATCGTTCGCGAGTTGTTAGAATGCTGATCGAATCAACGACACATTTCTTAACTAACCTTTGTTTATCCTTTCATTGATAAACAAAAATACATCTCACCGGTCTATCACATAGATGAGCCAAAAGTGCATAAGAAGAGTAATTAATAGTTCTTCGACTTACTAAGGGCAAATATTTGGCTTGAACTCCAAATGTAACGGAAAGAATTACACCGACTTGTATTTGTACTTTCATTGCCTAACCAGTCCGGTGATCATTCAAAGTGAGAATGAAATGTCGCAGTATTTCTAATAAGCGCCTATTTATTAAGCTTGTGACACTGGGGTCAACCAGTTACATTTTTGGGTGATTATAAAACAGGGGTAAATTCAAATCAGCGACTTTTCATTAGCTAGATTATTAACAACATATTTCATTAATGCTTCGTTAGAACACTAAAAGGATCGAAGTGGTGGGACCAACCCTTCTTGATTAAAGATCCAGTCGACAAACACTAGACATCTTAGACAATCATCTTCTGCAATCCAGGAGACGATTCACAATATCTGAATTGTGGAACGTGAAATGCCCATTTAGTAAATGCTGTCCAACTCGAGTTCAAAAGTCAAATCAAGTTAGACTCTTTGGTACCTTGACTTACCTCGTGGCATCTTGTTAATAGACTCTGTTGGACTTTATGTTAACCTATTTCGATTACTCCCTACAAGTAAAAAGTGCAATTTCTTCGTATTAAAATTCATAATAATATAAATAATAACAATAAATTTGAAATTTTAGTGTGAAATTCCCAATATACGATTTCAAACTCAGAGAATATTACTTAATAGATATTATTGATATGAGCGAAAATTGAAGTCTTTATAATGTAAGTAAATCGATAACTTGGGTTCCGGCGGAAAGAATCAAACAGAAAATGGAGTTAAGTAACGCGATATTTGCCTTCCGTGGTTGATTTCAAATTGTCCAATTCTCACGTCTAGACAACAGGGGGTTGATCTATGAAATCTGGGATTCAATCGAAGGTAAGAAGTGTAATTTGTCTAGTTTCCATCATTTTCCATTAATCTTCAGAACATTTCAGAGCTCTGAATGACAGTGCTTCTCTGTAGAAAGTTAATTTCGCTATGGGATGACGAGAGGGTAGGTAACAATTTAATCTACTTTCAATTTTCAACTTAACTTTCATCCAGAGAAGCGAAATCTTCTTAACTTATTTGTTTGATTAAATCGGTTTGCATTCAGGAGAGATAGACGTCAAAATGTTGTCGGCCAGATTCCCTGCCATAATTAGCTGCCTTCATCAAACACTTCTTTCATAAAAGTCCCATTTACTTTTGAAGAATTTGCCAACACATATCCTTTTAATTAAATTTTGTGAAAGGGCGGAATGACGTCTCATAATCTAAGATCAGCGATTCAAAAGAAAGATCAAGAAAGTTATTCTCATAAGGCATCATTTTGAGAGTAAGCAAATGGGTTACATTAGACGGGAGGGAATTTTACGTAATCAAATCTCAAAGATAGGTTTTTAACCAATAAGAATTTGGGTGTCTGATTATTCTATGTAAAATTTTAATATTTCCACCAGTTAACATTCTAATCACGGTGAATTCACATATGTACTAAAATCTACGGAGAATGATATTCTGTAAATTATCTAAGAATTTTTTGCTGTATATCCGCAGCTTACATCTTGGAAAATTTGACTGCACCATTGTCGAGGTATTCAACCACGTGACTATAGTGCGGGCAGCTGAATCAATCATTATATGACAAACTGAACCAGGCAGCCGAACCTGAACAATCAAGCCACCCGCTCTTCAGACAGACAGATTAGATAATTAAAAAGTGTAAGGCAAATATAATCGTCCAGTTGTAACTACACGCATCACGCTAGTCAGACTGGCAAAGGCGTAGTTTATTACCTTAAATTTGGGACATCGAGGAGTAAACAAGCGAAATCGGCGTTCGGGCTTCCCCTTAATCATTAATTAACTCAAATAAAAGAATATGTGCAAATATTATTTTGTTTTTCTTTCAGTTATCTGTTAGTTTCATTCATTAACCACCTTCAGAATTGAGAGCTCACGCCCAGTGAGCACTAGTTAAATCTGGCAAGTATAGGGGCGGCAGAATTCGACTTCCTCAACGGAGAGGAAAATGTTTTTCTAATTAGGCTTGAGGATTATATTATTATATTATCAATGATTAACGATGGTTAAGTAGTACTAATTCCGCTATTAAGGCAACTTTCAGAGCCGAATAATACAATGCTAAATATTCACCCCTCAAGCTCACAGAATATAAAAACCCTTGCTTCGTGAGAAGACCAAGATTTAAGTGTTGGACACACGCATATTGGACAACTGGAAAGGAATGAGAGGGAGAGGAAGAGGGAGAAGTAAGAGGAATTGGGAGATAGGGGGAAAGCTTCAGTAATGAGCGAAAACAACCCCGGATTGCGAAATAAGAAAAGCTTAGATGGGCTGTTTAGCTTCGTCTTGCGTGAGTAATTGAGCAATTTTTAGAATAAATTACTCAAGTTGAGGATTTAATCACCATACCCTTCATACCCTTCAATAAATAAATTTTCACTAAGTCATTTATAATTTTAAATTTAAACAGTAAGTAACAAGTTGCAGAATGAATTTTATTTATTCCAAGTATCGACTAGTTCCAAAGAACTCGAATGAATATCAAAATAAGGTCATTAAATTACATCGCTGAATGAAATCATAGAAGTATTAGTTGACGACCGGTATGCAAATCTGTTCTTTTGTACTTTCAATTACATAAAAGTCGGTTAAGACTTATGAGGGGACTGCGTTCGCTTTGATGTGGGCATGCATAAACAAGAGCATTTATTTCAACTCTGTACTAGTGGAGTCAATTGAAAATGCGAGGCCTCATTTACCCATCAATTGTTTATTTGTACTCTAGACCGCATGGAATATTCAATAGCGGCATTTTAAGTTCAATTAATTAATTCATTAATTTCAAAGACACCCTCTATGTAGGATATAAAAGAAATAAAGTAGGTCTCTCCTAGTTTATCAACTAGATTTTAAATTTTAAAATCCAGGGGAACCACCTGACGAGAAAGTCCAAAGAAGGTATGTAATGAGGGATGAGGGCGGAATGCAACAAGTCTAGGAGTAATCAGATGCATTTAGCCGTCTATATTCTCATTCAGTAATGTCTGTATGCTCCGTCTTCATCACTTGACTAACCTCGCTTTATGGGTTGATCACCTGATTTCAATCTAGGGATGTTCGCGCACACCAATTTGGAAAGCAAAGTCCGCCTTTAATAACCTACCGTATTCATTTAAAAGCGATACGCTTAGAGGAAGATGTTATTAGTCAGTATTTTTAAAATATAAGTATCAATATATTTTTTTCTTATATTATTCCACCTGTTTTAAATTTCGGAGCTTTTGATAAAACTGTAATGCATAAAATCAAACAGATAACTTTGTAAAATTCGGGCTAAGGTGAATGCCAAAACTTCTCCGATGAAAAATTGCTTCTTTTAGGCTTAGGCACATTTTTCGTAGATGAAAGGAAATTCGAACCTCCTCTCCCTGAAATTCTTTTCAGGATACACAAGTGAAATGAATGGGGCATCCGAGAATAAAAATTGAGAAGATCTCGTCATTTTTAAAATCAAATATGTTGTGAAAACATGGGATTTTATGCGGAGTTCGAATAATGCATGAGAATTTGCCTCAATTTCCACAAATCACTCAGAGCTTCAATATAGAATTTGATGCTTGAGTTTTGCAATGATAGTTATTGACAGTCCTCCACCAACTCTAAGCTCGAATTATAAGTCTCCACAGTTTGCCGATAACTTGACACACTCTGAAGTGCTCAAATATTTATTTGTTTGTAGACTTTCAATTTCTTTTCAGGACTTTAAAAAAATCAACCTGTGCCTTCAACTTTGGTTTGTTATAAAATAAGGGCTAAATGTATTCTTGCAAAATTCTTAATTAGATTAACATGGAATCCACCAGAAAAACTGTAATTTTCATTCGGCAGCAGATGGTATCTCGGGTATATTTAAAAAGAATAATGGAGGTATCATTACGAGATGATTATTTTAAAGTCGGTTAACTCAGCATTTCTGGATTCATCAATTTCTTTTGGATGCGCTTTAATCGGTCTAAATTCCAGATTGCAGAATAAAAGTTTGTCAAATAAAAATGTTGTCTTTAATGGGGACACTAGTTAGAATTTTTCTCTCATGGAATATTTTCAAATTTATTCAAGGGTCAAGAGTTAAATCCCTCACCCAAAAGGGCTAATTTTCTCACTGCATTATTGAAAAACAATTAATGGATACGATTTTCCAGTACTCTCCTAAGGTGTCTATTCCTTCGAAATGCTTCGTACTGGAGAACATTTTGGACGTGAATCTATTTAATCAAGCACATTTGTTTATTAATTCCTAATCAAAATATGACAGCTATCATAATTAATGGACGAAGGGTTAAACTTGTTTGACCCCTCCAAACTATCTAGAACTTCCAGAAATGAATAGCACACTACTGCATTCTGAGGTGTACTCAATAGGGAAGGAATGCGTGAGTTATGCAAAAGTGCAGCTGGAAGCCAATAAACTTGCAATACTGACTTCCATCTCTTTCTTGATATTATCTGGTAATGTCTGACAATCAGTGACTAGGCTCAAGTGCGCTATTTTCACGAAGAATATTCAGAGAAATGAACTTTAGAGTACAGGCAATAGGAACTACATTATAATTAATTTAATAACAAAATATTTTGTAATTCCGTGTTTTTATTATTTGTTTAAGTTTTTAAATTGATGAAAACAGTCTAAAAATCCAAAAATGGCAAGAAAATATCAGCTCAGGTTCTCCAGTTTAGGCCGAGTAATGGACAAGAAAAATCCCGACTGTCATAGACCACCTCACCTCTTATCCCATCTGCGTAATTATTTAAAATTGTGCACTCTCTTGTGCATCTGATAAATTAAAACAAAATAAAATTTTCTGGTATTTTAAAGTGTTAATCAAATTTGATTTAAAATATATGTTTTCATTCATCATTACTGTTTCACTTGAGTAGCAAACTTTCAAAAGAAGTTAAACTTCATGAAAACGAATACTGGGACTTGAGGGAATAAGTATGCTTATTACTCCTAACTGAATAAAATATGGAGATAAATACGTAATTGTGACGACTCCGATCACTCCCGAAATGTCTTTGAGCCATCTTCTACTGAAATCTGATCCGCCTTACAAATAAACATTCAAATCTCCTGTACTTTTTAGTCCAAGAGACAGTGTAACGTATATGCATGCGGTAGAATAGTGAAACGGCAACATATTCAGCTAAGTTTTTCTTCAACTCGATGTAACTTTCTAAGGCTGATGCCCAAAAGACTACTTGGGCCTCCCGGTTTAAAAACTGCGCCAAAGGTTTAATTCAGTTTCTTCTTGAAACTATGCGGTAATTTGCATTAAAATTCTCCGAAAACATTGAAGAATTTATCGTCTGTAATTCATTTCACCTTTCACCATTTAGCGATTTACTATTTTGACAATTGTCAGTCTTTTATTTCTATTTCGTGATATCACAAAGCATGACGAATTAAAAAGTGAGGCATTTAATGAACCCTCTCTATTAATAATTTAATGGTGAAGCAGTGGATACAATAAGTAGGGCAGAGTGTGAGTAGAATAATGTAACGTAACATGTATAGGAAAGTGAGACGGTTATATTCCAGACAAAATCAGGAAGAAGCCTGCACGATGAGGGGGAGGCACATTTCAATGGGTCTCTCAGTGTTGCCACCTACATCCAACGATACATTGGCAGATATTTTATATAGTGGTCTAATAATATACATCACAGTATGATATTTTTTAAGACTGCTAACTAACAATGGAACAAAATATGAATAAAAAATTAATTAATTGTTATTTTTTAATATAACAAACTTTCGAAATTAGAGAATTTTAATAGTAATCGGTTTAAGCATCGGTACAGATGTACTCAAGACTACGTGCTCAAACAGTATTTACTCTTCGTATAAGTGCATAAGGTAGCACTTATCCCGCCGGTAAAGCTACTTTAAGTGCTCGACCAAAATAGTCTTGGAAATGTTCTCTTAAAAAATCACTGACATTCTTGATGGATAACGTGATACAATAGAATTTCCAAAGACCAGAAGTAGAAGAGTTGAGTTAGACCACGTTGTATTAGACAACTACAGTTGGATAGATGATTAACGGAGAAAGGGAATGAAGTTAAAAGGGAGGAAAAACGTGTCGGCACTGAGTGAGTAGAACCCAGTCTATGATAAAGAAAGCAAAGTGAGATATGATAATGGGGCAATTAGCATTCTTTGCTGGTCAGTGAGTGACTGACAGTTAAGACGCGAGTCATTTTGAACGCACAACATGCACTATATCTGAACTTTTGAGTCTTACGGAGGGTAAACATCGTCATCCTTAGATGGATGTTTTGGAAATTAATAGAGATAAGATGGTAGGATGTCAATTAACCAACATCCCTGTCACATGAACACAAGAACTTGTCTAATTGTTCAAAAATCCCTTATGAGAAGCATATCTAACAAAATTCAGAAGACGGTTAATGGTTAATCTGAATAAACACGAAATATTTTACAGATACTGGCCACCTTGCTCTGCCTAATGGTCAAGATTCAAAACAAAGTATAATTCGTCATGAAAATGAATAAATTTAAGATATTCTTGATTTGTAATTATAATTTAAAATAAGCAACTAAGGTTCTTACGGAACTTAAAATCGACCAAATTGGCCAAATTTGGGACTCATTAAGAAAAAAGTATGAGGTATACGCTATTTTTATGCGGCGAAAAATTCGAAATCTATTTCAAAGTAGAATTTGCCGAACTTAAGATCCTTTCAAATGTATTCAAAAATTAACGTCTGTATTATTCTATTCTATTATCCATTAAAAAATTCTCCTATTTACTATATCTTCTTAAATTCTTGCGAAGTAGACAGTAAATTCCTTACATATTTAGAAGACCAGGAGGCGGGAATAAGACAAGTAATTAATTTGAACCAAAAGAATCAGTCCGTTAATTTTAGTGTCTTGTCACCATTGCATTGTAGTGATGCAATGGTCACGATGGTTATTAATTCGGTAAGCATCGGAGTATATTCTTTTTCCGACATAACCAGAACACAATGAGCGGGATAGCAGCCGACGATTTCCTTATTTAAGGAGCTTCAGGATGTTATCCACTAAATGGCAAGGTTTCTTTCAGAGGTGCATAAAGTTAACCACTATTTAATATTCTTTCCCCAAATATTCCTTAGTCCTCTAAGCATATTTGCATTTAATAGGCTGTCTGTCGAACTTGTGACCCTGTTTCCTATACCGAAATCATCTCTGATATCTGTTTTCCCGAGATAGATGCAGAATTTGAATATATCGACCAATCGTATTACCCAAATAATAAATGAGGACGCTTTCATATTGATGTCAGTACTATACTGATTAAATAGATGTGTAAATTATTGTAATCATTTACTCATTTTCTGCCCCAACCTTTAAGGATATTCGTTTAGAAACTATTAATAACACTTGGTGAGATTTGAAAAGGCATTTGCCATAACTTTTGAACCCCCTTTCCCTATTATTCGAGGGAAATTAAATTTTAAATTAGCCGCTCAAAGTCAATTAAAACAAACTGAATTTTTATATATAATATTATCCTATTTACTCACTGTCTCCATTGGTTTTAAATTAGGCGGTATAAACAATTCCCCCCAAAGTTGATGCTAATGAAAAGATTATTAAGTTAACATTAGTGCTCAATAATTCATAAGCTCACACCTACTAGAATTTGCAAGAAAAATGATCATATCAAACACGAAATACTTTATTTTTCAAGCAAAACAGCATTTTTTTTCTAAAAGGACGGGTGGGGTGTTATTTCAGGGAGAGAGGTAGGAAAGAGAAAACGAACAGAAAAATAGAACATACGGAATGCTGCTCAAACAAAAAAAAACATTCACGTGATATTCGCCACAGAAAACCACGATAAAAATTTTTTTTCATAATCTTTTACACATAGGAGGGATGAATTAAAAAGTAAACAGAGGGGATGGAAATTGAACAACACTTAATAGAGCATATCAGTTAGAAGTATAAGTGTTGAAATAAATGCAAAACGGATATGATTTGTTTTATGAGGTTTAGAGATCTTCAGTTCTCCTGACATTTATTTAGAGGCATCAGTTTTTATGACACGATACCATGAGAGGAAGTGAAGAGACAGCAAGATGACGGAAAGGAGTGGTTTTCTTCAATAATCGGGAGATTTCGTATGAGCCGATGGGAAGGAAAATTTCAATATGCCTAGTACCCGGAAAGAAGGGGTATTCCGTTACTAGGGAGGTCATTCGTGTAATACTGCCAACACCTTTCCTTTGAGGTTGTAACTCCGCGTTGAATTCACAGGATGAGTTGTTACACCTTCGTGAACACAGCCAGGCAACATTATCGGCTATTATCTGCTCAACTTCTCGTTGAATATCAAGGGAAAGATCCAAGCCTGTATCCTGCTGACTTTGAAGACGAAGGATTCTTGCTTGTAACTCCTGGTTTATGACATAGAGAGTGAGAAGGTCATATTCGGAAATTTCCATCGGTGGCAGTTGACATTCCGAGCCACCATGCATCTGACAAGGAAGAGAATGCCTAGGTCGACCACATAGTGACACCTCTTCTGTAGGATAGAATTTTGAACGAAGGTTTACAGCGTATAGACAGTAGCTGGGTTTTCTTTGATACTGATCCTGATCTGCACACTCTGGATTCTCGGGGTACTGTTCACAATTAACTGTTTCCCTCATTAACTCTTCCCATTGTTTAAGCCTATTAAATTCAACTCCAGACTGAGAGATAACGGTGGTCATAGTGGGGAAGGACAAGTAATTGAGAATAAGGAGGAGGAAAAGGTGAGAGTTTCGTCGATTGATTGCCATTTCAGTATATAAAGAGAGAGGAATCTCTAAGAAAACGGGCGTTGATGATTATATGGAGGTCATGGTGGTTAAGTGCTTGCTTATAAAGATGATTAGGCGCTCACACCCGCACTTAGCGCGTATCTGTCTAACGCACAATTTGTGGTGCAAGTATCATTCGTGCGTTTGGCTGTCACACTAACACCGACGCACTCTTCGCATACAAGACCCGTGTTAAACCCCCATTTAATTTGTGCGAGGTGGCTGCAATCTCATTTAACCCCTTCTCGAAAATTCGCTGGCAGATGTAACTGTGTCAAGACCCTCTATTGCACGTGTTCTGGACATAACTTCACTTTCTAGCCACTAAGTCTTCATTTAGCACAAATTGGTGCATTCTTCATCGATTAACTCGATATTTTCCTTTACAGAATATCTACTTAATCAAATCAAGTAAAAAAGGATTTTTTCGGTGAATTTTCACGCGGATTTTACCTAAGTGGTGCTACCTAATGATGAAATGACAAAGAAATTTAGGAAATGAATCACAAATAAGGCTCAACTCTAAATAAATTAGTAGGAAAAAGGTAAAATTGATTTTAAATACATAATAAACAATTGGCAAACATATCAACATTCAGCAGTTTTCAGCTGTCCGTTTAATTAAATATTTCACACATCAATAAATTACAATATAAATTAAAACCAATGAGAGCTATCTGTATGCGACTTGCAATTTAGTGATCAAGATTGAGAGAGAGATTGTGAAATGAAGTTGTGGACAGGTTACGACGTCAGATACTATAAAGAACTCGAGGGAAATGGGCCACTATATGCTCCCCTTGGTTGTGTCCAAGTTCCCTTTTCATTGGATCATTTAAATGTCGTACGCACGCACTCTACTTAATGTGCGCAACTTGATTCAGACTTGTTCACTTCTCTGTCTTCTGTTCTTTTCAAAGTACTTGTCCCTTTATAGCTACTTTAACAAGAAATAATATTTAAAGGAAAGTTCCCTCTTCTTATCACGAATATCAAATAACAATACCTCCCTAATATTTTTCGTTAATGCCCATGAAATAGAGCATAATACTCAAATTGTTTAATCAAATAAGTGCGCATGGAACCTGGAAAACCATAAAGTAGTTCTTCATAGGAATGAAAAGTGGAGGAGTCTTACGTTGATGTATTCGAGATGTTGTAGCCTGGCCAAACTTTCCCCAGTCCAAATATCAAGATTCAACTTCTGCGTTCTTGAGCGAATTTTACTGGGTGGCTAGTTTTGCTGCCTCGATAGAATCGTATCCCTGAAACATCTTTCCAAAATGTAATAATATTAGCCTGCCAAAAAATCTTGAATGCTCTTTGTGATGTTCCCGAAATTCGATTACTAGTATTCATGCCTGCTCAAAGCTTCTTCCTGCGACATAATTTAATCTTGCCTAAATTAGCGAATTCGAAATAGCTACCATAGCTATAAAAACATTAATATAGTCCCAATAGGCCTGCTTCCAAAGGATCAAGAAGATGGCAAACTTCAATGCATCCATTCCAAGAAAGCAAACAGCAAAATGTTATATTTTTTCAAGGAATTTTTTTTTCAAATGGGTAGGATTAACGTAGGAATGAGAAAAAGGAAAACCACAAAATATAAGACACATGGGAATGCTGCTCAGACACGACCACAGAGAGTCTAGGATAGAAACCACGATAAAATTCATGATTTTTTACGCAGAAATAAATAGGAGAGGCGATCATAAGGGATCACATTGGAACGGAAACTGAACAACGATTAAAATAGCGAACCGGCCTAGTTGGAATAAATGCAAAACGGAAAAGAATTGGATTATGAAGGGCAGATTTCGGAATCAGTTTCTTTGACAAGATACAGTGAGAGGAAGGGAAGAGACAGCTAGATGCCTGAAGGGTGCATTTTTCTGCAAAAGATGGGAGATTTCATCTGACCCAATGGGGAAGTAAATTTCAATCACGGGTAAGCCCCTACCACGACGGGACTTAGGATAATTAGTAATTAAAGTTGTCAGTCTCGGAATGTTTCCCATCGCTTTTATCTGAGGCTTCAATTCCGCGTTAAATTCACAAGTTGAGTTGCTGCATTTTCGGGAGCACAACCAATACAAATTGTCAGATATTATCTGCTGCACTTCGCCCCGAGTATTAAGAGAGACTTTCAAACCCCTGTATTGCTGTTGCTGAAGACGATAGATGCGCATTTGCAGCTCTCTGTTGATGATATCGAGTAAATAGAGCTCGAAGTCTGAAAATTCCATAGGACCAATTTGACATTTTCCTTCACCATTGGTGATCAGGCAGGGAAGAGTTTGTCTTTGTCGAGCACAGAGGACAGCTAATTCATTAGGGAATAGTTTTAATTTGAGGGTGACAGTATATGTGCATTCACTGGATGTTCGCTGAAATACTTCAGCATTTTCGACAGGGTACTTTTCGCAGTCAACAGGTTCTGGTGGGAAACTTTCCCATTCTTGAAGCCTATTAAGTTCAGTTGCCAAAATTGGGAAGAAGAGGTAGTTGAGAACAAGCAAAGGGATAAACAGAGGTGATTTTCCGTTGAATGTCATTGCAGTGAGGTGAAGACGGGGAGGTTTCTGAAATTAATAAAGCATTTAAACATGTATAAAGAATAAAAATGTGCTCAACTACCAAACATTCAAGCCTGTTGGCCTCCATATTTTGTCTAAATTCTCTTTCGAATAAGTGCCATATAATGAGATCGTTTCAACACTTCCTACTGCATGTGTCCTAATCGCGCCTGTCTTTCTATCTATTTGAGGATTTTTCCTTTGCCTCCTTAATTATCGTATTTCTACTTACTAATATCAAGTAAAAAGGTTTTTCTTTGAGCATTCGGAGAAAAGATAATACTTTGATGAAACCATCTATCAGACATGAGATACAAAGTGAAACCAAACGTCCTAATTTATAGGGATCAATAATAAAGCGATGGTTATTAATTAAAAGAATGGGGATTGCAAAGTCCGTTTATTAATGAAAAAGGAATCTTGCACTAGTACTTTTAAATCAGAAAGTGAAATATCCAACACATTAACATCTCTAAAATTCAACGTGATTAAATTTATATAAACTGATCGTTATTCGTTCAACTGCTAATAGTAAAAGAGTAGGTACTCACCACAGAAAGGTTGCGAGCGGTGAGTATTATGACGTGAGTAGTTGGGGACGGAGGTTGAGTTCAGTGAAGACGTTTAGGAGAATCAGGTCGCTTATATATCAGTTTAACCTCTCCTCTGATTGGATGGTTTAAAATTGCACGCACAGTCACACCTACGCACGCATGGCAATTTAAGTTCGCACGACTTGAGTCCAGCCGTTTAAGTACCAGATTTGGTTTATTTCTGATCCCAAACCCCATTGATATTTTACCAATTATAAACATTATTTTAAAATAAAACTGATGAAATTTTAACAAGAATAGGTATTCTATTCCTCTTAAAAGTTATTTCTTTTAAATATTTCTTCATTTATCTATTTATAGTGACTTCACTATTCTGCACGAATTTCTAATTGTGTTCATTACATAATAATAACGTAATTCCCAGATCCATTTATGAAAGCATTATTAAACCGCATCTTGAGTAGACGGTGGGATCATGAGGCCTCCTTGATGAGAGAATTGAATCTCGCCATCGCTTCAATTAGTCAGACTTAACCGGTGAGGTTGGCCATTCTACTCGCTGAGTGTGAACTCAGGGGCATCAAATCCACGATTTGTGACTTCGCAGACGATGACTTTAATTTCCCCGCCACCGGTTCACAGTTATTTTATTGCTTTTCGTCACTAAGACGAAATTACTGATTCACTGAGCACTCTTTAGCTGAGGAATTTTTAAATGTACATCACCATATAACCATCAAAGGGCTAAGTTTAGAGTGTGTTAAACGAAATTAACTATTTTTCAGTAGTAATTGTCGTGAACGGGGTTTGTCCTATTATACTTAGAATGCCTTTTTTGAATGTCGTTGAAAGTATAGTCGGATAACTACCACTGACAAAGGTCCACTGTAGTTCTAGTCTTCCCTCTACCTTATCACTAGCTTTATAGTTCTTTTAGCAGAGGTTCTACGGCGAGTAATTAACAGCTTATTACTGTGGAATCCCTAGATTTATGTCCCAACAGATCTATATCTAGTCATAAGAATTTGTTGTAGTTTTCAAATTTCGCTTCTATCGCCATGCAAAATTCAAAAAATAAATTCTTCTAAATTCATTTCGTCACTTCTTGTATATTAATTAATTTATTTGCCCAAAACCAGATTTCTCTAAATCATAGATGCCAAACTACTTCAAGTAAACTAAGCAGTAGAGGGAAATGAAGCCAAATTTATACTTCAAGAAGACAGTCGTTAAGTATTATGGTATTTTTTCCAAACAAAATTGTTTTCTGGCAAAGGGGCTAGGATACAAGTGGGGAAGAGGGACTAGGCGAAACATCACAAAATATTGATGACACATGGAATGCTGCTCATTCACTAATGTCCACAATAATTGAATGAAAGAGAGCTTGAAGAGTGAGAGATAAAATTTAAAATATGTCACTGAAGGAGGAGTGAACAGCAAGACTTAAAATAGCATACCAAATAGAAGCTACAAGCATTAAAATAAATGCAAAAGCCGACGTGATTTTTTAATTAGGAGGTGTAGAGATCTTCTCAGTTCTCAGAGGCAGAGTTCAAATATTAATATCTTTTACATGTTACTGAGAGAGGTAGAGACGAGACAGCTAGATGTTTGAAAGGAGCAGTTTTTTTCAGTAACCTTGATACTTCATTTGAGCCAATAGGGAGGAGGATCTTAATTTGTCGACTGCGCCGAAGGTTAGGATATTCAGTTGTTAGAGTGGTCATACTAGGAGTATTATCATGACTATTCTTCTGTGGTCGCAGCTCCGCATTGAATACACAGGTTGAGTTGTTGCATTTTCGCGAGCACAACCAATAGAGATTATCAGCTGTAATCTGCTCAACTTCTTGCTGTGTTTCCACTGAGAGCTTCATACCTTTATCATGCTGACGATGAAGGTGGGTAATTCTAACCTGCAACTCTATGTTTATCAATTGCAAGCAGACGGGCTCGTATTCTGAGAATTCCATCGGAGAGAGATCACATTTTTCACCATTGTTAATCATACAAGGTAGGGTATGTCTTGGCCGACCACAAAGAACAGCTAATTCGGAGGGGAAAAATTTTGATTTGAGGGTAACAGCATATGTACAAGGTTTTCTCTGAATCAGATCGTGGTCTTTGCACTCAGGACTCTCGGGGAATCGTTCACAATCAATTCGGTCTGATGATGGACCATCCCAATTTCGAAGGATGTTAAGTTGGACAGCCGAAAGGGGAAGGTAAAAATAATTGAGAATAAGAAGCAAAACAAAGCGCGTATAAGTGATTGGCATCATAGTAAGCAGAATAGAATTCTGAAAAGAGAATAGAATGCTTAGTGTTATCGCAAAAAATTGTCCATCACTTTGGTCCAAATATTAATTGAAAGAGATTTCCAAGTTTCTGCCATGCTCTTCAACTGCTCTATAGATTAATTGTAATGGAAAGTCATTTAAAAACAGTCCACTGAACATGTAATGGCCATGAATTTTAATCGTTCAAGCATTTATTTCCTAATGTATATCAAACTGCCCTTTCCAAACCACTTTTCACCGATTATCTACTTATTCATTTGCGAGTAATTAGAATATTTCAAAGTATTTAAATGGCAGCGTCATTTAATACTGCTCTGCATTGATAATTCAATTCGAATTTGAATAAATATACCTCGCAGTTTTTATTTTTATTAATTAATATTACTAAGTACTAAAACCCTAAGTTTAGAAATATATATATGTAACTGATATTCACAATGGTCAGAATAACCGAGAACTACTGTGTGGGTTTATTAAGCAAAATAGGGATTATTCTTAAAGAACCAGTTAATCTTGAAACTGCTATATAAGATCAGTTTAATTTTTCCTTGAGCCAACCAACATGATTTTTGCCAATTGCAAATGATATAAAAGGGAGAAAAAGCTTACCAAATGTAAAGTTAATAGCAATGGTGGAGAGTTTAATATGTATTCGCTGGTCAGATTTCAGTGTTTAATGAAGACTTCGGTGAAACAGATCTATTATATATTCATCGAGGTTGTGCCTAACCACTTCTTGGATTGGTTCGTTTAAAGAGCGTGCTCGGTAGCATGTACGCACGCGGCTTTGTGCACGCGCAACCTGATTCTACTTTTCCTTTTTGCTCTTTGTTAATAATTAGGTCCTACTTTAAATTGAAGGTACTTGTTCATTGAAAGGTGTGTTCTGCCAAGAAATGATATTCATTAGATAATAAAATAATGAGAAATTATTTAAATTTTCTCAGTTTGTCTTCGCCTAATTTAATTTTTTTTAATGTTCTGACCTTTAATTCGTCTAACAATTATTGCTTTCTTTTCTATTATTATTAAAATGTGGAAAATTATTAATTTTTTTATTCATTCAACTAAATAATAAATAAGCTATGGAAATTTAATTCTTCTACTGTTTGTAAAAGTATTTGCTTATAATTTTGTTAAAATCCTGTTGTTTGCATGGTATGTTCACAGGGAAGAAAGAAATGCTTTTGCATAATAATAAGAGATTACTTTAACTCCACCTGGCAAAACAAAAGCGGTCACAATTTTTAAGCGTGAAACAGCCTCTCAACAGACGTAATAGCAAATAAAATGAGGCATCAAATATGAGAATACCATCAATTCAGAATGTCAAGGGTCTGTAAGAGAAGGAAATTTACGTATCGTGCTTCTGACCCGGTAAATACGTTACTACCATGCCCTTCTTATGACTACCTGCCTTCAACACAAAACAAGATAGAGAAGGGAGAGAGATGGTTGAAAGACTTTATTTGATACAAAGAGAAAGCTAAGAGGAGCAAGAAGGATAGAGAGCGGAGTGTTTGAGTATGCGTATTAACATAGTTCAATCTGGTAAGAGAGGTAAACAGTGAGCGGAGTCCAAGTCCGAGATGGATCCCCAATATGACAAGTATGGCAGCAGAGATTTCAAAGTTTGACATTGGTCTTCAATGAAAGGTCAAAGCGAATATATCAGCAAGGACGTCCAAAAATTTCACAATGTTTTTTGGCCTCATTTTCATGATTTAAGACTCAGGAATCTGAACGGTTTCACATCCGTGAAGTTTAGAAGCTTATTGATTGGTTGGCGCTTCATCTGAATGAATCAACTATGTTCACACCGTATTGCGAATGTGAAAATATATTATGGCTTCAAATACAACATTCTTGAATGAATCAATTCTTGGAATTTTGGCTACGATGTCGTCAAGTATGACAAGTAGTAAGTTCCTCAAATGTAAAAGCTAAACAGACCTTCAAAGTTTAAAAATGGCTGAGATATTTTTTTTAATCAGTATTAAAAAGAATAGGAATAACTTTATACAATGCGTTGGCTATCATAGCTCAAGGTGTTCAGTGAGAAGAAGGATAATATTAGGATCACGAACCCAATAAAGAAATATTCCCTCTGCATTAAAGGAGATTCAGTATTTTTAAAAGACGAATCACTTATATGGACCTTCAGTATCATGGATTCTTTGCAAATGAAAATGCGATGAAATGGAGCTAGTGGACTGATTACTTCAAATTCAAAGGATAGTCCTCCAACTGATAGGCTCCTGTCCTATAGAGGGGTGCTTTAAGGGATTCAATGAAAAGAGAACTGTAGTATAATAGGAAATTTTACTATATCGATTTTGTCTTTTAGTGAGAGAAGACTGATCTAACTGAAAATGGAAAATAAGCAAGTTTCACCTGAGTCTCCAGCTCTCATCTAAGTTGCTTTTGGTCCATTTCACACCTCATCATTGTCACCCATCGTAATACAAAAATCGTTCCAAGTTAAAGATATGAAATAGCTTTTAAATATGCAAAACAGAAAAGAAATAGTCCATTAAAAGATTGAACAGTGGAGTGGTCGTCAGAGTGTATAATGAAGTTAGTAAATGAAGAATTTTCTTTCACTTGGATTCTAAAGGCCTGGAGTTGCACATTTTTTGACACAGGTGTGATTAACTTAGTGATACCTGAATGTTAGAAGGCTTAATATTCAAGATTTGGCGCCTGGAGAAATGGATAAATCCACATCAGCTTAAGTAAAATACTACTGACCAGAGCATTAAATTTAATGGTTGACCATGCCACCTTGATTCCTTCGAATAGATGAGACTGGCAAGGCACTTTTAAATATAGCGGGTGAAATCTGATAAACTTCTCAATCATTTTATTAATTCTTATTTAATTCCTTAAAACTTTCCCCTCCATCCGTTCATTTATTAAAATATGCTTTTTTGGCTCGTTAACTGACGAGAATATATTAGTACAATCCGTATCGAAGTGGCAATATTAGAAGTACAAATAATTCACAGGACCTCTTAAATAGGATGTCTAAAGTACATCGTATGTAAGCTAATTATCACAAAGCCTATCTAGACAAAATAGGTGTGCAAAAATAGAAATTTTTTAATTAAATCTAATTTTTTACTAATATTTTACGGGAAAAGAGAGGAATAACAAAATTGTACTGTTCATTGCATATTTTATTACACTGAGTAGGCGTTCTTTTGTTCCACACCAAATTAATTTAAGAACGGTAAAAAAATTAAATTAAAAAAATAATTTCTAATTAAAACTTGATTATTTTGGTTAAATTTTTCATATTTTTGTTGGAATAAGACTTGTAGCGGTTTAAGGGATGTTTACTTTACCATGAAATACTAAATGTGAAATGTTCAAGAAGAATATGAAGGAATTAATCACTTCTGGAGCTCGAGTAAATTTTCATTTATCTGAACTTATATATATATTTATTTTCTTTAATAAATATAATATTAAAGATAATGTTTCACCTTATCCAACTGGACAACTTAATCCGGATTGTAATTCTATTTTCTTCCTGATATTCATCCTGACGTCCACATAAACATTCAAAAAATTGTTCTTCATATTCAAAAACAAGAACCTCCTCTGTAATCCACTCATTTTTGACGCATCTTACAGATGCTATGGAAGAACTGCAAATTTTGAGGGACGAATTGGTTACATTTGCTGTTCACGCACTGCAAAATATCATTTTTTGTAATCCATTCATCTCCCGGTCTACTTAAAAATATAATCAAATTAATGTACTTAATATTCTAGTTAGAAGGCACTTTATTTATAAACTGATTGTTAATAAACAGAAAGAAAGATATGGCGCATTTTTTGATCCGATATCTGAGGAGGTATAAAGTCCAGATCCAGTCACTTTGATCACTCGATTTAGAGCAGTTTATTTATTAATATTATATTATTAAAATCACATTTACAATACCACTGCTTAATAATTAACTACTCAAATTTCCCTCAACATATTTGCTTGAGTGGGCGTCTTGAAGAAGAATAGTAGAGGCTGCACGTCTGTCAAAACGGAGGTTACGAAATCGATTCTAATTAATGGATATTCAAAGAAATATGTGGCTAATCGTGAGGGAATATCAGGAAGCCAGAGAGACACCAGAAGACTACCCCTCTACTTGATTTGATTTTCAAAAATTGCTCCACTCCAATGGATTGTTAGAATTTATTTTAGGCTTGAATATATCGCGCTATTACCTCTCGATGGCCTAAAATGCGTCCAAATTTTAATTTAAACAAATTCATTTTGATATCACAATAAATTTTCATTTTATGATTATCTCGCGTCTTAATCAAACAATGTTCTAGAATGAGATATTAAAATATTTAACTCCTTAAACATTTCTTACGTTACATTGCTTATGAGCATCCGCGATTTCAATTCAACAAAATAATGACCTTGGCTTTTATCCAACTTACGAATTGCTAACATTAAATGAATATTTCACGGTGTGGATTTTGCATATTTTCTGATTGAAATTTAAAGGAAAAATTTTTCACACACAATTCGTCGTTCCTACATATTATTAGATTAGAAATTTTTTTTCAACTTTTCTAAAGGAACTCCGTGAGTGTTTGCACAGATCTCGACAGTGACTTCTAGAACGTTATTTTGAGCGCCAATGAGAAATGGGGAAGATGTTACGCCTGAGTACCCTCTATTTTCGGCGTTGTAATAAATAGTGAAGACAATTGAACTGTAAGGGAATATTTTCATTCCATTTACTAAATGACGGGTATTTCGATAGCACTGAGAGCAGGACTAGAGTGGAAAGTACTTTTTCTTCTCTTGAGAGCGTTTTTATCCAAGGAACTGTAACAAATATTTGACATTTACAAATTCCAGTAGTGGATAAATCTTAGGGGAGGGAGTTTAATAAGAATATATGATGAGGCCGAGATGTCTAGGGATACAATTCTGAGTGACAAAAAAATCGCTCTCCACGATGCCTGGTTTCCTGGATGAGCTAATATTTGAATGAATGTTTGACCCTAACATTTTGAATTTCATATATCCTCTCACACCTTTGAGCAGGTATATGAAAATTAAAAAAGCACTAGTGTTCAATGCGTATGAATTTTGGAGAACTTAAATTATTAACATTCGTTAAAATTAAAGCATCAAGGTAAACATTAACAAGCGGCTCTTGAATTTTAGAAACATAATAAATAAACTTATTTCCTTATGATGATTCTGAGTAAAAGAAAGTTGATTCAGAACGTGCATTCTGTCATCTTCACATAAATCCAAGTAAATTCAGTCTCGTAATCCCGAACTTAGCAATATAACCTTGACGTCCCCACCCCATTAGCATTTGATTTATCGTCAATCACGATCCAATTTTTCTAGAGATATTTCGTCAGAGTATATTATTGGTCTTAAAAGTGTCCAGATATAACTCGTTAATTTGATCCACAAAAAGTCTTACATTTAGTATATGAAACAGGATAAGTAATTAGCAATTAAGCGGTATCCAGATTTGTTGGCTTTTATTAGAAATAATTGCTGAGTCCCTTCAGTCAACAATTTAAATTCGACTAAGGAATGGCTGCTATTAAAGGTTAATAATTTAGATCAGCAATTTTGTTTCTAGAAAAAAATATTATTTTAATATTTGTGTGAGTCGGCCAGGTGGATGCGTGTATCCCAAGTTTAATTTTAGAGGGAATTAGGTTAAGGGGTTTTCATTTACTCATTGGTCGACTCAAATTAGAAAACATGTGCTAACGTTCCATTTAGTTTCAATTATTCCTTAAAATAAGCTTTTAATAGCCATCATATATCCAATAAACATAAGTAAGCTTCGAATTTAATGACGTAAATTGCGATTAGGTTACCTAGGTACATTCTGACACATAGCAACTGGTGTGATTAAATTTCCTCTGTCATCAAGTGTATCTTGTAATACAATGTGATCTAGATAAAATGCGTTCCCTCTGAGATCTTCTCGGGTGTTATATGCAATTTCCAAAACGTTACAACCGGTAGAGTTTAAAAAGATGACAATTTTACCATTCTAGATTTTTGATTTAGTGCCAAGAGAAAAAGTGTCTTTTAAAGTATCGTCCTTTGTTTTGCTTAAAAGTGATCTCATACAAGATTATCACTTTTGTTTCAAGGAAAATCTGTCTTCACTGGGTGATATACTTCACTCCTCTTGAAGAAATTCTTTTGATACCCTATTTTACTGGTTAAAATAGATCTAGCATATTTAATAATTAATTATTATCTTATTAAGAAATCTTAGTCGTTTCTACGCATCTGATTACTGTCTGGATATCATGGATGCCTGATAGCTCGAAAGGTGCTTTAGTGCGAGAGAACTGGTGAGTGTTTCATAACATGCAAGAGGCAAATCTCGGAGGCGGAATCTCTCCTAGGAACTGTCACTGCCATTACTTCAAAATTCACTGTTCTAAAATTAGCTTTTTGACATTCCCAAAAGGAGCTTTACGTCTACCGCAATGGTACGACGTTTGTGAAAAAAAACGCAAATAAAGAGCTAACTCAAACGAAATCTCGACTGAAATATTTATTTTTATAGGCGATTCTCTAATTTGTCATTTATTAAAACAATTACTTGCTGCATCTTTTTTCTAAACACTGTTTGTTATTGGAAAGTTTTCTAAAATGGGGCTTGAACGGGGCTTAAGAATTAAGTAGACCTAAGGAATGGAAGAAAAGGAGCAATGTTTCATTAGAAGAATTTCTTAGAATCAGACGCTTCGGCTTGAAAGAATTAAATATTAACATCTTTCCCTCGAATATCTGTTCACTTCAAGGTTATTTAAAATCTATTTTGCGGATTAATCTGCAAAATCAAACATATTTCCTAACATTAGATTATTGAATCAACTAAAGCGTAAATAAATCTCTCAAATAGCAAATAAATCTCCAGTTTACTTAGCACAAATCCGTACTTTGCGGAGGAGTCAAGTTAAGAAGCCTTTCTGGTGAGAAAAGCGAATCCTAACACCTGTCCTTTAATAGCGAGATGGCCATTTTGCTCGCCGATGGGAACCGCGCTCGTGAACTCTAACTTTCAGACGTGCATGTTAGCCACTGCACCGCCGATACATAACGAAAGATAACAGTACTCGCTTATATATTTTTGTTTAGTCAACAAAATGACCAAATTAGGCCCTCGAAATTGACTTTTATTATTACATTAAGTCTGATATAAACCTCAAGACTTGTTTAAGGTACTTTGAATTGTCATGGCACAAGTCAGTTTGACGGACGTTTAATATGTGGACGAAATGATACCACAAAACTGTCGATTTTACAAAATATCACGTTCAATAATTAGTGACTCATGAAAGAGGTAAACTAGAAAACGACAGCTGAAAGCGTTATTTTTTAGCTCTTACATAAAGACAAAGAAATTTTGACTTAAGCATTATCAAAAGTGAAAAATGTGTATTGTGTTTAGCATAGAGCGTAATAGTGACCATGAGGAGTAAAATGTAAAAATTTTGATCCAAAAGCACCTACTGGAACTCTTATCAACCAATAAAGCGTCCTTTAAAGATCTCAGTTTAGTTTGAACTTAAAAATTTAAAATTCGGACTTAACTTATGGCGCTCTTTTTAAACATTCATTTGTCAGAGTGTCAGTGTAATTATAGGCATTAAGAGTTATGCCAATCTATGGTTGTGGGACATTCCATGGATTTGTATATACAATTTTGATATGTGCAGATGAATAGTCAAAATATGAACCCACAAATGAAGCTATTACCTTGAAGGATGAATCCCATCACCTCCGTAATATCCATCTAACGTCATCGCTAGTCATCAGAATTTAATTATCTTGTCCTCATAGTGATGTGTGTAAACTCCTAACCCTTCCGGCGGTTTGTTCAATACATCCCGGTCCAATCAATTCTTAGTGTTCAGTTTCATTGCTGTTAGTCCTTACTCAAACCTCTAAGTGTTCATTGATTTAAACAAGATATCAAAAACCATAAACACAGTGGAACTAATTTTACAAACTTAGGAATTCAAGGACATAGTTTATCAAAGTATGAATAAATCTGTAATTGTTATACTTTTATTCCATTCATAAATAGTAAAATCCAATATTTGATAATTAGTGAAGTTGTTACGCCAGAGGAATTGTTTTATTAAATTTGAGGTAAGTTTTCTTCCACTGAGTCAAATTAGATAGTATGGGGAAAGAAACAAGCAGACTGAAACTCCGAAAATGACTACTTCATTAGTATTAATTAACATTTTTAAACTTATTTATAAAAAGACGGCGGGTGCAATTTAGTCTCACCTCTAGCTCATTAAAACTAAAATAAATGAATGTGTTGCAACACTTTACTCATGTCATTTATTCTTAAAAACAGTCCATTTAGTTTCTAAAGAAGTCTCTCAAGTATACCGTCTCAATATATACCCGAAGTTGATAATGACATTGCGATTCATAGCGGCATGACATTCAAACATGTTGGTCAGTATGACAGTTCTGGTGTAACTGTCATATCATGACGATTTTATCGACCTCTCATCAGACGAGCAGATGACGCAAAACAGCCCTTTCGACTCAGTGTACCGTAATTTGGTCTCCTTTTAGAACATTTTTACTCACATTTTTTATAAACGTCTAACCCCGGCTCTTCCTAATGTGGCCTCTAAGCTAAATTCACTCTCCGATTCTATTGTTATTCTCTTAATTTTAGCTTTTAGTAAGACCTCTAGATTTTAAAGAGAATATTTAATCGACAAAGTTGGTCGGGCTCCTAAAAGAAGTCATTCCGATTGAATATAACGCAATTTTAAAGTTTTATAATCCTAGTATTTTACTGTTAATCGTGACGCACACTTTAGCAATGAAAAAAAACAGAGTAGATAATTTATTATTTACTTCATCGTTGATTTCCTGGATCTTTATTAGTTCTCCGGGAGGTGATATACGATAATGGATCACCTTTCATTGAGAATCTCTTCCTGCAGTCCGAAAATCAATCCTTTCTGACATACTTTCATGCGACTTCTCCAATTACAGATGTCTCATCGGCATTCTCATGACAAAATCTCATCTAAAGTTAGTTGCAGACTAAATTATCAATAAAAAATTAATTTAACTAAATTATTTACACTGAAAATTTGTGTTAATATTTTCCAATTAAATGTGGTCCGTGATGCATTGAAACACGCCTCATATATTTTCATTTTAACAATCCTTTCAAATTTTATATTTCTTGGGAATTGATTTTTAATTTATTTTACCGCTCAATCTTCAGGTTTTTATTATTTGCACAATCTCAGCCTCTATACTATTATGGCCATGACAACGAAAACGCTCTTCAAGTTTTATTTATGAGATGTCATTTGAACACGCAAAATGTCAGATTAATTCAGTAAAGTATGTAACAGGATCAATTGTTTACAATGAATAAATCTTAGTGAGCTAAGTTGTGTTGAATGCCCTTGCAAGCCACATCTACCTGCTCATAGCTGTAAAAAAGAAACAAATGAATGCAAGTGGCAGGATCGATAATTCAACTACATCAAAGGGTCAACAAGGTCAGAGTGCGGTAGACATGAATCCATCCCAAAACCCAAGAGTGAAACTATAAAAATCGGGAGTGTAGTGTCTAGAGCTTATTAACGGTATAATAATAAAATTTGGAAAGGGCTTAATAGCAGGTTAACGATTCTTATGTAAAAGGTCGCTGTTAAAGCACAAGTACTTATTCGGTCAATTATTAACTCAGTACTTATAGAGTTCACATTGAATGAACTCTAGGAGTAATCACTTCGACATCCTGATTCAAAATTTGTCTTCTTGACTCTTCGACTAATTCCCACCTCAATCCGTCTATCCTTCATTGAACAATTTTGCTATTTCATATGTTAAGATGCTATTCTATGATCAAGGTTTTGTGTTGCCACGGATCAGAATAGTAACAGTGACTGCTACTCGTGAGTTCAGTAAAGTTAAAATCTTCATGTCGGATGCAGCAAGCGTGTAGAAAAGGAGTTGGCAATGCAAACATTCTTCTTAATTTTTGCGTTATCGGATGCGTACTTTCATATAATTATCTTAAATTTAGGGAAGCTAAACGATATGAAGAGACATTTTTTACCGGTATTTTAACATTCTAATACAGCTTAAAGTATGTATTATTTGGAAAAATTATACTGTAAAGTCTAAAGTGCTGTGGCAGTTTGAACTACGTGCATGCTTTTGCAAGGAAATGCAAACGATTCAGGCTGTTATAATTACCCGCTTAATTAAATCAACAAGTCAGCAAGCTCTTGCAGATAATAATAATAATAATAAGTGAATCTGATTTTTAATGTGGCCTTCAAATCCGGTACCACATTCTGGAAAACTGGGTAAAGTTGATTTGAAATCACGGTCCAATTTCAGCTCTTTCTGATTATAAATGTACTTTTAAAGATATGATGTACTTTAAGTGGGGATAGAGGTATTTATGATTGAGGCCTAACATTTGGACGAATGGAATTGTGGGAATATAAAACGTCCGCTTTGGTTTTACGATCGTTTGCCAATTTAGGGATGATTGATTAAGTTCTCCGAATTTGGAGAATAAGACCGAAACATAAACAGCATATTACCATGGACGATCACACTAAACCCGTTCTGAGAAATTGTTAGCCACTAATTTCAACCGCTGCTGATAAGTTTTTCACCTCAGCCCGAGTAAAATGAAACTGAATCAGACACATCCCACGGACTCCATTTTTTTCCACCTGAAACGTAGAAGTTTTGTGTTTACTAGCCCAATTCGCAGGTATTTTACTAGAGCAATTAACAATTGACATATTGAGTCGTTTAGATAGAAAATACACTCATTAAATGTGAGTTAATAAGTCGATTTGAAATTTTATGTTTACTGAGATACCTCAATAATTTTCCATTTTGCACCATTGTAATTGATAAATACACATTAGATGAATTGATTGTAACTGGCTTACATTGTTTTAAAAGTAATAAAAATATGATCGAATTGACAAAGCCAATAAATAAGAGATAAAATTTTTCGAAAGAGTTAATATATCATTCTAGGCGTTGGTTACTGGAGTTCCCCATGCGTAAACTCAGCTACTTAATTTGTTTTACTGGTCAGTGAGCTCTGAAAACTCCAGATAATGTGCTCACTGAGTGACCTAAGGTTCAAATCATGAAATGAGAACTTTGAAACCTTGAGACATTAAACGACCAATTATAATTGTTCTGGATAGATCATTGCAGTCAGAAGTAATATAAAGTATTACCGTGAACAGATTTTGAGAAAGAATTATTTTATGATTTTGTAACTGTCGAAGCTTTTCACCCAGAAAATGATATTTTTATCGAAGGTCGCACGAATATTTTTAATCGGATTATCTAAAACGGCTAAAAAACGATACCCAAAATCAATTACTCAAGATATCTTAATTCTATATTTATTTTGTTGAATCTAAATATTAGTTTAATGAAATTTACCCCCAAAAGTGCTCAACTCTGCATATCCTAAAGTAAAATCATCCGTATAAGAACTAATATTTGGTTAAACTTAATGAAAATAAGTAAATATATACGCGCTTTTCTTTTTATTCTATTTCATTAAATAAAAACGAAAAATGTGAAGTTTAAAGGCAGATTGAACGAACATGGGTCGATAAGAAGTAAGGAACAAAATCGCTTTTTCTAAAGTTCCTAAATTTAATTTGCGAAGGTGACTCTCATGTCTCTCAGAGATAATTCATGTCCGTAAAGTTCAGATTACATTAACCAATATTGTAATAACTTTATTCTTCATCCAAGTTGTCAGTTGTCGCGCTTTGTCTATCAACCTCTATCCAGGTTAACGACGGTTTCAAATAGTTGTGTGCATTACTCCTCCTAGACCTTCAAACAGTGTATCAAGTTCATTCATCACCTAGCACCGTCTGCATTATGAGGTTTACTACCCGATACATCATTTTTCCTGTTACTGTTTACAGAGTTGATGTTTCCTCTCTGTCCTTCTTTAATCATATATTTTGCCACCTACTCTGTATCATCCGTATTATATGGAAACTGAGCTCGTGTAGTTCAAAACGCAAGCTTTGCTAATTTTCTCCGTCTTATATTAATATCTTCAATGTTAGGACCTCTTCTACCATTCCATCAAGATAGATCTGTCCCATTTAATTACTGAAAAGCACATATTTAACTTAAACGCTTATTCATAATACCAGTGCATTAAAACAAAGCACTGTAGTCTTTGAAATCCGCGTTAACAGCACTGATCAAGCCTCGAGGTCTAAAATTTTGCTTCCTTCCAGTGAATTATAAATTAATTCCACAAGACTAGTAGATTATAATGTTCAAAAACTGGATCTCTGATTGTGGCAAGAGAGTCTTACTATTAGGAAAGGTCTCCATATCATACTGTCCACTGCTTATGCACATTTTCAATTCTCTTCGAGACTACTACTTGCACGACGAAGTCAATAAACATATTTGGCTCTCTTGATGCCCAAATCATATATATTTAATTATTAAATAATATTGTGTTTTCTTATTCGGTTCATAATAGAATTAAAAAGCCTTTTTTCTTGTCCAATGGGGATTGTCAATTTATCAATTAGGCCCAACTTTCAGAGCGGTTCTAGTAGCAAAGTGAATCAAAGGTGACCAGAAATTTATCAATCTTTATTAGATAATAAAAAAATAATAAAAATTAAATTTTATAAACATTGTGTTACGGATAATTTACTGCCTCACATTCCAAAAGTAAAAATGCAATAATTCGCTCCCTGAATGACTGATCAAATTCCCATCCACAATTTGCAGCCCTCATTGACCGGTTCTTTAATTGTGCTGATCGGTCTTGGCAATTCAATGCATCACTTCTTTCGAAAGCCGAGAAAGACAGCATGAGCTTGGAAAAGTGGAGCTCACACAAGGTAAATACAAGTCAGAGATAAATCAAACCTGAATAAGAAGATCACATCATTTAACAATTTTGATGCTCTCCTTTTGATCCTCTTCTCTCTTCCTTATCAAACTTTACTTATCCTGTTCTAGTCACTTTTCCGCGGCTAAAATATTAAAGAATTTTTCAGTTACAATAAAAATAACCATCGTGGCAATAAAAAGATATTTGTGCGTTTTAGTCAAGGGAACAATTCCGAAAACTCGATTTTTCATGATATCCCCGGAAGGAATGCAACGGGGAGGGAACGATTGCAGGTAATGTAATGAAGTCCTGATTCCAAAAGCCACAATCTTATTTGAATTCTGGATATGGTGAGCTTTCTTCTTTTTCAAAATGGATATAATTCACTCTGTGACTTTTCTGATCTAAAAGCCGAAATCCCAATCAGACAAGAAGGAAAAACACAAATTCTCGTTGGAATAACAAGAACTTACCCCAGTTCAACTGGAAATATTTAGAGTATGGCGCAATACAAATTAATTCACATGAACGATTCAATAATAATATTCTCAGAGAATCATATTCTATATTTTTACATTAAGAGCAACATCAACTTATTTCAAAGCCAAAACTTTTGTAATTTGATTTCTGCCTTTGTGAGCGAGACCCTGTTTAAGATATTTGGATCTTGTTCAACCATGCCACTCTGATTTACTCTTATCCACATTGAACCGGTATATGGGACCAGCAAAGGCATTTTAAACATCGCATCGCAAACTATATTTCATCCACAGTGACCTCTAATGGTAAACATATTTATCATTGTGGATTTTTCCTTCTTATAACCTGAAGCTAATAATTATCCCTTTGACTACAGAAAATTCATATTCATTAATATTTTGAGTTTTTGCCTCCTATTCCCATATCTGACTACAATCCGATGATATTTGTGCGTACTAATATAATATAATGTTTATGAGTTATTCTGTCATATTCATTTCATTTATGTAAGTGTTGTTCTCAATTTTACTTTAAATGGGTGAAATATTTTTTGGTGCGAATGAAAATAAGCTGAATTAAATTCATATTTATTTTATACCGAACAAATTGTTGAAGAGGTCTCCCAGATTTTCGTTTGGGATAAAATGATCAGCCAACATCCTGTGGAGTTCACGATGCTGACAAGGCTGATTGAATCACGTGCGCCAGAACTTTCTGGGAAGTGCAGAATGTAACCGGTCGCGTTGAGAACAAGCGCGGACGTGCGTGCAGAGACCTTCTCAACCAATCAGCAATCAAGATCCCTGTATTCTAGCCTGATTTTGTATTTAATGACTAAGCTTATGACTCACAGTAAAAAACAAAGAAGTGAGCAATGAATCCTCTCCACTCAGCATCTTTCTGGTTCTTACCACTTTGGGCTTAGCTTAGCTAACTTGGGAGTGATTTGATAATAGAGGACTCTGTTGAGGCTATTCGGACTGCTTAGGAGGATTACTTAGGTGTAGCAAAAAGATTTATTGATGTAGCATCCGCTACAATTCTTACTAGTATAAGAGGTGAATCGAAGGATTTGCTTGTTTTATGCACTTTAAATAAATTTAACTGATTTTAGGCGCTAAAGAAATAAAAATTAAAACAAAACTATCTTTTTTGTCAAAAAGTCAAGAATAACAACAGTCAAATTGAATTGAGTACGTAAAATATGTTTCAGTATTGTTATTTTGCAGCGTTGAAGTAATAGTTCGTTGGAACGAGTTGGTTGTCAAATCAAAAGTGGTAAAATAGAAAAAAATTAATAAATAAATATTGACTAATATAAATTAAATTAAAAGGGCGAGCTCTGTTAAAGTAAAGAGTTTTATACTCCTTTCAGTCGCGTAAATTTTAACTGACACCAGTTAAATTCCATGCTGAAATGAAGACAGGAGTGTGTCATGGATAAATTTCAACCCTGAAGTCCAGAAATAGCTTTACTTTTTTAAAAAGAGATCTCCATATTTAATCTCCCACCACATTTGGTGAACGTACCATTTAAAGATACGTTTCTTTATTTGTAACATGGACATTAACGGGTCAATTTTTGATCAAGTAGATTTAGTATGTGATTACTAAAAGTTAAGCCTCAATTAATCAATCGATTATACTATAAGCAGATCTCCAGAGGACTCTATCTCTGCCGCATATGGCAAACCGGCTCTTAACCCACAGGAAATAAGTGTTATCTAACGCTGATCTTCTGTAGAGCATCTCCAACGAGAAACCTCATTCTTCTAAGCCTTTTGGCCAGTAGTAACTAGCACAGTTGGAAATTCTATTCACTGAATATGCTTTTTATCATAAATTCGCATTAAGATCTGATCCCTAGGCCCCTCAGTTTTGATTTATATTTGCATTGTTCAAGTCTGACTTAACTGGGAGGTTGGTTATACGTACCACCCGCTTACTAAATCATATCTCTGTCCTAAATGTCAGTTACAAATCAAAAAACAAAGAACGGGAAATCTACCAATCGCCTTATCGTTCCTTATTTTGTTTGTTCCTCATAACTCGGGTTGTCTTAACTCATTACTGAAGGCCTCGTATTTCCTCTCATTTCCTTTTCTTAGACCTTCCACTCTTCAGCTCTCATTCCTTTCAAGCCGTCCAATTTGCCTATTTGGCTATTAGTCTTCTCCCTCAGGAGAGGTTGCTGTTATCCGTTTTATATTATTTTTCATGATAAAACTACTGCTACTATATATTATTCAGTTTTGTCTTCTCTTTCATTCTAGTAAATTTTGAACTTCATTTGACCTGTTTAAGTACATACGCCAAAAAAGATAGTCACTGGCCAGTGATTTATAGTAACATATTGAAGGATAACCCTCTATGCATTTCCAAAATTACTCTTTATTCGCATGTTCTATGAAACTACTCCGGTTTTTCGTCCACAAGCCACTTTGACATCTTTATACCCCTAAGAGTCAAAACGCTTACCTACCGTGTCTAAATGCATTTATCAATTCCCCCTTTTCTGTAACTGTCTCGTGTTACTTAAAGGTTCATCTGTGCTCATGTTCTCATGCGTGTCCTTTCCCAAGTGACCCATATAAACTGTCCTTGTATTCCCACACATCCGCAGACTCACGCTCGTCATGCACCGACTCCTCCGCTTTCCTCCCATCGTCCTTGTTCTTCAACTCTCTTACTCGCTTGAATCCTCATCGTGAACTGATCAATACATTTTGGCCTAGTCGGCTCTTGGTGTTCTGTTCTATAATTTTTGTTGCTGTTATTAGCTGTTAGTTAAAGTCTTAGCTTCTACCATTAAGGTTGGATTCATTAGTTCCTACAATTTACCACTATATCAAATTGTCAACCAGGTTCAAATCAATTTCCATCTTGTGACTGTTAAACCAACACAGCTTAATTGCGGTATGCTTTTTTACAAACACACATACATAAATGATTTCCTTTGTAAATAATCACACCACAATGCCAAAAAAGGAATCAGCTTTAGAATTTTACCACAGGACTGCTATTTTAGAAATCCGGTGCGATCAAATAAAACCAAATATGTTACACGTTCCTTGGCACTGGTTGCAAGGTGCCAAGGTGATGTGTGTACATTTGTATATGTAAGGTTGGGTGTTAGTTCTGCAGAATTCTCTGCACAAAAGAACGGGTGGATGAACCAAATGAGAGAGAGAGAGTCTGATTAAAAGTGCATTCCCTGACATCTTATTACTGAACTGCCAAAAAATAACAATACGCGCTCACTGTATCCGAAAATCTCGGAATAATTAATGTCCTCTCTCTCTGTACTTTAAGCCTTGTCGATTTCTTAAAATTTGTTCGGATTGATGATTTATTACCGCTTCGAAGTTCCGGACATAAAAGTACAAGCACGACTGAATACAAAACTTGTACATCTCTAGACTTTCTATTTTTCTTTGATAACTGATTTGCAATTAAGTGGACTAATGCTCTGCGTAAAAAAATGCTCCCGGTGAAGTCGTTTTGCCGTAAAATAAAACCCATTTAGAGCATTCAGTAACCTTGATTGCGAGAGGAACTGACTTGGAAGATATCAATATAAGATGATGGGAGTAAGCTTATGGCCTTTCCAACTGTACGAACTCAGCTACCACAAGATTGAAATGCGACAGTTATATTTTTCACGGAAGGACAGAGAGATAACAGCAGCTTCAAGGCCAATAAACTGGAAAACTGTTTCTATAGAGATGTTAAATGACGGAAAAGATCAGTAAAATTGATTGAGAGACATATTATGAACCCTATGCACAACTATGTTTAGAAAGCAACAAACGCAACAGAAAAATCGCTATGCAAATTACAACAACAGGTAATGAAGTAGCTATAATCCTTGCAAAATGATAACCGAGATATCCACAATATTAGGCTACTGGCTGTGAAACGTGGGAAGAGTAAACCCTCAACCACTTAATTCACCCTAATCATCTCAAAGTTAAAGGATGGGAAAGAAATTAAATACAGCTTATTGGGCTAGAGCAGAAAGAGGTAGTATATTTTGGGGGGAAGTGGGTGGGTGGTGGGGATTATTTTACCTAGTTTTAACAGAGTAAATAAATAGAGGGGTCTTGTGTACCATACTGAAAGTCCTAAATTTAAGTAGGGATGAAAAAATATAATCCGTTCGAGAGACAATCACAAATTTAATGAAGGGTAACTTATTCTTGAGGCCACGATATATATCAATATAAATGGGCTCTGCTACGCTACCAAGATCAGAGGTGAAATTTACTACTAAATTTATTTCATTAATTGTATTTATCTATTAAAAATAGGTCATACGATAAATCCAGAACTCAGAATAATAGGGCTCTCTTGATACCCACACTTTTAATATCTGTCAGAGGTGGTAATAATTATATTATAATTCAATATACGTGTACTTCGCTTCGATTTATAAAGAAATATATCATACTACTTTAATCTGTGTCGAGGAATTGGTTCGTTCAAAAGATACGTAACGGGGACGTAGCTCCTCTTTGGAAAATTTTAGAAATTCTCTCCATTATGATATAATGAATATCCAGGGTAGTTTTAATCATAAGAAAATATTAAAAAACAGGAAAGAGCTAAACATATCTCAATTAGAGATGACCGAGAAATTTCAAGGAAGTGGAGAATGAAATCAAAACCTCAAAAGAGTTTGGAGCGTAATTCTTAAATACGCCAATTAATTTAAATGTGATGTAAATTTTGATTAAATTTTATTGTCGTTTACCTTTGTTCTTTTTCGCCTACATTTACTGCTCATCTCAAATGGTACGTCCTTTTATTCACCCAATGCAGACCTGGCCACTAGCCTCTAATGTCATTTCAAGTTCCAATCAAATCGATCTAAATACGACTTATCAAAGAAATTAGTGAACAATTTGAACGAATTTTCAAAGTATCCAAGAGGGGACAATCTGGCCAAACAAACTTACATTCAAGACACAAAACTGGCCAGGACTTCATATCTTCTTTCCTTATCTTACCCTCCGCCACTGCAATTTCTTGAATAAACCCTTCATCCACCTGTCTCTGTTGCTTATCACTTCACTTTGAGGCATATAGACTTCTAACGGTTTTACCTTGCTTGAACTGAGAAATTATCAGTTAATTTTATACTACTGGGAATCGTTCATTGTGTAATGTCCTAACGTACTAAATAAGAAATATCAGTATTTGACTTCAAATAACTTGAGTGAACTAACGACTCCATATTCACGGTTCATTGACCGGCTAAGTTAATTCAATTCATCATCAGATTTATCCCTTTTACAGTTAGCAGAAGCTTAATCCTACAACCTTAAATGCTTTAAATACCTCACCAGAGCTCACTCAAGAGAAACCCAGACAACCACTTCAGGTGACTTCCCAATACCATTATGGAAAGTGTTCACAACACCTGGCTTGAGTGGAAGAAAGTATTCTGAAGCTGCCAACAATGAAAAACTCGCATTCTTTCACTATAATAGCTGACCAGATATCAGAACTACCCTCGAATATCCACATTAAATTGGTTACAAGATCCATACTCATCGATTCATATCCAGTGGCGTGGGCGACCAACCGTTTTAGTTAATTCTGTCCAACAAAAGGGATGGTTAGACATGTGTTCATCGTTAGAGCAGATCCAGAATACCCTCTCTCTATTCACTTTAATTGCTAAAAACACATTTGTTGATTGGTTTTAAAATTTTTTACTTCTAAAGACAGAGTGGATACGGGAACGTTGTTATTAATATGCTAAAATCGAAATTTTGCGGGAGTGTTATTCACAAAGCAGATTCTAATTATAACGGAGTAGGTCGGTATATTGCTTAATTGACCCGGGCTATGAGTTATGCACACGGATACGTGGAGAAGGCCATTAGTTGAATAAAATCAATAAACTGTTTATAATAGTTAATAAAATAATAGATAATAGAATAAAGTAAAATTTATTGAATTGATTGATTGAATTGAGATCAAATCATCTGCCTTTGTTCATTATGAATTTTAAATGAGCAAAATCACGTGAGAAGCATATAAGAATTAATAGATTGCATTTTTGCTATAAAATCATTTAAAACAGTTTTGTTTTTTTTTAAATTGAATTTGGACCTGCAAATAAAATGGCCTTGAAGAAATAGCTTAGATGACCATCTGTTTCTGCGCGGAAACCGATAACATGTGATGCGCTTTCAAAACAACCACTTTCGAAGGTCGCACTCAAAGACCAATATAAGCATTTTTTTCTCCTCGAGTGTCTTGTTTATATCAATGCTGTACAAATAGTTTAGGTGAATATGAAGGTTGTTTTGCATTTTCATTTCGTTGAGGTTGTCGTCTGCCTCTAATTTTCTTTTAAGAGTAGTTAATAAAAGATTCAATAAGATCTTACCCAACAATTCACAGAAGTCAAAAATTGCTATTTTTCTTTGTGAAAAAGCATCCGAAATCAAAAAAATAACAACCCAGTTCTATAAGGATTAGGCTCAAATTAAATATCTGAATGTATTTTGAAAACTCTTTTCTTTCTGTTATGCATTTCCGTCATTCAGGACTGGTAATTTCCTCTTCTCACGGCTTTTTCCAATTTGTTCCCGCCCTTTTCTAGTTGGTATTAAATAATTTTGATATTTTTAAATCAATTTAAAATATATACTGTTGGTTCTGTTGGTTCTTTATTTTTCAGACATTATAATTTATTAATACAACTACCTTAAAATAATTTCCTCTAGAGAATTTTAAGGAAACAATGGCGATTTTTGCACTTGTAACTTTTGCTTACGATTTTACGGTTCTTAGATGATAAAAGTCCGATTGAATAGCGGAAAGAGGTCTTATCTTTAGATCAAAAAATGATACATTACAATTATAGTCTTATAAGTATTGTTGTAATTAGAAGAACGGTAACAAATCTCTTTACCGAAGACTTCAATAATAACTTTTCAATGACATTGAATTGAAAATATTCAACACCGTTTCGCATGATGTACGTTGTATTATATAACGATTAGAGAAGTTTTAACCACTTTTAGTTACTCCAGTTATGTTGAGCATTGAAAAACCGAACTTTTCAATAAAATACTATTTCAGATTTTAATTCTCGCGCCCTCGATTTCATATAACGGCCTCTATTTATAATTAGATTAAACTAATAGTATGAATTGCTGGTATTCAATTTCAATTATTTGTAAAATATTGATTAATCCGTCGCGGCACCAGATCCGAGCTTTCTACTGCTTCTAGAATGCTCAGTAATAAGCTACTAACCGTGATTCATGGAATACTCAAGGTTTATCATTCCAGGGCCACATAATTATCAGTCCCACTTGTTCCCCAAAGTCAGAAGAAGTAACTCAATGTATCTCTATAAGTGAGGTACAACATAGAAATTAACTGAAAACCACCCAAGATTGAGGTCAGTCAATAAGTTCAAAAATAATGGCAGAAGAAAATGAAGAAATGATACATACAGCGAAGGGATGTTTGATGGCTAAGAGGCCACAGTTAATAAAAGTCAATTAATCCCTTCCTTACTAAGCTGTGAGGATTGGCGTATGTACCACTCTTATGGAAGGCAAAAACCTTCTAACCTTATCGACAAATACCCAAACAAAGACAAAAAACCTCTTCTTTGAAGATCCTATTTTTCTAAATTCCTTTCCAAAGTATGAAGAGAGACCTCATATAAGGACCCTTTTACCATTTCTAAAACAGCGTCATTTACCCTATCATAATTCTGTGTTCGGGTTCTCTCTAATTTCTCTGCATCTTTACACGTCGAAACTCGGATCTAAATTGAGGAGTTTAAATCCATACCTCAAGATCGAAGAGAGATGTGAACTTCAAATTTGTGATTTAATTTTGCGAGCTAAGATTTCACTTAGACCGCGTGTACTAGCAGCAATACACTTTTAAATATCCAGTATCCGTTTTCTTAGCCTAACCAGTAAAATTTAAATTCCATCGAAAAATTTGGATAACTACTCAATTATGTTAGAGGTTACTTAAATTGAACTCAAAATGAACTTATGATAGAAATCTGACTATATAAATTGGAGAAATCATTAAACAAGATGACTCCATACCTCGTTTGTCCACCACAATGAAGTTTTCAACGGCGGTAGAGTTCGGCTCCATCTTCGGTTCCATTACTAAGTCATTAAAAGGAGAAGCATCTCATTTGCAATTCGATGATGAGCCCTTCCCGAATCTTAAATTCTTCCCTCTCAATCTGAATGGTCTATATGATTCAATTTATAGATAATCGATTTTTTTCCAAGTAATTTCATCTCTTTTGTTCAATATAACTTTAGTATTTTCGTATATTTATATAATATTTAAATTCTAATTCCCACAGACTTATTTAAAATGCTCATTACAATGCTCTGACTGTCCCTATTTCTGATGCATGCTGATAAATGAACTGATAAACTTTGGCACTTTCGTAAATTATGTATTTCATTCATATTTTAATCTCTAATCTACTTTATTTTCCTATTTAAAATTGGAATTTTGCGTTTAAGTCCTATTACGAAATTTCTGAAATAGTACTTTAATTTCAAGCCTCTTAAAAACCATAAAACCCGGGCAATGACGATGACATGTTCACATAAATAGACACGGAGAAATATTTACGCTAACAGCAGCCTCTCTCACCCTCTCTCTCTCTCACTTAGAGTATTTGTATCGAATTCGGTGGAGTTTCGGTGTTGAGAATTTCTTCCATATGGTCTGCCATTATGCATGCCGCCTCTCCCCGGCACACATTTTGTCTGAGTAAATTAAACTTTCCGTGTACTTTTAAGAGTTGTAACGTTCCTCCTTCTCCCCGGTAGTGACAGGGTTCGTCCCCCCTTTCCACCTCTCAGTTTCCCTTTTCTGTCAAATTCTCAAACACCCACAGCATTCTAGAACATTCATCTATCTTTCCAGCTGGGTATATAATTAACGTATTTTTACATAGTTGGAAGAAGGAATGACATCTGTTACTAAAATAGTCACCATCGTTTTTTTTCGACTTAACCACTTAAAGCGGGTTTCTATTCTTAGGTCAGGGAGATGACAAAAGTACAAATTGTCGCTTTGTCTCTTAGGTGAGACGTATTCTAGACATTGTAGTCGAGTAGTAAATTTAGATGTCTGAGGAAATGTGGGGGATGAACAATTGTCAAGGTGATTTACGGGAATTCGTGTTTATGATAAATAAGTTTTAAACTAGATTTGTACTTTAGAGTATTCCCAGACTTAATATCTCGAAAAAATATTTCCAGCTTTGCTGAAAACATATTTGAATTAACGTGCATTTAAAATTGTTTACATCCAGAAAATCTCATGAGCTCTGCTATATCAAGCATAAATCAATCAAAATTTATTGATGAATGCAGAAATATTTTAATTTTCCATTGCGAAAGAAACTGAAATTGGGTAAGTAAAGTACAATAAATCATAAGAGGAAGAGATCTAAAAGAAAGCGCCAAAAGGGCTACTCCGTTTGGTTTTCGGATTCAGATTGTAGAATATTCAGTCAGTGGGCAGTTAAATACTTCACGTTTTAAAATTCAAAAATCATAATTTGTCCCCTTGATTACTGACCAAGTTCTCATTCGCCATCTCCAGGGCTTATTGGTCGGTTATTTACTTGTGGTGGATGGTCTTACCACTTCAGTTCACTTTCTTATTCAGAGATCTAAAAAGTAACGTGATCTTACATAGCCACAGAGCATAGTTCACTCAAGGTGAAGGTCAATAGTAATATATATGCATAGTATAAATGAGGACAATTACTAATCCAACTCAAGACAGACTTTGTCTTGAGTTTTTCTTCTAGAGTGAACTGTGCTATGTCAGGATCATTTTATCATTGAAATGTCATGAAGAATATGCCTCTTCATATTAACAAAGAATTTAATAAAACTGAAAGATAAACGGTTTTGCCACGATAATCTAATTTGAAATTCTCCAACTTCTGAGTTTCGCAGTGTTTCAAGTAAGAATATTTTGAACTAACTTAAAATATTTTAAATACAAAACAAACATATTGGACGCTAAATTTCCAAAAAAGTTATTTTTATATATTCAATTAGACCAATGGAACTGGTTCCATTTTTTTTCTTAAAATCAATTAAATATTGGATTTATTGAGAAATTGAAAATCTCCAATTGCGATTCTATAAAATATTTAGCGATTTTAATTTTATTTTGAACAAATTTTACTAACAAATTTATTTTATAAAATATTTTTTCCTAATTTTCTAAATTCCAAACAGCATAATTTGATGTAAGTTTATTCGTTGGACTTTGGGGAGACTTTGAAATCAAATACGTGAGAAGAAATATTAAATAGTTAATATATTTGGAACTCACCTTGAGGTAACTCTAGCAAGGTTTCTTTCTTGCAGAGGAAGAATGGTTCTATCATATATTAGAGAGAACTGCATAGATAGGGCACTATAGAATGAAAGGGCTTAAAGAGTTATAAGAGAATGAGAAATAATAATGGCAAATCAAAAAACATGAACGAGTGTAAAGGTGGGAAACGACTATCTTACTACATCGGTCATCACTCTTTTCAGAAGCATGGTCATTCTGTTAAGCTTATCTCTTGTTCTAACCTGTTCTCTCTTGTTGGTCCGCGTCCTGCCAAGTGCCTCCGAACTCATCGACGAGATTCCTAGCTCAGCCTACTTCTAATTATTAAGTAGCAACGTATTTGATGTCTTTCATTTTGTCGTTATAACAAAATTAATCATAGTTAAAAAAAGAAGAATTGACCAAAGTGGTGTTGTCAATCATTCAATTTAGTCAGCTCTGGGCATCGTGGACATTATTTCATTCATGGATCCAAAGAAAAATTCAGGGATGTTCAAAGAACATCGGGTTCAACTCATTTTTATGGTTCCTGTATCTGACACCATTCTTGACTTATTTTACAGTTGTTCAACTTCTTATGAGTGGAGTCATTTGATCCTACGAAACAATCTTCAAAAGTATTGCAGATGTATAAAAAGCACTATTATCCATACGGAAAGGATGTCTTCAAAGAAAAAAAAAACATATTCATTAATGAAAAATACTTTTTTGTAAATGCTTCGCCCATTTTATATCGTTTTATATTGTATATTTGAATATTGCATTTAATGAAAGTACAAATTGTACCCAGTGGTTCCATGTTTATTTATCTCAATCGTCAGTTTTGAAGGATTTTTACAGCGTAAAATCACTTCAAAATGTTTTATCAGATCACTTATTAAGTCTAGATGCTCAACGAAGTTTTCGTTTTAAATTTGTTCTAGACAGGAAGACAACCGCCATTCAATTATCCTAGAGCAGATCGACTGGTTAGATATTCGATTTCAGTCATGTAGCTATTCTTCAAACTACCCCCTTCTACTTTATACCAACTTTTACAACACGAACAGAACGGAAGATGAAGACGATTGAGACAAAGTAGGTCTATCTAGGAAAAGCATGAGGAAAACAAAGAGGAAGTGAAATGATCAGTAGAGTAAATATTAATGGCAAGGCATTAAGGTTTGCACTACTCACTCAAAAATCACATATACAAATTCTTGAGGGCGTAGCAAAGTTCTATTCCTCCACAATTGAAAGATGTGCGTAAGAGGGATATTATGTGTGGATTTTCAGTGTGATTGACTCTTAGAAAATGAAAGTGAGATGAGAAAGCAATGGTAGATCGATCATCACAAACTCAAAGAAGACCTGCTAACTGGTGGATGGGTTCTACAAAAATTGTGTGAAATGAGCATGGCCGTGAAATCATGTGAAAACGTACCACCCAGAATTTCCATGCATTGAGCAGGGCAATGAAAAGAAAGGATAAGTTTGATGGAACTTTGACTTGAAAAGGCATTAGACCTGACAACTCTGGAACTCTCTTTTACTACCTTAGTGTTCTGCAACTATCTTTTATAACGTGAACATGCTCCCTCTTCTTGAATTTTCAATTCATATGTGAGTGGATGTTTCCCAATGGAAAATTATAAAGCTTTTAATCCTGCCATGGAACTTAACTTTAAAAAAGGATCTCAAATTAAATCGTTAAAAAGATCTAATTATTTTATTTTGATGCGTGTTAAATGGCGGGATAGAAAGGTGAGAGTTGAAAACTTGAACCCTTAAAGGTAATGCTTTTAGAAATCGCGAAGTGATTGTTTCCGATTCAGCTTGTAACATAATTGCCTATTATTTTTGAGTGAACCTTAATTTAACCTCTATTGTTTAAAAGCTGTTCATCATACGTTCATTTTCTTCAAAAAAAAAATACATTTCAAGAATTTATTTCAGCACGTTTCCCAAATATCCTTCAATTTTTACAAGTTTAAAGATTGGTGGAGCCACTAATCTGATCCTCATAGCCACTCAGCAGCAAGTCTGTTAACAAATCTGTAACTTTTTACAACAATCTTATCTAGCTTACTTATTTCTGACATAATTAAGCAACACAAAGGAGGATAAATAAAGAAGCTCTAAAAATTCATTTTTAGAAAGGATGCTTTTAAATCTTTGCAACAAAATACTCAAATCTGCAGCCGGTGGATAAAAATAAATTTTTTCCACAAATCACTACTAAACATTGTGTCCAGAAGGTCATAAAATTGGGTGTATCAAATTCGCCTAGGAGATGCAGTTTACTATAAAAAGATTCAGGCTTGGATTTTATTGCTACCCTCTTCTGTACTTAAATACTGAAATCTAAATTTAGTTAGTCATTCTGCAACCATCTTTTGTTCGAATACAAGCCTATTGTTCAGAACGACCTCAATTATTCTCCCTCTATAGTCAACTTGCATAAAAATAAACACACTTACTTTGTTTAAGCTTGAGAGAATAACAATAGAAGAAGCCACTAACTATGATGTTATGAATAATATATCTTCGATGGGTTGGATTCCAACCAATAACGACGTCAGTGAGACTATATCCTAAATAGTGATACTGAATCACTTATGGCGGACTCTCTTTGCTATTCGGATTGAATAAGTCAAATGTTGTGCTCTTTGTAAACCTAAGGCAACGCTTCTGATGGGGTGAAACGAAGAGCACTTGTCGAAGTTCATAGAAGTATGATAGTAGTAGATGGCATTCAAGACCAGTATTCAAGTTACTGGTTACTATAACCACTGATTTCGAGGGCAACTTTGTTGTGATTGGTTGATGTGCTCCCAGTCATTTCTTAGCATATACTCACCCCTAGGTCTTTATAAATGAGGACGGTTACTTTTAATTATCAATAATCAATCTCACATTTGTTTTCATAACCTCCAGTCTTGATGGGCCGCTAGGACTGAGGTAGTCACTGAGGTTCAGTGAACATTTGTAATGCAAAGACCATTCCAGCTCCCGGAAGATAATGATAAGGTAACCTGAGGTAATGGATATCCTTGGAATTAAAGCCCCAATGAACAAAGCGGTAAGATTCAAATAGCACTCAAAAATCCGTCGATTAAGGCAAACTTCAGTAAATATTACATAACTCTAAGAAGAAATATGGGATTCGTCAGATATTTCTCACATATCATCAAGTTCACCGATTTTTAAAGTTGTAGTAATAATAACAAGCACTACTCAAATGGACGTCTTCCATGGGCCCAGCCAAACAGGCCTAAAAACAGGTTAGAACTCAATTCAACCTTCTCAAAATGTTGTTGTATTTCCTCACACCCGCTGACTCACGCTCGTCATGCACCAACTCTTCCACTTCCCTCTCATCGCCATGGTCCTCATCTCTCTCTTACGCGCTTGAATCCTCATCGTGGTTTGATCAATACATGTGGCCTAGTCAGCTCTTGGTTTTCTACTCTGTAACTACTGTTCTCGTTGTTAGCTGTCAGGCGTTAGTTTTTACCCTAACCCCGACAACGAGAAGGTGCTAATTTAAGGAGACCCCAGTTAATAATCAGGAAATTTTTTCCGTAAAAATATAATTTATTGAAATATATACTGAAGGCATCCAATTAATTTTTCCATATATTTATGTATCATTTGTAGTTATTCTTGATATTTGCAACAAATTGAAATGATAATCAAGCATGCATCAAAAACGGTAAGACAAACTTATTATTAATCTTACCGTAGAAAGCCCATGAACTCTTGGAAAAAATGTCAAGGTATCAAAGAAATCTCATTTACCCATATTCCACAACTCAAGCTTCGTGACTCGTCCCTCAGATATCTGAATTGATTCATGTTTATGATCTGCATCACTTACTGATTGTTTAATTAACCTTGATGGAATGCTAGAACTCACCTTTAGTGAACTCTAACCAGCTTTGCTATGCTAAGGTCATTTAAAGTAGCCCTGCTTTTTCGGTCTTTGACCGACTATTCTGATTAGTCAGCCGGGCAGTATGGCCGAGTAGAAGTTGTTCCGTAATTCGAGAAACGATTTTTGGAATATAAATTTTGAAGGATAAAGAAGTCAACTATCATTCAAGTGAATATTATACGACTTGATTCAAAAAAATCAAATAAGATATTTGTGACTTTATTCCCTAAATTTTTGGATCGCATCCCCTTACCCCCTTATTGGGCTTTTCTGTTAATCGTTTTCTGTTGCTTTTCAACAAAGAATTATTTGCCTTGCTATAATTTAGGATAATTCATTCTATTGTTATTCATTGATTTTTGAAACATTTTACTCATCTAATGGCCAAGATTATGGGGTGATGTTCGCTTACTTGAGTTAAAAGGAATCGAGTTCAGTAGACTTTACTCAAACTAAGTCCTCGCAAAGACAGAATAGAGAACAAAAATTTTTGTGAAACCAATTTTCCAACAAAACAGAAAGCTCTATTTTACTAGTTAACAAAATCACCCAGAAATTTAGATAATCAGACATGCATTTTTCATAATGAATAGAAGTAAACTAAATTTCTTTAAGAACATCAGAAGAATACTTTGATGGCAAACGGTTATAGAAAATTATTGAATCTCTGGCTCTTCAAGCTTGAAATATTTAAATCTCATTCTTTTCTCCATCTAGTAATCTGTCGAAGTCTAAAAAATGTTCTCATTGATCAACTATGCTCAATAATTACCTCATCATTGATAAGAGTCTAATGGGGTTTAAAGTCGATTGTGACCGTTACTCAATCTTGACAAGAATATACCAAAATGTCAACTAGCTTTTAAGTTGTTAATTTCACGCTGCTATTGTGAAACTGAAAGCAGACTTAGCTAGCGACCTCGCCTGCCAGCATGGAAGCACTCACTAGCACGCAGATTAACGTGAGCGTACAGTTGACCAATGAAAAGCTGCTTGAGAGGGGAGTGACCATTATGTCAAGATGGTCGCTTCCCCTCCTATCTTTTCCTATTTAATGCTTCTTGATCCATCTTTTCATTCTTTATACTTCTGTGAACCTTTATTCCCTTTTCCTTATATATTGCCCAATCTTTAGGTATTTATACCTTCACCTCGTTAAAACTTAATCAGTAACAAGTGGCCAATGAGATCGAAAGTAGATTTTAACAATAAGCAACCTTGATGAGACTAGTCTGAAAAGCTAAAATATAATCTATTTAAGTGAAAAGTTTGAGATTTCACCCTTAATATCAAGTTTATTTAAAAGTGGATATTGGAGTTAAGCTAAAACACGCCCCTAAAGAAATACTAGATTGATTATCTAAATACAAATAACAACTCGTACCTCCTAGAAAAGACGGATACTCCAAACTGCAACTCAAAATTATTTAGATATTAGATGAAAACCTTTATGAATCAAATTATTTATAATATATTAGAATATGGAAAGGATTATATTTGAAGTTTGAATTACACAAATATTCGCCTCGGATTCTCCCTTATAGAACCCGTGGCCTTGAGCTTCAACAGGCAATTCTTGGTGGTCTTCAGCAATGATCCAATAACGCATCTGTTCTTACCGAAAAACTTCGTTCCGAACTTAATAATGTGCCGAAATTGTCTTTGTCGGGATCATCATGCGGAGGTACTTATTAATCAATCAGTACAACGGGCAATATAGAGAAGTAAAAAAATCACATCCAGGTTAGGGTCAGTTATTTTAGAAATTACCAATTCCCATCACAAAAAAATCATGCAATAGTGCAACAAGATCCTATAATCTTTGAAAAGATATCAGTAATCAAAATGTTACTTATCAGAATATCATTTTCCCTATTATTACTTTAGGAGGAGACGGCTGAGAATAAATATACTCAATATCGGAGGGAGATGACAGAAAATCCGTAAAAATATCACGAAGAGAAGGACAAAATATCCTCCCATTTGAAGGAGAAAATCAGAAACTCCCTATTTAAAATCATATATCCTTCGAAATTTACTGAAAAACCCACCAATCGACTAAGAAAACCGCCTTCCGGGCAATCATTCAAGAAGTTCCGAAATTAGAATTTCCATGACCTAATAAATCGGGGAATTAAAGCTGGAGAGATCTTCAAAAACCTCGAGAGAAATACATTTTTTTAATGATTCTTGGCAAAATGTCAGACCTCGAAAGTCAAGTAAAACGAGATACTGATGATACCGAATCTGAGATTCAGATGAAAAAATGTCCCTCTAAATCCGACTTTTCTACTCTTCATTTAACTTTTTCTCCCCTATTGACTTTCTATATTTAAACATTAAATAGCAAATTCGGTCAAAACTTCAACGATAGAATGTGACCTTGCTCCCATCCAGATTTCAGGTCAGTTAACTAGGACGGATTACTAGTCTCCCTTATTGAGGTTACCCAAATATACCCCATGTAAGGCCCACGTAAATGAAATCTGTTATGATACAATTTCCGATGCTAAAACAAATAGACTACTTATAACATTAACGTAGAAAGTATAATTTTACTTAGATTTATCAATATATACACGGACACATAAGAGGGGTAGTAAATATTTACAATCTGCGGGCTCTAGATTGAAGCCTGACACGTGCAATCTCCTCCTCGCCACTATATCGTCTGGGACCTCTCATTTTTGGCGAAGCACCGAAGAGACGCTCTTTGATGAAAGCCTCGGTTCTCTGACGAATCATAGAAGCAGTGTTTTGTCGACTTAGAATGATAATCCGTGGCATAGTGAGGTACTTTTTGTGAAAACGTCGACCACCTCGTCTACGACGTTTAATCTCATTGCCTGGATGGGATGACACAGAGATAGAACGAGCTTCCTGGGTCTTCTTTTTCTTGTCCTTCTTCAACTTTTTGCTTTTCGGCTTTTCGTCGTCATCGTCATCAGATTCTGTTTGAAAAAACAAATGGCATGTCAAAGAGCATGTCGACCTCGCTTAAAGAGAAACGTTTGCCAAAAACGAGAAAATACACTATAATTCTAGAATAAATCCCAAAATTCACAAAGGCCCAGATACCACATAGGTAGAAAATACAGACTTCTTTTTGAAAATTTAAACGGATTTGGGATGTTCAAATGAGAAACTGGACGTAGAAACTCACTGTCTGAGCTTTTGAGAATTTAAAAAAAACTGAAAGGTGAGCAAAAAAGAACGATGAGAAAGAGTGAAATAGTAGGAGATTTTGCAACATTCGCGAGTTTTCCAAAGCCATGATTACACTACAACACTACCATCAATTTATCTGACTTCTTCCTAACCAGCTCTGTCTTGGGTTGATTACTAAAGTATTTTTATGCGTAAAATCGATGAAAATTAAAAGAATTGCATATAAAAGTGTATCTTTTCGAGTTGTTTTGAATTTTACAATAAATCACCATTTTCGTGACTTATTTTGTTAGACATTATGACTGAAACAACGATTTAAGAAAAGATATTTAATTTAATAACGAGAACGTAAAGCACTCGACTTTATGATGCGATAGTAGTGCAGTAGTCAAAGTGTTGGTCTGCGAAATCAGAGGTCACGGGTCCGATGCCAATCGATACACGGGTTAAATTTGGCTAATAAAAAGAGTTTCTCTCCAACCCAAGATGGACGTTGGAAAACGCTTTCCCGAACAGAGTTGGAATTGTTCGCCTAATACGGCAGACGACTATCCAACAACCAAATTATTGAAAACGATAAAAACATCAGTCTCGACCTAGATATCCGTGTCAATAATAATAATAATAACGAAAATATATAAAGAAGAATCCGATGAGAGTAAAATATTGATCGTTGTTTTTTGAACATTTATTGAAAAGAAGGGTATAATTCGACTTTGCAAAACGCATTGAATTTTAAAGTGTAAATTCCTAAATGTGAAAATTGAAGATTTGAAAAATCTACGGCGATTTTATCCCGCATTTTATACCAGGTGACTCTGTGACACAATTCTGTAATAATACTCCCAGTCACTATTTTATTTTATTGCGGGGTTAAAAGTAAAAGGCTTTGATGTACTCCACCTAATAGGTCTGACAAAGGAGCATTTTTTACGATATAGAAAGCCACGAAAAATTCAGTAACAAAACTAAAAACAAAATCGAATGTGAAATCTACACTTTGTGAAAAACGAACTTAGATAAAACACACAAAATCAGAACTTTTCAAACTTGTTGCTTAATTAAGGAATAACAAAGTAAAAAGGAAAAAAAGATGTTTATCATGGATGCTTATATTAGACGCCACTGATTTGAAACCTACTGGCAAGAAATCAGTTTATTTATACCGAATGGGATTGACCAAATCAGAGGATAAAAAAAAACTCAGCTCATGAAGAAGTTGTATGTATATTCAAGGTTCTGATATGAATAAAAGCAAAAATAAGTAGTTATAACCATCAAATCATAATAACACAAACGCGGATGTCTTTAAAAGTTGCCTGACAGTCACATCGACATCTCGTTCAATAATAGCTTAGTATAGGAGTTGGGACGCAGTAGAATAATCCAGATATAGTTATGACTACTACGGAAAAGACCATCAACTTTCGCTCTCAAATAACCCTGTGTAATTTAAGAACAGGAAACCAAACTTACACACTAAAAGATCACCGATGTTTCCAAAAATGTTAAAAGATTTGACGTAAGATTGAAAATATGATAACAATTTTTTAAAAAATCATTATTTTAAAGACAAAAATCCATACCCTCTTTGCACTGTCCTTCTATAAAAGCATTCGCCAACTCTTCATCTGAATCGCTGTCTACGTCTACTTCCTTACCATATTCATTCAAAATACTCTTCGGAAGATATTTTCGAAAGTCGAATGTATCTGATAAATCGAATTCGTTAGCAACATCTGCAATGTGTGTAGATTTCTTAGCTTTTTTCACTTTAGGTGCCTTTAAGAACTCATCGAGGTTGATATCACTGTCATCATCATTTCGATTTTCCTGTTCACAGCCAGCATCCGTTACATCAAATTCTTCAGCATTTTCCTCTTCATCAGAAGACTGTAACACTTTGTCATTTGATTCGGTGGGAAGTGAGAAAGTTACTGATTTCTTAGACCCATCTTTGGCCTTAGATTTTTCTTTGCCCTTCTTTTTCGAAATAAAAATAGCAGATTTTATGGTTTTTTCCATTTTAATTCTTTCCTGCTCAACATCTTTAAAGTTCAACGCAACTGGCTCATCAAAATCTGACCCCTCGTTAGCAGGAGTAGGATCCGGGATAGGATTTGCTTTCTTTCTTGACTATAAATAAATTATTAACACGCAAGAATAAGTAATAAATCAAATATAATATCATTCATAAAGATTAAGATGCGTACCCTAAAATTACGACCATAACGCATAATCACGCAACACAACGAAATAATTTCGAAGAATAATTTTTAAATATTGCTCACTAAAACAATCACTCTAATTGTGCAAAATAAAACTTCTTGATTATCTGGATTAAATTTATCAAATTTAAAATTTCGAACAAATAAAGTTTTTAAGCCAAATCACTAGGTCTATTATAAATGATTGCTTTAATTTACCTACTATTCAACACCGGAGATTTTGAGTGATGCATTTTTGCATTTAGCTCTGTTTAGAAAATTATTCTGTTATACCTAAGAAAATAATATTTTTCCTAAAATATATATATATAGTGGTTTGGGTGGTTTTGTATTGTGGTGTTGCCGGGTTGTGTTTGTAACTAGTGGAATGTCTTAGGAAATCTAAGATCGGTTGCAGTATGCTAAAGAGAAAAGCAGGTGACAGCACATTTGTTTTAAGGTGGTCATTGTTATTAAAGGTCAATTTTCAAGTGAATTAACAATCAGCACTAGTGATTATAAGTTCTAAGCTTATTTAGAAAAGCTTTCTCTAACGCTTATCTTGGATAGAGTGTTACTGGTGTGAAACTCGAAATCTGCTAACCAGACTTATTCGGTGTGGTAGACCATTACGCTTACCGAGTGTGAATTGATGGGAATCTAACTCGTGACCTCTGATATGGCGGACACACACATTTGACCGATACATTCCAGACTCAGCACTAGTTGTTAACCTCTTGAATTTAATTTTATATTCGCCTGCAACATACGCGCAATATTAAATTTGAAATATACCAATCCAGTCATGACCATTAGAGAAGAGATTGGACAAATGTTAATGTTTTTGGCAAAGGCAATGAGGTCGATTATTCCAATCAAGACATATTTTAGCAGAAATTCAAGAAGTTTTAAGTAATTCCAAATTTCGTATCTTTTCTTTGTCTTAGCATAAATTGAGAGATAATGTAAAATAACTCCTATATTTGAATTATTAATTTATTTGTTTCTCCATCAATTTGCGGTGATTCCGATATAAATCATATTTCATTATTTTAACAAAATTATTCCAATAATTGGTATGAAACAGTGCATTTCCTCTTCATTGTAGTAGCTTGTCTTTTTCGCCTTGATTCTGCTGGAAAAAAATTCCCCATAAATAATGTGTTGAATATGTTTATTTTTAATTAAATAATTAAGAGATACAATGAAAATATTGTTAAGTTATTTGGCCAAGCAATAACACCATTTAGTGCGTTTAAGTAAATATTGGCCACTTTCGCGTTTTTTTATGAGATCCACTCATGAAAACATACTTTTAATCTTGATGAAAGTTAAATATTCCTAAAAAAGGTCTTTTAATACGGCGATGTATATTATTTCATTTGGGATTATTAATCATTTTTATATTTTTCCCCTTTATTGTACAATGCATCCGTCAAAATTTAAGTTGAAAGTAAGCAAATACGAGAATATCAACTTTAAGTAGTGTTTATTCTTAGATGACTGTATGAAAGTCTAACAATTCTCATATGCAGAACTATAAAGCTCAAGGTTTCGAATATTGATTGTTGCCATATCTTCTTATCCGCTCTTCTAAGTTGTCTCTGTTTCATTGAAAATAAGGCTTTTAATGCATAAATATTCAGTAGACGAATGCATGAAAGGTAATCGTTAATAAAGGGGAAGAAAGGTGAACATTCACTCTCAGCTAAAAGAAGAATCGACTTGTAATGCAGTTGACAAAGTTGTTGATTTATTCATTTCGTTGGCACGGTGTACTTCACTTGCATTCAATCGTGAATCGTTCAAAACGGCAAAATAATGAATAATCAACATATAATACAACAACATGATAAATATGAGTGCTATAGCCAGCAAATATCTATAAACATCTGGCAATTAGAAATGGTTGACTGGCGATAACATCTCCACTATAGTGTCCTCTGGTCCCGCTGTGTTCGTGCGTTTGTACATAGATGCCTAAACCGGTATCTATCATCACGTCGATATTCCGACAACGGAACATGACAGAGAAATATTTTGTATATGGACCTAATTTACTAATTAATAAATTGGGGTGGCTTGTCTGTCACCTCCGAACTGATCTGACGACATGAGTGACTTGACTTATTCCATCTATTCGATCAATGTGGTTTCGGAGGATCTTTCAATGTTACTACAATGAGAATGTTTATTTTCATTCCATACAATCATAAATTTTCCAATTTTACAAAAATATAATATCTATCTGCTATAGAGCAATCTTTGGACACTTTACTATTGCCCAAAAAAGGAAGATGGATTTATTAGTCATCAAAATTTTCACCTAGTAGCCAAGATTAGAATGTTAGGTAGCGGTAGGTAGGCAGTTAAAGCACAATATATGTAATAGATTCATCACATTTTTATTACCGAGTAGAGTGTCTCCCAACTCATATCGTTGTTTTATAATAAACTTTCCTGGGCATTTATGTTAAATCAAAATGCGCCATAAGGTAAGATAATGTAAAAGGATGACTGAATAGAATACTGATTTAGACTGTGAAGATATAATACTGGCCATTGCCTCCTTATTAAAATTGATCACCTCCCCCACAAGCGACAGGAAAAGGAAAAATCGCTTTTACTGAGTATGAAGAGACAGCTTGGAGGATTTAGTGAGCTCGGATGAGGTTCTTGTGTATAATACTTTTATAGAGATTAATAAATACCCTTTTAAGTAAAAAAAAACAATCTGGGAATACAAAAAAGTGGTTCAAGAGACACTTCAGTGTGTGAGTGCTCTCTCAGACCGTTGAGATGAACTGAAATGTGGTGTGCTGGGGCCACATGAGAGAGACATATATCACTAGATCATTAACGCCACCCCAATATACTAATAATTAAATTAGGTTATTGTAATAACGTTAAGTCTAGCGGGGCCACATCGATTAAATATTTTGAATAAATCAAGTCACTCGTGTCGCCAGATTCGTTCGGTGATGATAGACAAGCCATCCCAATTTATTAATATGTAAATTAGATTTATATATAAAACATTTTTTCGTTAGATGTCAGTCATATCTCGTCGTCGACGTCTCGGCGTGATGATCGTAATCTGTTTAGGTATCTTTGAGCAAACAAGCAAACGTAGCTTTACGGATTAAGTAGGCATTTACGTCGTGGTGTCCTACAATTAGTTGACATAGAGCGGAAAATCATTTCAAATAATTATTTGAGCTAGACTATCGAAACTTACATAACGTATTCAAACTGATCCTAGAATGACAAGTGCAAACATATGAAGGCAGTCTTCAATATACAAATTCTTCTGCGCATTTCCTGAGAAACCTGAATAAAACGCTGAAAAAACGTTTTAAAATACTCAATATGGACAACATTGGCTTCATATTTTGCAAAAGTACATCAGACAACAATTAATGTCTTTATTTTCCTTGAGTTTACATAACACAACATATGTAAAACTTCCAAACGATTTAAACATAAGTCTGGCAGCTTTCATGACACGACCAAAATTAAACGTATATTAAATGCCTTCATATTATTAATTTGTAAAAAAGTAAATATATTTCCATCTAAACAGAGTTATTATTGACAACTTTGTCAACAACGATTTCAAATTACAAAGTGTTTAAAAAATATTTATCAAACGTGATTTACGCCTATTATCCAATTATTTTATTTAAATATACAGTTAAACATTATACCTTATAAAATAAAACCTCATAATTTACGAACAAGGTCAAATTTGTTTGATCGTCTCATTATTACATAAAAGATCGACTTTCGAAGCAGCTCATATGCGAAATGGGAATAAGTGCGCTTAGTCGGTTGTTAGGCATATTCCTTAATTAATAAATAAATCATTGCCGATATGTAATACTACGTATCTTAAATTAAAATTTTTGAAATATTTTTTATTTTTAACTTTAGCAAAATTATTAAGAAATATACGCCCGCATTTCAGTGCCAAAAGGAATGAAAGTACACGGCAAAGTCCATGCGGTGAACCAGTTCCGGCATCTCATGGTCATCTCCGCTCTCCATTCCGTAGTTCTATAATGACTGAGCACTTAGACAATTTTCTTGATACGAAATCAATTCATATCAACATTTCGGATTATGGTAAACAAAATCTCATTCCTGCAAATTGTCCAGTTCACAGAATTCATGTTGGTCAGTTAGGCGCCAATAATCCCATAGAGGATAGATGGAATTGCAGTTTTATTAAAGTTTGTTTAACTACTATGATAGATCATCAATGATACTTTGGTTATTGATTAACATTTGTTGCAAATTTTAGGATGGTGAATGCATTTCCAAAGCGGTTTTCACAGTCATCGACGGACATTCTGGGTCGGCTTGCAGTCATGCTCTAGCTTGGATTTGTTTAGAATACATTGCAGCATCTCTTATTGACTCCGAAAGTGCTATTAACGTCTTGAAACGCCTCGGTTCTTCCAATGATGTTGCAGAAACCGCTAATTGGATTACTGAGCAGCCAACACTTCTTAACAATAAAGGGAAGAATATCACGAAACGCTTCTTAAAAAATCGCCAGCCACCCCTGGAAGTTCGTCAATTCTTAATCAAACGGTTGATCCAATACGTGGATGATGTCAAGTTGTCTCCAGTGCCTGTTCAGCAGTTTTGTAAGTCGATCGTTTACGATATTTTCTAACTTCCATTTTTTTGTTATTGTTGCATTTTTTAAAATTAAACATAAATAGTTTATGCCAATTTCCCTCTCGCCTGTTTTATATCACACTTAATAAGTACTATTTAGACACATAATTATGCATAGTTGATTTATTCCTGTATCGTGTAGTTTCTGGTTCCAAATTCTTCTCTCACATTCGAAGTTTTTTTCACTCCCTTCTAAATATAGGTACTTGTCATGTTCACTTGAATTTAATTAACTTATAATGAATGCTTGGTGATTTATAAATTAGGCAGGATGATATATGTGTGCCTGTTTGTACCAAGATAATACAGTGAAATTTAGACACTTTTTAAAAATCATTCATTACGATTCGAACTTGCCAGAAGGGTATTGGAGTCTCGTTTCTATTTGAGATATCTTTTCCGAGAGTACATCTTATTAGGTTTCGTGTCATCTTCGATGTCTTTGATTAAAATCCTTTCATGTGCACCGCTGGCGTAGTGGTCAATGGAAATGCCCGACAAGTCCAAGGTCATTTATTCGATTCTCATCAATACACAACCACTGATCAAGAATTGTGCAGCGTAATACGAGTTTCTCATCTGAAGGGACTCAGGATGCTGATGCTGCCCAAGATGTGTTGAAAAAAACACTTCTCTTCAATGATCGAGGAAATTTTAAAATTTGCAATTTTCAGACCTTAAAAGGCTGGTATGGTGGCCTGATTGTCTTCAGCTAATTTTAAGTCGTTTAGAAAATCTAACTTGAAGGCTACCTACAGCCTCCAAATTTCAGTTGAAAATAAAACATTCGAATAAGGCTTGAATTTCTTTTGCTTCGTCGTTGCTGACATGAACTAGTTCCAATGAAATGTTTCATTTCGCATTTGCGTATCACAATCTGTTTGTTTATAGAAGGTCTTGTTTCTATCCCTAAACCAGATCGCCATTTATAAAGAATTTGACTTCGTTTGGATGCTTTCTCAATATATATATATATATATATATGCAATTTTAGATAGACTGTAACCTTCTTATTCTTGTCCCTCATATTTTTATACAAATAAACCGATTAGATGGGGATTAGACCTAACTAGTCATTAAAACTGTTCAGATCTTATATATTACGGCCCTTAATCTTAATAAACAGTAAATCATTTCATTTGATCACTAGGCCCATGCCAGAGTAGAGTTTCCTTGCTATTTCACCGGATCCCCCCGTTTTTCCGTTTTCTTACTCATCTTCTTCCTGTTTCTACTATGAAGACCATACTAAGACGTTCTTACGTTTAATTCTGTTTTGCTTCATTCCCTATCCTTCAAACCAGTTAGTGGGAAAAAGTAAACTTTTAATATCACCAAGTTTTTTTTAAATTTTTTTCATCACTGAGGTCAAACAGCGGGGAGCACAGGGCATTCACGGGTGTGGTTCTCTAGTTCCCTGTCCACTTTGTTTTATCATATGGACTGTCAGTCACCATTGCTTACATGAAATAATCGCATATGTCAGCTGGTTAGGCAATTAATTTTCTTGATTAACGCTGAAGGCAAATTATTTCTATCATACAGATTTAGTTAGGTGTATACATGTTACAGAAGAACTGAAACGGGGAATTTTTAACGTTCTCCTCCATTTTTTGTGCTACTGAGTCACGTGACATGATGCACATCCTTATATAAAAGAGAATGGAGGACATAGACACGAGCATGTGGCCATTTATAGAAAAGATGCAAGCGTATGTTCATCTCCCTTGCTATAAGAAAGGAATGAAAAGAAGCCTTTCCTTGTTCTGGCATTCAAGCTTGAAGGTGTTCCTTCGAAGGCACATTATTGGTTCTTGGTTGATATCGGTTTGATACTTTTTGGATACAATATCCACTTCTTTCATAATCACGAGTGTGTAATTATTCTTAGACATTTTATATATTTGTCTTCATTGTAATAAGATAGGAATAGAGAATATCTTATTTGTTCTGGCATTCCTGAAAGGGGTGTGTGCCACTTAACTTGCACGTGATCGGTTTTTGATCGAAGTTGGTTTGCTACTTTTGACATATAAGTAATATCCACTACCTTCTTGCTCAATCTTGGGATTTGACAGGTATTAATCACACTCCACTTGAACACGAACAATTTCATTACACGTGCATATTAAATCGTTTTTGTGTAATTTGTAATTTGACTAAATAACAACCATTTAGTAGTAATTGTTTGGTAAATGCTCTGTTTTATTCCCATAAGAGAACATCTCTCACTCATTATTGTTCCGTTTGGTACCTGCATGTCTCTCCCTCCTCACCTACATAAAACATTAAATGACCACGTCTATTTGTCTATTTATTTAAACGCTTATCTTGTGATCTCTCTCTGAGTTGCATTTAGGTGTATATGTGTATGTTTGTATATTTGCCTAGATTGGGTATTTATGTTCGACCATTTTACTCATTCCAGATACGCTGATTTTGTTAAAACCCTAAGTCTACTTTAGGGATTTTAACTATCGCCAGTGATGGAGAGTTAATAACTCTGTTTCTGCTCTTTATGGAGTTTAGCCTTTGCGTCTGGAATGTTGTTTCAAGAGTTACGTCTTAAAGTTGGTCCCGTTTAGTCCTAAATGTTAGACTGGTTAGTTCACGAAATGGCTATTTCGTGTAGTGGGGGATTTTAGCTAACAGTAATGCGAGAAGTTATGGCCCTACTTTTGTACATGTATTTTTTACTTCGGTGCTCTACCTTACTTGGAATATCTCTTTTTTACGAGTTTAACCCGTTAAAAGTTTAGCTCAGTTTTGGATTAGTTGGAAGTGGTTTGAGTAGACTGTTGCTTTTTTGAAGAAATATATCAAACAGGTTTAGTTTAGATAGGTATTGCAAATTAATAGTTCTTAGTGGGAAACTGAGGGCCTAATTTGATTAATCGATTATTCTTAATGACCTTTGAGTTTGTAACATTCTGCATGAGAAGTTTAAGAACGTGTTTCCTGAATGAAAATAAGAAGTTGGTCTTAATATAGACTGAGGCCACATTTAAAGAATAAGCGAAGGCAATCATTGCTGGAAAATCACTTTAGGTAATTGGTCAAATTATCATGCTTATATAAAGGCTTCGCCTTGAGTGTACACTACTGAGCTCCGCTATTTTTAAAATACCTTTGCTAGTGTTACCCAACTGTTTATGGTTGTAAGAAGATGCAAATAAATCAAAGTGACATGATCAACAAGCTCTGAATATCACAGATATGAATTCAGTCAGAAATCCAGCTATCAAATTATGAAAATTGAGCTTTGGAACATTTGGGTAATATAAAGTGAATTACATCCCTTAAGAAAATTTAACACCTCAATGCTTCCAGAAATAAAAAAAATAAAGTAATACTCTTGGCATTCTGACTTCATTATGCATTCCTATTGGACCTCAGTTTCATGGCTTACTAAACCACAATGTCATTTTGCGTATTCAGATGCTATCCCATGATTAGCATGATTAATAATAATAAAGTACATTATAATCATGTCTGCTCTTCGGGAGTCGAATGTAATAGTCAATATCTCCTCACGGTGATTGGCTGTTTTAGCCATGCCCACATACCTGAATCATCCGTGTGTTGTCAAGGGTAGCCAGCGTCTTATCATAAATTGACATCTTTTATGTTTAGTACAATCTCAAAATCATTAGTGATGATCAGTATCACCCATTTATCAACCCATGGCATTTTTCCATGGCGGAAAAATGTAAAAATGTTAGAACACGTTGGAAAGGAAAGATGGTTCAGTTTCATGAGAGAATAAAAGGAGTAGGTGTGAGTCAGGGAATCAGGAGAACCTTACTTCATCTGAGTATCCGGATCATCATTTAACTGTTTGTTTTTAATTGAATTTCATCATCTATTTCATATGGAATATCCGGGCGTAATATGATTTTTTTTGCAGCCAACTTTTTCTCAAATAATTTTGTAGCAGCAATCTACGTATTGGTCGGTCAACTTAGGGTCAGTGGTGATCGATCAGCTGGTGCCTTATCATCTCACTTTCATTTGCAAAGAGTCGCTTACATTAAAGTTTCATACATATAATTTCTCGTTTGCGCACATTTTCGAGAGTGCGGAAAATTAAATTCTTTGTAGGACCCATTATCCATATTTCGCCTTCTTTCTTGCCAAGTACCTTTCTCGCTTGAAGTTACCTTCACTAACACGTAATGTGTGGAAATTTAGTGGTACTCATTTCGGGTATATGTGCTCTCAACAGCATTTTGGCCAGTATCTTATCTTCCCTGCAATCAGTAGTTTTATCACAACACGTGAATTTAAAGAACTTTTTCGTCACTTCTTTACATATTTTCACGTTCTTTCCCAAGATGAAAAATGACTAGGTTATTCTGCTTAAGCGCTCTAGAACAATTCATAAATTAATAATTCTCTTTTTCTTTTAAAAGTTATGAAACCCTTAGAGTTGGATTTCGTTATGTCCGACTTCTATAATACCAACGATAGTCAAAATACATGTCTGAGAAATGATGGATGTCACAGGTTCGATACTAATCGAAGCAATGTCAGTGGACTTGGCTCTCATATATACATCAGCATAACATTGTTTGTTAAAATTCTGTTGAATCCGATTATTTTCACTTATGTAAGATCATGCTCACCAAGTTTGCAGAAATGGGCGTTTATACACTACACTTGAAGCATTTGATTTTCATGGGGAATTATTTATAAATCTCACGATTTTTGCACCATATATTTTATAGTTAAATTAAATTAAATGATCTTATCAAGGATACGATTTTAATAAACGCTGTATGGCCTTTAGTATTACAATTATCGAGGAAAGAGAAGTGGAATGTGAATTTTGGATGTCTTTGTTCTACAACCAACGATTTCTGCATAACCCTGGCTGCAATTACCGCCACTAAGTCAATGAGGCCTTCGTGTCTTGTACATTTGAGAGTATTCCCATCAGTTAATGCTCAGCTAAAAACGCATCTGTATGGTAGTTGCAGATTTTTATTTGTCTGCATTTTGAAAATCGCTCATTCCACAAACAAATATGGAAAGCCACAATATCCGAATTTGCGATTTTCCTGAAGTTTCACCTCTTCCCTCCCTGCCTTTTACCATGTATACCTAATATTGACCTAGAAAATATCTATTATCAGAGGCTGATCTGACTTCTGGATTGACTGAATTTTCTCACAAACAAAAGTAGAAGATGCGCCTACGCGTCTACCTCCTAATTTGTCGCTGTATATCGCTCTTATCTACTTGAATGTAGCTATATATCTTTAATTTGTTGTCGCACTTGTACACATATGTGTTTCTCTTAGTCTCCTTACCTGATAGTAAAGAAACATCAAGGATATAGAGTGAAACCGGGATATATAGTCTCTCTTGTGGATTAGGCTTGCTATCATTGTCACCTTACCTGTTAGACAGAAAGAGGAAACTTCTTTTGGTATCAAGTAACGCTAGTTGTCAATTTGTCCTTAGTCTACATGATTTGAGCGATTTGAATTACCTTCTGTTTATTAGGTAATTAGACTTGGTGATGGTTTTTCTTTGAAGAAAGTTCTTCATGTGCATTTTCAAAACTGCAAATATTTCGCAAGCTAGATCTGATTCGATTAATAGCAGATGAGCTCTAGTTTCCTGTCTAATAATAATAAGTCTCTCATCCTTAAGCTCCTAATGTTGTTCAGAATTATTTTCGCTTTATCAAGGAAATATTTTTATTTACACAAAGTACGAAGTTAGTTTTAACATCTTGGATACAGGAGTAGCATCAAGGAGCCAAATTTGAATTCTGCCACCTTTATTAGCCAGACGCAACCAGTGGGATTGATGGGCACACATTGATGGTCCTCGAACTCGCTTTTTAACAGCCCTTAAAGAGGTGAAGGTTGGGGTTCGTAAATATTTGTTGAATTACTAGTTTAGTTTAACTCAGCTTCTTCCCTTTTATTTGCCATTCTGGCTGAAGGTTTTTTTCAGACTGTTTGTATAATTTATGCCTCTCGGATTTTATATCTAACACTTTCATAGTCCTAACTATTTGAAGTGGATAAGTTCTTTTGGAGTACTAAAATCGCACGCGATGTTGTTTATTGAAGGATAAAGGATTGTATAGAAATAGTTAACGTTCTTTTTTATCACAAATCTGTTAATGGGAAGCGTCTTTTGTACAAGAATAGCATCTTGAAGTTTTTCTAATGAAAACTCGTATTCTGCTACTCTGATCTTGATCCGTTTTAACTGGTACGACTTATCTTACGGTTTATTAAATGTGCTTTTATGAATATCGAATTTCGGACTTAGCAGACGTGCATGTTGGCTACTACCATCGTATATTGAGCTATTCAAGTTGCTCAAGTCGCTAAAGCAAACAGTATATGTTTAATATGAGACAACTAAAAAATATATACAATTCTTTCATTGAGTATTATCACCCTTGACTATTCGATGGTATCTCTGTACTAAGATTGACTACTGAGGACTGCGTTTTAAGTACCCGGACCATAATCTCCTATTTAGAATGTTGCCGTCAAGACCGCCTAACTTTTTATCTTTCTGAAGCACTAACTATTTCCTGAAATATGTCCTTTGTTCTCATTTATATCTAAAACATTAAGTTAACTCTCATTTGTTATACAATGCAGGACTATTTCGGTGAATATATGGACACAGCTTTTTGTGTCACTGTTTACTTTCACATATATGAACAGTTAATTAAGGTCATTGCTACGAATGAGTGAGGAATTGAATGATCATTTCCATCACATGGCTCCAAACCTCTCCAGCAGAATGTTAAGGAGAGATGGGGAATAGTTATCTTGGAATGTGTTATTTTTTATTTGTCCAACTACTGGGTAAGTACTAGAAATAATAGAAGTCAAGTTCATCTTGTGGAAACTCTGGTGAGCTCTGCTATGTTAAAAGCATTTTCGGTCTTATAATCGTGCTAAGATCGTAGCTATTAGAAGACCGAATATACTTTAAGTGGTTATCGAACCATCTAGATTAATCAACTAACCATGAAGCCATTCAGGAAACAGAGGACGAATCTCGAAATTCGGCCATTGTATCATTAGAATAGGAAGCGTTGAATATCATCATAGAGGCAAATAGCGTACAACCTGAATCCAAATTCGATTCTTAAGACTTTGTTTTCTAGATCTATTCAGCCCCCTTTTCTTAACCCATATTAGACTGTTTTATAGTTCCATATGTTTAGACGCCTCCTCATTACGAAAATTGTTTTTTTTTTTTGCATCGTTCTGAATAAAAAAACGAGTCAAGCTTAAAAATATTCATAGACAGTCGGGTTGTCACTTGACTGTGATACTTTGTTACTATAATTTTTACAAATAAAGTAAGTCAGAATGTTTGAATGATCGGTCTTAGTCAGATTGCTCTCTTCACCCATACGAGTTCGGAAATTAACTTAAAAATAGGAATTTCGATTTTCAGTAGTTGATCAGATACGCCGATATTTTAAAGCCTTCATTTACTCTTTTATCCGGATATAGTGAGTCCAAAATATCGTTTGATTATGAATCACTAATAATTTATCTGAAATTACACTTTTTTCTCTCATACCTTTCCTATGGTAATAGGGAAAATTGATAATCATACAAGTTTTATGAAAGCTACCGATTTCTCCTAAGGTTGTCCTAATTCAAGTAGATCTAATTAGGTCTACAGTCTACAGAATACATATCTAAACGCGTGAAAATAATGGTAATGGTAGGAGTTGTAACTAGGATATACGTACACGTTTACTTCTTTCTAATTAGCATTGAAAATTTGGACATTTCCTTATACTTAAGTTTCCACTAAAATTGCTAGTTAAGAGATGCAGTACCAGCTTATTAAGAGGGAGAGAGAGTTGTTATTTAGTAGGAGGTCTATTGACGAAACTTTGCTCTAGCTCGATTTTAAATTCCCTAGTTCACCACTTAATATTAAGTTCATATTATTTGAAGATCCTATCGAGAACACCAATTGGACAGTAGGATATATAGGTCTTCTAGTAGATTGAAGAGAAAGTTCTGTGAGGCCTTATAATAGCTTTTTTATTCATTTCGATAATATTTTCTAGCATTGACTTGTAACATTGAGCTCTGAAGTTCATATTCATGAAAACGTTATCTCTTCATTTTGGTTGGACTGCCTTGACCGTGTAATAACTATATGCAAGTGCATATTTGGCCGCACAAAAAATAAGACAAAATGCATAATTTTCTCGTCGGATACAAGCGTGTAAAGAGGTTCATTTTAACACTTTTCATGTTGATTATCTTTTACTTAGCGGCTTGTAAGAATTCCTTAGATGCATATTCCTAAGATGTCTGGCTTCATTTATATCTTGTTTGTAAACTCTTAAGCCAGGAAAAATGAAGAAATTTCGCAACATTGCCGTAAGTTGAAAATTTAAGTCAACATATAACTTCAACTGTAGTTTAGGCTGAAAGTTCTGAATAATTTATGCACTTCGTATAGTCAAAGTTCTGTCAAAATCTGAGGTTATGAACTATGAAAAAATTAAACGGAACTCTTGTAGTTCAAATACGGATAATGGCATTCGGAAAGCGATATTTGACCTATCCGTGTGTTTTAACCATCACACATAAGGCGTTTGTAGCATCCAAATTTCACCTTAACAATATTTAGTGGGCTCAATTATGAGGCATATGAGGCATAAAATTCACCGTTGCACTTTGCAGTAAAATTTTACAAATCATCAACTTTTATGCATTTATCTCTATTTTTATAAGTTTACATCAGATCATTTACACGGCTCAAAAGACCTTAAGGATCACATCTGTCTCACTTAGTAATTACTAAAAATAATTTGTAAATCCATTAAAGGCAGGTACTTTCTAAGGTTCATCTCGAGGAGAGAGCATGCGTTCTGGATTCGCTTTGTTGCATCACCCCTCTCTTAATCAGTTCATTGCTCAAAAGTAGGCAAGTATTGATGGTCCTAGCACCTCTTATTTTATCAATTCTCTTATTTGCGCAGATAGCGTACAATATATTAGTTGAATCAAAGAATGCTTATATTTCAGTCAGGAATTTAAAAGAAGATATGATGTGTAGAACTTGTGGTTTATTTCGAACTTCCATCATTATTTGCTTCAAATTGTAGAACTTGTCTCAGAATTTTACCCTCATTTTTCTAATGCAGATCAGGATTAATCATTTAGGCCTTCTTTTTTAATGGCTGATTATATTACCTTTCAGTAATTTATTGCTCTTCTTTGACTCCCCATGAGTTAAAGATAGGCCATATTTTAGGTACTCTTTGAATAACATTTGGCAAATTTAGAAAAGAAAACTTATTCAGTAGCTGTAAATCATTTTGTCGTTTTCAATGAGTATCTGCACGAATTTAACCAATTGAGCGGAAAGGTGTTTGTCTTTCAATCTTTTGTTACAAAAGGGACGAGTGAAATTGGTAAATCTCTGGGTTTCGGGTAGCTGAGAGCGATAAGTTTGAATGAAAATTAATTCAAACGATTTTGTTGTTATGGTCACCGATTTTTCAATACTAGAGTTTTGCATTCATACGTATTTTTGAAGTCTTCAATCTACCAAAAGCTAATTTCATCACCAGGGCATCTCTGTGATGCTAGTCCACTACTTAAGGTGAGTTCTGAAAAATGCTTTCGTATTTGATATTATTGTGTATGCGTTAGAAATCTTCAAAGTCAGGTTTGTAAACCTTTTCTTCAGATAGTCTAATCAAAATTTGAACTGTCTTTACCCTTATTCCTACTGTCTGGGCACGTGCGATAAACCTTTACGCATCTAAATAATTTATATTTTCCCCTTAGACACAATAAAATAAGAGTTTTTGTGTGTTGTACTTCTTCTTTGATCTAATCTTATCACATCTAGACAATGTGATCTATGCGCACGTGATACTGGTGCTGATGATTGATTACCGCATCTTGCCTATCCTTGTTCAGTTGGGCATAAAGAAAAACCAGGTCCCTGACGGGGCCGACGTACTGCTAAATAAAATGAAATTCGGCTTGTGTTATTCTGAGAATGCAACATAGGTTAAGACACATTTGTAACTTATTTGTTTAAATATTCGAGGGCGGCGAGCAAGAACTACATGTTGAGACTGAAAAACAACGACGACAACATGTGAATTCGAAACTTAGGTCATTTCTAGGTGACAAATTGTCCTCTTTGGTGTTTGTAACACCGATCCTGTTTTGTTAAATGTAGAGGAAAACATGCAATAGTAACGATCAAGACTTCGACTGATTAAATACACCCTGTAATGTGGGTAATTAAAAGGGTAATAGAATGCGAGTTTTTAATTAAATGGACTATTAGTCATAATACTGCTTAAATAAATTGTTAGTAGTATTATAACCCGAGAACCACTATGACTCCGAGAAAATTCTCTCTTCTATTCGTTTTCATTCATCCATACGTACGTACTCATCCACCTTCTCTCTAGAATTCGTATTCAATTCTGTATGTAGGCGTGAGTAGGTATAGAATAGATCACACTAAAGCTCTTAGCATATTCAAAATTTAGACCTCTTTTTTGTAATCAGAAATTGCGTAAACATAGACTATAAGTAAACTAGGGCTATTTAACTCCGAAAAATAAAACTGGGATTTGATCAAAAGAAAATTGTCACTTTATTATCGTATTAAAATACGAATTTGCCAGGAACTTATATAATTTACTGATGAGGGGTAGATATTAATTTTTTTCAAAGTTCTGGCTTTAATCCGTATTGCTATTCTTACTACTCCCTTGACTATGGGTATTCGTAGGTGATAAGGTAATTATCAACTTAATTTTGAAGGCACTGAATGTTGGTTTTCGTTTATTCGCATATTTCAAAAATCAGTTCAAAACAGACGAAATCATGACGCCAATTTCATCTTCATATTGTTAAGAGCTGTTAACAAATGCGAATTCATGACACGACAATATTTATTTATAACCTAGTTTACGAAGTTAAATATTGTTCGGCTAACGGCAAATTAAAGGTGAGGTAATAAAAAGGGGTGTTAAATAAAAGTGAAAATTTGTAAAGTGTAGATGTGGGTAGTCTAATTATGTGAGAGAGAGAGTATGAGAAATTATGAGAGCATGGAAGAGAGAGTAAATTTAGACTGTGTTAGGGTCATTGGACGTTAAATAAAGCTGCAGAACGTCCTCTTTTAATTATTATGTATATTAAATTGCCGTTCGTGATATTGAACCATTTTCGCATTCAATTTAGTCGTTACTCTGCTCTCGTACTAGGTAATTTGCATTTATTATGAATTTTCCGCTTTTTGCCCCCATCTAGTTGGGGCGTTGATTAGAACAGAGCAGTCATGCTTTTACTTGCTTGACAATAAATTTTCTCAGTCCTGGCGACTAAATGCAGTTGTTTATACTTTTATGAAATACAATTATCTAACTACTTTTGGGTGTCAAAAGATGGCAATGCCGATCTCTTGATTTAGTCTATTGCTAAATCCGCTCTGAAGAGCGTGGTCAGGAAATGTCACTCGGGAATCTAGGGATCAGGTTTGGAAGTTTGCATCTTGGAACTTTGGGCAGTGACATATTGATGAATCCAGAAATCGAGTGAAGTAGGGCAATGCATTAAAGTAACGCATTTTATCATATTTTTCTATCAGATCATTTTAAAGCTCATTTGGGCGATACTTCTCAAGGGTGAAACGAATGCATTTTTTGCTTTGTTACTGGCAATAACGGAAAATAGGAGTTAGAAAATATGTTGCATTTTGTAAGCCAGGAAGTTGGACAGTAGCACAGATTAGACCAATGTACTATTGTATGGTTAAGCATGGCTCCTTCAGGAATATAAGATGATAGATATTTGCATCTCAAAGATGGTTTCTTCGTATGCCTAGACTACTAATATGTAGCGTTTTAGGCTGAAATTTGGAGAAGAGAATGAAATTTTATAGAAAGAAAATTTCATTCTTCAACTGCTGTCCATTATTTAAATCAAATTTGGGGTTTTCACTCTGTCCTAATCTTTTCTGTTGCGTTAATGGATTATACCTTTCCTCAATAACGTCTTGTGAATTATATTAGTCGTAAATCGACGGTAATTGTGGAAGATTATCTTGATGAATAATTATAGCCTTTTTTTCTGGTTTCTAATGGTGTCTTGTATCTGCAAATAAATTTCAGTGTTGTAAAGCCGCTCAAAGGTGTATACTATAGCTTTTGTATTACCTTTGTCTAAATCTGTGTCATTATCGAATCGAAGTGACCATAATGATAAGCTATATATATATAGGTAGAAGGGCTAAGAGACTTCAAAATGGAATTTAAAGGAGAATGGAAGTGGAAACTAAGATTTTAGTGTATTTTTGTCCTTAATACCTTAGTCAGAGACATTGAAGAATGTTACGTTCTGTTGAAGCCTTGCTTCGAAATCCTTTAGTGGTCTGTTAGACTGAAAGGATTTCTTTTAATAACGTACATTTACATACTTCCACATTTTTACACGACAGACTAGAGCCACTGGTAGTGAACACCTTTAAAATATTGAATACTTAAAATTATACCATCAGTCATAGTTGTAGTTAAATTATTAACGCTTTTGATATTTTACTCAGTTTAAGAGAAATATTTGTAGCTTATAATCTTCTTTGGTGGCTCATTGCGGCTAGGTTATGTCATAAGGCATTAAAAATTAACAAAGCAGTGAGCAGTCTTAATTATAGCTCGAAATTCGATACCGACTGGTTTTCTGTCTTACCCAAGATCATGAATGTCTACCACGTGATCTAATGACAAGATATAATTACTCATCTTCCCTATCACGCCTTCCTGTTATCTTGTGATTGAATTGCTGCCGTCCATATAAAAGGAACTTTTTACTATTCATAGACGTGTTATCTGTCAGTCTGTAATTCGAAAAGGAGTTTAATTGGTAGAGTTCCTCTTCCTCCATGACCTATCATAACTGATAATAGAACGTGTTTCCTATTTGAGAGACTCTAGAATTCTATCGAGAGTGTTGGATATCGTTTCTCTATATGTTAGATCCCGATTCATGCCATCATCTTTACTTGAATTATTCACAGGTAGGTATTCTCTTTCAGTTCTCAGGAGTATTTTGGATCAAGACTGTCAATTATGGCTTAGGTTTCTGATTACTGCTTTTTTAATTTGTTCAGAAATATTTCCAACTTATACCGTTTTCGCCGACTTATTGTGGTTAAATTATGTGATACTTCACTGAAGATGAAGCAGTGAGATACCTTAAATAGCTTGATTCATTCAAATTTCAACTCGGATTTATTTTCTCTCACACTTAAATGCTGAACACGTGGTCTGTGAACAACGCCTAGTGGTCCTCTGTCTCGCAATGCTCACACCCCTTTACCATCTGACTGAAGTGAAGCCGACTCAAAGAGATTTTTTCTAAGGGTTGTTCTACCTGTGATGAATATAATGATTATTGGATTAAATGTGTCTTCTGACATCTGTTCTATTTCAAAATAATAACGTACTGGTTCCTTGATTTGTCACTAATTGTACTTGCAGCGCTTTGCTGAATTATTAAAGTTTTTTGTATCCTTTCTTATATTTAGGGCACAGTTTGTTCTAGCAAATTGTCTGTTAAAATTATGACGCAGACCGCCCAAACGCATCCTCTTTCTGTAGTCACGCAATAAAACGTGTTCATTTACTCCTCCGTGTTCTAACTTTAGGATGGTTGAGGTTGGTAACTTAGCAGCACTGGGAATGTGGGTTTTAGCCATCTCAACTTTTAGGGGTTACCAACTCAATACTCGACATCCCGGGAAGAGATAATTATATATCGGAACATCTTAAACCCTCATGCATTACTGCTTAAAGGTAGACCTGTTTAGGAGTAATTCTTACTGCGGATGAATTATATAATTAGTTAGATTATCTGCGTCACCAAAGAAGGAAAACGAAATTTTTTGATGGGTAATTGGGGTGTCTGGGAAATTGGCGTCTAATCACCTCGCTATTTATTTGCTAACAATAGTAATGAATGTTAGACAATGGTTGGGAATTCAACCATCGAGGAGATACCTTTTTCCTGATCGGTAGCGATATCCGATATCTTGAGCACGATCTCCGCCCTTCATGTCCTCATCAACTTCGATGAGTTAATTGCAGCTTAGAAGAATCACATATCCGTAGATTAACTATTATATGGTTTGTTTAATTCCATCAGATTAATATAATGTCTGGTAGTTTTGGTTTTTGAGATATTGACCTGAGCTGTGTTCTGCTATGAAGCAGAAATACTACTAAGAACCCATCTTACTTCTGACTGAATAAGTCTCGTTTTAGAGTAATTCCGGTTGCTATTAATATAATGGCTGTGGGTTCATGGGTGTGTAAGATTTGTCCAGTCGGTGCTTTGTTTTACTCTACTACACACATTTTAATGCGAATCAATTAGCATATTTGAATGGGTGGGATGGTTTTGGCTTTGAGCCTTCACATCAAGACATTATCAGTCAAGTCTATTTTCGAAATTTTGATGAAATTTAAAGTTTTACCATTCATGTGCCTTTTTCTAGATAAGTGGTTTGTTCTCTAAATTGTTTGTAATGTACCATGGATTCGCCCCCCCCCCCTTTATTTAATTTATTTTATGGAAAAATAAAACGCATGTATTAATGTTTAATTAGAAAAAGTACGATAAGGGATTGTATAACTTTTAAATATGTTTTTAAGGGGAAGGGAGTGTTAAATTGAAGATTTCGGCTTGAAGTATTTCCTTTTTCTTAAGTGCCTCGTGATTTTAAAACTCTTCTTTAGTCCTTTAACTTCTGAACCTCTATGATCGGAGCCCCTGGATATCATCTCAAGTTAAGGAGCAACATGAGGTGCATTAGTTATTAAATAATATAACAATCAGAACATTTTGTTAACCTGTAGATTATGAGATTGTATTTGAGTTTTATTTTCGTTCTTTAATTTTCCCGTTCGAATTCGAAATATTTCTAGACAAGTTTGAGTCTTGAGTTTGCTGGATAAAATTTAGTCAATTATTTCCTTTGGAAAATAAATTGCAATTAGTATTAATTCGAATGGTTGACATTTTAACTGCCGTTTTGGCAAAATTTTAAATCCGGAAATGAGGTACTTTTAACCATCTTTAATGAAGAAATATCCATTACTAAAAAAGGAAATTTTACTCTTTTGTCAATATACGTGAACACTGCATCCTACTGTTCTTACACGAATCCCTATGAAATTTTTCATCTTGATAATATTGAATTAATTTTGTCAATTTCTTTAACCAAGAATGGTGTTGATACATGTCTTGTATGTTCATGGATCACTCCTCAAGCAAATAAAGTACTTTAAACTTTCAACTCTCCTGTTTCTCATTTATAATCTTGTTCGTTCTAACATATGGCTTATGTTCTAATATTTGAGAAGAGTTGTTATTGTTGTTGTTGTTTACTTTGAGTCTAGACGTATTACCTCTTTCGAAATGTGATTTATTCCATGACAGCAGAATACCGTTTTTTGCATTTGTTTTTGCAATTGAAGTTCAAATTTTTCGTGTCTTGGAGTATTTGAAACTTTAATTGTTGACTTAAAATTTGACTATTCAAAGTACAAAAGCAATGGGGAATTTTTGTGCTTTCTAAACTCTGTGGATAGGAAGTACACTACTTTCCCATACACTGTGGTTGATTAAAGTACAGTTCAATTATGAAACTGATCGGGGTTTTTTTAGAAACTATCTCCTCCTTCCTTGTCCTCTGTTCTCGCTAGTGTTGGTCTAATCAATAAACTGCATGTGATTATGCATAGTGGCGTCGTACAAGTGTTCCAACAAAGTGCAATCCCGTTTTGAACTTTTCAGTATTGTTCTAGAAACTACTCCTCCCATGCCTTATTTCTTTGTTCTCAGCAGTTTTGTTTTAATCGAGGCAACAGTACACATGCGTATGTTAAAACGAATCATCATACAGCCACATACATTTATGACTCATGGAATATGTGCCTGTATCTCCGTGTAATTAACTAAACCTTCCTCTGTCCAGTGTGGATTCGGATCTCAAATTGCCTACTATAGAGGAGACACGATAGCTTGACTCATTACATTTTGGAATTGAAATGTGAAGAGCAAGTAATTGGTACTTATTTGTCCATTAGTCTTCCTGGTTTGAGAGATTTGAGGGCATTTAAGTTGATTGATGCTTGGTTTAATATTTGGAGAGGTGTTTAGCTTTCAACATTGGATTTAGTGGGTAGGGAGTGAAATTTCGAGCTTTCACTCCTGAGAGGTAAAGAGCAGTGCTTATTGCTCTTTCTTCTTGAAGACTTCTTTGATTTGAGATTGATTTGAAAACCATCTTATTTTTATGTTAATGGCCAAAATGACGTTAGAGTCATTACGGATTTAATTTTGAAAACTTTATAGAGTGCAAGTGTATGACGATTTTTCCATGAACGCAGGTTTGTATTCACTTGTATTTTCATAACCACGTATTTCACAAATCATTTTCACATTTTCATGGCTATATCAGTTAAAATAAGATACAATTTTCACCGAACGATTGGCTGGATTAATTAACTTTACCTGTCCGTTGTAGTCTACCAACTTGCATTTTCTCAAATTCCTGATTACCACAAGATACCCTTCTAAATAATTGTTGGGAGATTTATCAAATGCAAAATGTGGAACTACTATAAGGATAATGGCCAGTATCTTTATGAGTAAGGTTTGTTTAGATTAAAGCTTGTTTGAAGGTCGAACTGTTTTTTTCCTGTGAAGATTCCCAAAAAATTGATAAAAATGTAAGAAATCGCAAAAAACGTAAAATTGGCATGAATTAAGATTTTGATGGAAATTCTTAACTGATTTTCATAGCGTTTCGTTTAATTTTTTTCTTTCATCATTATTTTCACTTGGAAAAGTCGAGATGGCTCGAATTCAGGTGATTTTCCTAACGCCATTTATATGGTATTCCTTATTTTTCTGTGACTTTGTATTTCCGTATTCTTTTTGGATATGTGGTGACCATTCCGTCAGAGACAACCAGCATTACTTTCAGTGAGTTGAGCACTTAAACTTTTAGAGGCGGGAATTGAAATTGTTGGCTGTTTTAGTCATGACCAGGGGTTTTCATGTCCACCTGGATTTCATGAGTGGTGTTTTTGTTGAAGCTAGCCGAAATCTTATCGTTTCGAATCGCCAGCTGTTGATTGATGTCTGCTATTCCTAGTAATAATCGTAAGAGAATTGATTAGTAACTCTGTTTTTGGCTCTTATAGCTAATGTGATTCCGACCAGTTTACTGTTTTATAGCTGGTGAATGGATCACCCTCCGCAAAGATACGAAGACTATCACCTTTTAAAGTAAATATTAGTTGTGAACGACCTTTAAACCTCTACCAAGACGAAGGAGGCACTACTGTTTCTAGATTTTAAATCTCTCCCTCTCTCTGCATGCGTTTGATGTCACACGCACGTACAAGCCTATACGTAGATTCCATGCAATTATGGACCGAATAAATCACTCTCCGGCTCACTCCCCGCTCGCTTTATATTCCCTGTGTGCGCGGATTTGTTTATATATGGGGTGCGTAAGGTATCTGAGGCAGCTTATATTTTTGTAATTTAAACTAACCCGATGATAATTAATGTAGTTTTTATGTCAGAAGATCTCATGCCAGATACTACTGTAACTAATGAAATGAAAACCACGCTGTAATAGTGTCTTTAAAGACGAAACACAGGGATTTAGAAATTGCAAGATTTCTAAAAGTCGCCAGACCTTCCGTTTGCAAAGTTAGAAAGGAGCTGCTAAATTAAAACAATGGAGATGAGTTGGGCGCCACGAGGAAGAGAAGAGAGCATTGTCAACGCTCTGACTCCCTCAGAATACCTTGGTTTATCATAAGAGTGCATGACATGATCGATGAAAATCCTGGGAAGTCAATGTGCAACATCTTGCTACAGATCTTCCAGCGTCTGAAGGAACAATAAAGAATCTTGTTCATCAAGACCTTGGGTACAAATCTCACACGTTCTTAGGCGTGGTGAGTTTATGCCGACAAAAACAATTCAAGAGAATTGTTTTATACGTGCAAAACGATTTTTAAACAAATTGAAGCATCCTGAAGAGCAGGAGTGTCTCTGACGAAAAAGGCACTTCGATTAGGCTATTTGCGGGCAGACCCCACTGAAATTCCAAGTGTTATGCATGCGCACGAAGTTTTCACCAACATTGATGGTTTTCGGTGTTATGAAGGACAGTGAGGGAGGGGCACATCATGACTCCTCCATTTTTTCTGCAGTCAATGCAGATGTAGATGCAGATATTTACGTGGAGGTTCTTCAAATCATTATTGAGCCGCCTTGGATAGACAGCGTAGCCAATGGAAGACCACTCTATGTCTTCCAAGAAGATTCAGCTCCATCCAATAAAGCTCTCAAAACCCAGGATTGGATGGCGGAGAATTTTCTTTCTCGTGTTACACCAAAGTTATGGTCTCCTAGTTCGACAGACCTTAATCCTCTCGATTAATACGTTTGGGGTGGTGTGGTTGAAAAGGAAGTCAATATGCATCTTCATAACACCAAATCCTCTTCTCTGAGGAAGGCATTAACTCGAGCAGTAGAGGACATCATCAATAAAGACCACCTGATCAAAGCATGCAGTTGTTTTCGGACTGGAAATGAGTCGGTGATAGAAGTCAAAGGGTGATATATGGAATAAAACCTAGGTTAATATTATGTTAATTTGTTTAGTTACAAGAAATTCTAAGTTTCAACTATTAAAAGTTTCATTTTCTGTTTTTCTAAAAGTGTGTAAGGTACCCTCAGATACCTTAGATACCCTGTAGAATGTGAATAATTTTAAACCTACAGACCAGTTTGCACAGGATTTTTTGAATCTCTGTTGGACAATTGATATTGTAGGAATATTATAGATAAGGAGCAATAGAATGAAGGGCATATAGGTCTATTAGGGTAGGAAAGATAAAAAGATAGAATGAGAAGCTTTAAAGTACTGAAGTGAGAGAAAGCAACCATCTTGCAACACTGTCCACCTTCCTCTTCCGCAGCATGGGGTTTGTGTTGAGTATATCTCGAATCCTGTGTTGGTCTACGTGCAGGCAGGAGCCTCTCACTGGTTTCAGTCTAGCCTACTTCAAATTCCTCAGCAGCAACGTGCTTGGCGGTTTAGAATAGATAGAATTCTTATCTACTGTGAACAATTTCATAATTTTTTTTGTAACAGTCATTCTCATTTTAGGAGTTTCATTCGACTCAGTATTTAATCATTAATAAGTTGGATTTAATTAATATGAATGATTAATTTCAGTTGTTTACAATTCTTTAAAACCGCAACTGTGGAAAAATATATGGCTGCAAAAATCAGGAATTTGATTAAGCTTCCTAAGCCTCGAAGAAGGGGTTAGTTTCAATATCTAGTTTTCTGAAAGGTTACGCTTTTTTGTATCTTCTGAGAGCTGAGCCTTATCACTTAAGGATATAAGAAGAAAGACGACATTCCATGATTTATGATGGGGATGACCGGAGAAATGGGATCCGGGTTAATGTTTGATTCGAAAATGTAAAAAAAAAAAGTTGTGAGCTCACAGACCGAGCAATATAGAAATATCTAGAGTCTGATTAATTAGAGGCAGTCCCCTGATCACTGTCCTTAAATATTAGTGGTTGTAGATTAGGCGAACTACATACCTGTTAAGTCCAATCAGCTGACTGCTATTAATGGGTCTTTTCATTAATGAGATTTTACACTTTGTGAGATGCGAATCGACTTTGTTGGTTGTTTCGGCTACGATAGACCAGTTACACCAGAGACTTCCTTGCTGTTTCGATTGATTGGTCTGTCAATATTTCTTCACATATCCTCTTTTTAATCAAATATTGCCTTTCATAATGGTTATTAGCATTTGTATTAAATCCCACCATTTTTTCATATGGGTGAATAATTTTTTTAGTTTCTGGTTAAGACAAAGTGCGTACAGGTGGATTAAAAATAGGGTCTGTATTTATTAGAGTTAGAATTATGTTCTTTTTTCAGCCCATGCAATGGACTATGTTTTGAATTCTAAGTTGGAATATGCCTTCTTTTTAGCTCAACAATAAAAGTTGTTTCTTATTGGTTAAAATATGTACTGGTTGTTTTAAAATAGCAACCAGTCGTTTATATTTCTGTCAAACCACGAACGGCATAAAATTTATAGTAAGTGATAAACAATCAAATAATTGTAAAAGTTGGAGGCAAGAGTTTTTACCTCCTCAACTTTTTGAGCTCTGGTAACTTAAAACCTCGGCTATGTCAAGTCTGTGAGGTGCTGAGTATCGTGTTAGCTCATTTTACCTTCACAACCATTGGAAGAGGCAAATAAAGTGAATTGGCAAGATCGATCCTTCTTGATTAAACAAGATCAATAAGCAGTGAACACCGTGAGCAATCATTTGCTGCAATCCAAGGAACGATTCATGAAATTTGGATTTTAGAACACGAACTGCTCATTTAGTAAATGTTAAAAAACCAGAATCCAAAAATCAAATGAAGTGGGGCTCTTCGTTACCTTAATGCTTCTCTCAGAATCCTCTTATTCCTTCCCTTTTATCATTAGTTAGGCTTGTTTTTAACCGATTTCACTTGCTTCTCCCAGTTGAAAATTGTACAATTTTTGTACTGCTGTCAGTAATAATAATAATAGAGTAGGTGTTTTAGACTTCCTTTCTAAAATGGCGTTATAAACACTAGCACAAACTCGTAAAACTTGTTTTGGAAAAGGGAAAGCAACTTCCTTAAATTAACTTGATCACTTTCTTTAAAGCATCAAATTTTGATAGCTATTTTTAAAGCTAATAGTAGTGCTAAAACTTTTACAAGTCTTACTCATGAAGAAATATCCGATTATGGGAAGAGCACACGAGTCCAATACGGTATGAAACTGAGAGAGGGTCAGGAAGAAGCAGGTAATAAAGTGAGAGTATCAAAAGCCCTGCTTTGCTTGAATTATGGAAATATTGAATACTTCACTTTCTCATAAGGCGTGTGATTCACTTTGTAATGTCCTAATGTTCGAATTTCATCCAGGTTCGTGGATGAGACCACCTCCACTATATTCAGGGTTTGTTAACCGTTTGATGTAGTTCCATGGTTGGTAATGCTGCCTCAATTTTCAGTAATATCTTTTTACAGCCAAGAGCTGGTAGATGGGACTATCAACGGAATCGGCTGATTGTGTCCTTTCTAAGTTGTCTTCTTAAGTCTAAAATTTTTCTTCATCTTAAATTTATGATAACACTTGGAAAGGATAAATGTTTTCCCTTTCTTTAACGCTATAGTTTCATAAAAAAGACTCCAAGTACATATTTCTGGTCTGGCTTTTCGTTTATCTTATTCTCATTCGGTGATTGTCATTTAAACTGTACGAATGCGCCTAACTATTCATTTATGATATCATTATTCAACTTTCATGTTTATCCGTGTTTGGTGAGTGGGCCTATCATTTATGCGAGTAATTAAATAGGTCAGTTTAAACAAATCTTTCATATTTGGTGCATTTTTTTATCGATGATTTCTTATTTCCAATTGGTATCTTAATTGCACTGAAGAAAACTTTATATTATGCCCTCTGTGCTCAGTTAGCTCACTTGAATGCCTTTAAAATGCTGTTCCTACCTCGTCTCTCTTATTACCCAAGCCAATACAAAGGCCTTTTAATCATGGAATAGCATTCGAACGGGTGAAATAGCAAAATAGGCCAGTATGAGATGAAACGGGGGGGGGGATGAAGGCCGAATAAGATTATCAGGATATCAGGAGTTTTAATTTGTTTCATTTCTATTCTCTATCTCATAAGGGATGCAATTCACAGTGCAGATAACTAAATACTCAAGAGTTAATTTCCTTTATTTGATTCTAGAGTTCTTTGGATGATTTCATGTCCACAATATTCGAAACTGATTGATCGGTTGATATATTTGAACAGTTAGGCATGCTACTTTGATACACGTATTTTCTGACTACATTGAGCAGGTAAATGGACTAGCAAAGGCATCTTATTCTATAGTAACTCCTAAATTATTAACCGATCGAATTGAACTGATATTTATCTTTGGTGAACTTTTATTATTAATTAAAAAAACCGCGAATTGTTTAAAGATGGAAACTGCGTTTATTTGATTCATGTCTAAGTTTCTTTCCATAGTCTGAGATATTTGAAATATCGGGCAGATTAATCTTTTTTTCCACCTACATAACAGTTTAGCTAGTCTGTTATTTTCGGTTAAAGTAACCCATTTATTTTTAACCCTTCGTTTTGACCTGGGAGAAATAAAAAGAACTTCTTATTTATTACTAGCTGGATGCTCGAAAACTTCGTTTTTTGATATTTTTTATATCAGTGTATTTTCTAAAGCTATTTAAAATTCAGGGGTTAAAAAGCCATGCGTTACTACTCATATGAAATTCGGAAGTCAGAATTTTCAGACTAAGGTCACATTTTTTATTAACTCAGACTTTGGGGAAATGGATATAATTAAATGGGGTGCCGCTCTCACGAGCATTAAATTTTGAAAGATAAGAATGTTCTTTTCCGGTTTATATCTTTACTATTTCCTTGTTATATAATCAATTTGACCTATCTATGTGTATTTGAGGGTCCACTTTTATAGTTTGGCTACCGATACTGAAGGGGAATATTTTTCATGGGTATGTCGAAATCAGTCTATTGAGAGACGTTTCCCACCTGTAGCTTCAAGATGCATTATTTCGGCTAAATAAAATTCGAAGGTCAAAGTCTTTCTTTATATACTTTGATGTATATTTAGCTTAATCGCTCATTTTTGTTAAACACAATTATTTTTGTGCTTTTGTCAATTTATCGAAAATTGAAGTTCTATAAATTTTTAATTACATCGACTAAGAACTGTCTAGAGAAAGATTTTAGAATGAGTTGTTGTTCCATTAACTTCACGCATTTGCAAATCCCGTTGATATCAGCCTCAACCTTAATTATATATCGAACTATTTTCTATCTAATTGTTTATTTAATGTGGGGAGTGAACTGGAGTAAAATATTTAACATATTTATCATTTACTCGTAATTTAAACAATACTTTGTTCTCATAAAACCCCACATTAAACTGCAGTTTCACATAAACAAAGGTGTTCGGTAGATTTTAAAATCTGATGGACCACCCAAGTCGATTGGGACAGATCCATCCAAATATTGCAAAGTACTTTTTCGACATCCCGTAAATAGGATTTAATATCAGTTTCGATATTTTTAATATTACATCTAACTATTTCATTTCTAACTTCATATACATCGGGTAACCCGAGGCGGTAAGTGGCAAATAGAGGCAAATTGTTTTAATACATTCAATTCCCTATTCATAAAAATATGTCAAATGCTTATCCAACTGATCATAAATTTAGAATTGTCACATGTATCGTTTAAGACCAACCCGTATGCATCTGGTAGAATCGCATCCGAGCACTGGTTTTTGTCTAAATATCACTAAATCAGAAAGCCAAAAAGTACCTTTCGATATTGGATATTGACATTATTTAACTAACTTGAAGAATTTGACTCTTAGATATCAGAATAGTTGTCAGTGTGATGTATCTCTCAAAAGCTCATCTTTGCCTATATATTCGGGCATTCGTAGGATCAGAATAACCTACATCGATAGAGGCCAGTCTGTAATCGCCGACAGAAATATTATTCTATCGGTAGCTTCACTATCCCTCTTCCCTCCTCTTAAATTGGCATATTTTCTGGCATGTGCTTTGATATCATCACCATTATATTGTATCGTTCTTTTTCTCTTTTCCTCTCTATTGTGTGCTTTAAACAAATCGTTTAAGATGTCAGTTTATCATAGGTCGGTATGGAGATTGAGTCTTTCAGAAGCTTCTTTACCATTAGAAAGCCTATTCCATCAATATAAGCTTCGATATCAGTTTACGGAATTATTTTTTCTCATAGGCAAGCATCCAAGGTCATAGTTTTTAAACATTTTAACACATTTATTAGTTTCCCGTGATTTAAACTATAGTATATTCTCATAAAAATCTCTTTAGCCTTTGCCTTTCGCATTTAAACAAATGGGTTTTATGGAGATCGAAAGACCAAGATCTCAGACTACTTATCTGGCGTGTTGTAATTCGGTTATTTAGTCTGAACACATGATCCACGTATTGTGCTTACGCTCGTAGTGAATTAATTGTATCCGTAGGTACCCGGTTGACATACCCACTTACTGGAGGTGTATATTGAATAATTAGCCTAAGTCAGATGGATAAATTGACGAGCTTTAACATAGACAAAAACGAGTAACGTCAGACACGCTAACCGAGGTAAACCGTTATTAATGAGTGTGTTGACACTCACCCTGTCTAAGAACTAGTTCTTATTCTCCACCCACTCCGCACTAAAACCAAATAAAATAGTTTCTATGATACACAAATATTATCAACCATAATATTTTCTATCATTCCTTTCAAAAGGCAGAATTTCAGTAAAAGCCGAAGTGTTTTATTTTGGTCAGCAGACTGTAAATTTTACAAATTTTCATAATGGGATATCACCTGAAATATAGCAGCATAAAATGAAACGTGTGAGGGGGTCGAATAACAGTATACCAGGAAGTCAGGACGTCCGGAGCCTCACTTTATTTGAATTCTTGTAACATTGAGTTGTCCACTTCCAAGGCTATATTTTTCATGATTCGATCTCTGGATATCTGGATGTAAGTTCATGCCTGCGATATTCGGAGCTTCTTGTTGACCAGTTGACTTATCTGAATGGTCGATTTTGATTAATTTGTATCTTCTGACTTCTTCGTCTCATTTATTAAAAAATAGAGCTGTTATTATTAGCGTTACCTGGGAACACACTGACTATTCATCACGGCAATATCTCTTGTGCTCCCGTTATTAGAGATGAATCAGCTCTGTATTCGGAGAATAATTCTCTAGTTCATGCTGTGTTGCCTTATATAAAATGCATTATTAAGAAAAGTTAAGTTTATTCCTGCTGAATTAAAAATCGGCCCGCCTTATTTTATTTGAGAAGCTGATTTATTCATTCGAAAACAGTTTGCACTAAATATAGATTGGTGGCACAATAGTTAACATGGACGTTTGGTAAGTCAGAAGTCCAGTGATTAAATCTGCGCAAATACAGTGATGTGGATGGTCTACCGCAGTGGTTAATTCTGGTCAACGAGAGAATGAGTAGAACGTGAGTTTCTCAGAAGAGCGGCTCCAGAATACTTTCCTCATATCCTAGTTAAGTACTGTGTGCACTTCTAATGAGATTGGGAAATTTTTCGTACTGCATAAAACAAACCAAAGCGCATTTTAACATAGTTGTTGAAAAATATCTGTCTGTCTCTCCTAAATTTTTTGCGAATTTTAGTTTGTTAAGATGATGACCCGGATACGTTCGTACGATCGTCTCAATTTCTTATCAAAACAATAACAGTACATAGTGATGACCAATCTAATGAAAATGTCGATATATCGACATTTTTAATGATTGACTTCATCCACTATCCGGTTGTCGAATTTCATAAAGCGCACTATGTCTGGGCTCTTATCACGCTAGATTCCATAAACGTCAATTGGTGATTGTTTACGTACGTTTATTGTGTTCCACCTATTTAATCAATCCAATCACTTATGACTGAGTTAGAGAAATTTAGATGATAACTAGCTAAGCTTTTGTCCTTTCCAACTTTACGTACTGAGTTACCACACGATGATGGAGGACAGTAAAGTGTCAGAGTATACATGGGTTAAATAAGGGGAAAAAAAATGATATACACCTTTAAGACCGAGGATAAACCGTACACGCTACAGCTTGAAGAAGGTAAAAATAGTGAACGAATTACTATGACAGTTAATCGTAAGAAGGAGGTAACTTTAAATACTGCTCGTTTATCATAGCTATATCTTTAATTTCATATTTTATGGAGAGAGTTTATTTCTTTGTTGCTTGAACAGCTGTGTTGCTCTGATTGTTTCCCAGATGTCAGTCAGCACCATCTTATAATTTAATTTTGGCGCACTTTTGAAACAATATATCGTGCGTGCCCTACCCCATACACGCACGCACGAGAGTTTATTAGAAAAACTGCTAAATTTCTCTTTGTTGTTGTCTCCTTGACCCTTTGTACCATTCTCGTGACCTGCTAAGTTTGCTGTTATGACAGGCATGAACAGTTTATCGTGTGATTTTAAGTTGTTAATAGTTTAATTAATGATGAATTCTTATTAATAAAAAGTTATTGTTTGATATTCTAAACAATTTTAATCAAATTAGGCCATAACTTCGCAATATTAAAAAATTGAACATTTCCTTCAGCCAAGTTGTCAAGATTAGACCATTTGCAAATGTTGTTAAATATTTGCTACTATCTTTAATTCAGTACCAATGTGCTTCCTTTTGAGGTGTCCATGTTGTAATTGTTCATATTGAAGGATATCATTCATTCATTTCCGGTTTCTCGAGTAGCTTCGTATTGAAAGTTTAATTTATTTGTACAATCAAAATTTGATAGGCTATTATTCTATGGTGTTGGAGATTTCCTTTTGAATTAAATAATAAGTTGTAATTTTCGATATCTTATAACTTAAGGTGTTGAAATTTTTTTAAATTTTTTAACTACGATTTTATATTAATTTTTTATGCTTCTTTCCAGTTTATAATGTTAACTGGTGGTACAATGACGTTAATAGTTTTAGATAGGTACTTGGAAGAATTAGTGTTTAATTCAGACTCCCATAGTATTTATTGCAGGTAGGTGGGTTCCAAAGTACGACTATAAATAAACAACAAATGTTGACTTCTAAGATTATGAATTTGAATCGTTTTTTTGCCATTATTTTCTGTATTTTGACCGATTTATGGCTTTTCCTTCCTGTTTGAGTAGATAAACTCGATTAAACTCGAATGCATCAAATGATTGTCTCATCGTCCCTTTTCCAAATCTTTCAGGGGAAGGAGCTTTATCACGTCTCGATAACGATCTCTGTTCAGTGGGTTTGAATGACGTCTCAATTTTGACCAGGACCACTGATGAACCAATTACAATAAACCTCGACCATATCCGTATTGCTCAGAGCGGAGCTGTTGCAGTTTTTGGACTTCTTGATTGGACAGTCAACAACGCGGACGGTTCCGTAGAACTTCAAATAGCCAATGTTGGAGACTGTTCTGCCGTTCTATTCTCGTTCACCGACGAGCCCATCGGTTAGTTACCCTAATTGCGTATCGTTTTAATTATTCGTCTTACTTTAGAGGTTTAATGTGGAAGTAATAGGCTTGGCTTGGGTTTATGCCTATTTCTACGTCACTCTTTTTCCAATGTACCTTGTAGTTGCAAATTCTAAGAAGCCAGAAGTAAGAAAATTCAAAAGGCACAGGGGCAGCTTGCATCGCAGCGGTAAACGGAGAGACTTAAACGGACAGCAAGATGATAAACGTAAGTGCCCATAGGTTGCATGCGTAGCGCTTGATATGTCGTCTGACTCGTCATCTTATGGCAGTTATTACCTAACTACTTAAGTCTCATTTAAGTGCCATTTGAATTGAACCGCGTGTATCCTTAGATTTCATGTCTGGTGTTTTAGGGTCTTATCAATTTTATTCATGATCGTGGTCGTTGGATGAAGGGCAAATGATATTCGTGTCTCAGCTACTTAAATCTCATTAAAGTGATATTTTATTAAAGATCTGACTCAAGTGTGTGCGTTTAGGTTGTATTTACGGTGGTTGATTTGCCATCTTAGTGGTCTAACCCATCGCCTTATTTAATGCTGGTCTTAAATTTCATAGGCACTTAAAACCCTTTTGATTAATTACTGCCTCATGCTTGAAACATATCGGGTCGCTTGTGCCTAGATTTTGTGTATAGGGTTAAGTTCTTATCTCGCCGTCACAGTGATTATTGCATGATCGTCAAATTCAATGAGTTTCCAGCTACTTAAATCTCATTTAAGTAACGTTTGGCCTGGGATTTAATTTGTGCAGCTAAATTATCTGAGAAGTGTTTGATTTGTCCGCGTGTCCGTTTCATGTATCATCAAAGTCATGCATAGCCATTAAACATAGTTGGGGTCTCACCGACTTAAATCTCAATCAAGTACTCTTTGATTTCGTATCTGATCCCTGAAAGTCAAATGTGAATGACTAAAGTGCCTGACTCATAATCTTATTAATCTAATCCCTCGTCATTATTTGTGCTCTTGGTTGTTAAGCTTCTAATAGTTGGGTGCCATCATCGCCCTCTCTAAATCGACTCTGTTCTTTGTTACACATGCTATTTCTTACGAATTTGTAAATCACTTATAAAATTGCTTGTATAAGTTTCTTATTTACGCAACTATTTGATTTCTTTAAATGAATATACATCGTGCAACCGATCACATCTTCCTGTCTTCCACTTTGAGCTGAAGACTTGTTATCTGAGGTGTAGTGAGCTATTTCATGCTGTTGCATTGGCAACCCTAATGGCCATTTCAATTAAAGTTGGTAAAAATGAAGTACTTTACTGCATCCTTAAGACATCTGTGGTTCCCCAACTATTCAAAGCAATTTTCACATGCTAATTAAATCTCTCGACTACGTCAGCTACGGTCGTTAAAAATAGATGGACGAGAAATTGATGCCATCCCTACTTGCTCCAGCAGGATACAACAAACAATCAGCTGAGAAAGACTGCATATCCTAGAGGCATATTGTCTCCTATGAAAGGGTATTAGAGATTCTAAGCAGTTCGCAATTCTGGACGCAACAACTATCGTTTTCCAAATCTCAGTCCAAGGCTAAAATCCCAATGGCAAGAAATGGTAGCCTCGATTCTAATTTCTCAAACCTGGTAATGCAATGCTTAGGACAATCATTTCTGCGCCACCGCAATTATCCCGGTCCTCAACGTGGCAGCACGATTCCTAATGCACTTAGTCCTGTATCATCTCAACTCTCTCGTCGACTTCGGTCTGGGCGGGGAGTACCTCTATTGACATCACTCTCTTTAAGTCGATTTTTGAAAGAGCATTGCAGGAAGAAATATGATCAGATATAAAATTTAAAATCTATAAATTGAAGAGTACAAATCACAGAGTTACGTACCCATGTTAAGGTCAAAATGTTAGGTTAAATTTTAAATAAACGAAGTGCAAATTCTAATCATTCATATTATCGACCTCTTTTTGCTACAAATTCCTTTTTATCCAAGTGTCCAGATTACCGTTTTGATTTAACTCTACATCGGAATTATTATCTCAAAGAATACTCAACTACTTCTATCCTATTAATTGCCATTATTGCCTACATGCATTTTTTCTTTATTCCACAGGCGAATTACAACCTCGGCGCCTAGTTGATCCACATAATGGTATTACAAACGGTTGTGAGTTACGACGATTGATAATAGAGCATCCAGATGACAAACCGGAGGACCTGATTCGAAACGGAGGTCGGCTGCTGGGCGAGCTAGCACCAACGAGAGCATTTGGTGATGTGCGTTACAAGTGGCCTGCCGATCGTCTGCAAAAATTGACTGAACATCTCAGCCAGGGGGGAAAGTTTAATTCTGACTTATTGGGGGCATTTGAAGCTCTTCCTTCACCTTACATCTCCCCGCCATATCTTATTACTAAACCAGAGGTATCAAAATTTTTGGTAAGTCCAAATTTCTCTACTGGGGAAAGTAAAAAAGCGGGTTTAGAGCTTATGTTGTTAATAATGCAAGGGAATAAGTAAATACCCGACACTGCGATTAAAGAACCAAATGAGGTTGCTTATGTAACGTACACACCCTTCGTAAGCTTGGAATATCTTACACGTATTAATATACAGTTCCATTACAAGTTTAACAATTACATACCCAAAGCCATGGGGTCTAAAGAGCTTGCTTAACGAATTCCTCTAGGAAATTCCACGGTTGAACTTCACCGAAGGGGACTTAGCCTTTGGGTTGTCAAGATAAATCCTTCCAGCCATCTAACAAAGCTTTTTTGTGGCTTAGGTAAATCAATTAAGGCTCTTTGTAAGGCCTTCGAATTACTAATTTAGTATGATTGGAACATTAAGCAAAGTTGGTTCCTGTCTTTATAAGTGTAAATTCTCACCTCGAATAAACTTAAGCAAGGTTAATGAGGCGCGCATGGTTGCCAGTCATTTGCGACTATTCGCAAAAAGAAAGCAATTCTTTTGCAAGGGTGTTTTAATTGTTATTCATCGGAATATCGACCTGTATTTGGGGGACTTTTGAGATGATATATGTTGCAGACGGATGCACATAAATAAACTCTAGAAAGCGTCAAAAAATGATTTCGCATGTTTTTCAATTCGAGTTGAGTAGTGAATAAGTTAAAATCCCTAACGGAATAGACTAAATCTCCCAATTCTGTCTTTTAAACTATAAAGTTGGTATTCTGCTCCCTCTAAGTTTTTAATTTATTAGGATTTTAAAAATATTTTGTTTTATTCCTTAAAGGTCGACAATTATTTAGTTCAAATTCACTAACCCGCTTCGTCATTACCTTATCATTTCCTGATATTATTGGCCTTCAAAGCTTTCCATCAATCTCTCGAGAAGGCGACTTAAGTTGAGCAATAACTTAATTTATTTTTTTGCTATTTGTAACGCATGATTTGGATCCATTGCGTTCGTGGTTCAGTGATCCTCAACGAACGTTCGCTTGTAAACAGTAGTACTGGATATATGGCGTGAATCTTTTTGAGTTACAACTAAGGGATTTGTGCTATTGTTATATATTGCCCAGATTATTTACTTGCTCATTTCTCTTGTTTTTGTAGTTGAAACCGAACGATCGTTATCTAGTCCTCGCAACAGACGGTCTATGGGATACTCTAACTCCAAAATTAGCTGCCTCCATTTTGAGTCGTATTCAACCAGGACAGTGCCCCGCAACTAGGTTAATGAGAGCCGCCCTATCTATTCCAATCAGTTCTGAAGGGACTCTCAATCCCCAAGCGAAAGAGGATCCCCGATTAGCTTCGGCCCTCCTTTCACTACCGCCTGGTGCTGCCCGGCTTTATCGGGACGATATTACCTTGATTGTAGTCGAATTTAATGTGCCTGCCCCGAATAATAATGATCCCTCTTCTACCTCTGTACCTTCCACTTCACAAAATTACACCAGTCAAAAATGTCGACCTTCCTCATCTTGAAAAAAACTTGTTTGTCTGCTTGAGATTTCCTATTTGTGCGTTTCTAATCCTGACACATTTTCCTCCCCTTTACTTGAATGTTGTTCTGCTGCTGTATATAATTTCACATGCATACCCTCAAGAGATGGAATTATTTTGTATTGATTTGAATTTGAATGGCTTCCTTTTGTTATTTTTCAAGATTCATTTCGTGAATTAATTTTGGCATTATCACTTCAATCAATGAGTCATTTTGTCTGTCTAATCACAGCCACAGTCCGCTGAATATACTGCCTACTACATCTAACATTTCTCAGTTGTAAGTAGAATGGCTTTTCGGAATTTGAGCAAACGTATGGAGGCTTGCAAAGAACTAAACAAAATGCGGAAGGGGATAGAGTTGATGAAAGGTTATTTAGACTGAGTGGCGCTTTTGAATTCAGAGTTCATTAGTTTGATGCCCGTGATGCACATCCGGTGATTAGAATTACATAATTCGATTTTCGCCAGGGAGATTTTAGGATGCTGCTCCAAGTGCGGGATTGAGGTTGTTTTTATCAACAAAGAACAGAGCAAAGGCACCAGTTTCAAACTAGCAGTATGAAACTTGTGTTCAGATAGTAAAGTAAATTAAAATAATCAGATAATAAAAATAATTCACACTTTAGAGAACACAACTTGCGAAGCTCCCTGCTATATTAATACTTGAAGCTGATATATTCCATATAAGTTCATTCATCTTTCTCAACCATTAGGAGAAAGTAATGAATTGAAGTGGAAATATCAAGTATCATGATAAAAAATGGTCAATAAGCACTTGGCACCGAAGACCAGACTTTGTCGCAATCCAGAGGACGATTCGTGAAGTTTGAATTTTGGAACGGGAACTTCCCATTTAGTAAATATTGTGTAACCCAAATCCAAAAACCCAATGGAAGGAAAATTCATTGATCCCTTTTCCTTAAACATTCACTGGACGTATTGTTAATCAGTCTCTGTCACTTCCTACAGATAAAACTCCAAATTTTTGTCATATTGTGGGCAATAATAAATAATTTGATTTTAGATGTGACATGAAAAATGGATAAATTATTAAAAGACCTAGGGATGAGCTATACATATAATACCCAGGTGAAATTGGTATAGGTATCTTAACTAAAACAATTTGGAAAAGTTAGCTGAGATATTTCTTGATTGCTGATCCCAAATGGAAGTTAAATTTAAACGCGTAAAAAGAAGTCTTAAAATTTAACAACAGATTTAAGAAGCCCATTTTAAAGACTAAACCAATCAGTTAAAGCTTACATAGAAGAAATTTGGAAACAAATTGTCTTTATGGTCTAATATTTTAGAATGAGAAATAATTAAGACCTAATAATTTTACCCTTCAGAAAATAAGTCCTTTTAACTAAACTTAATGTTAAAATGATTATATATATCATACTTAATTTCGATTGTGTTCGAGATAACTGATATTTACACTTAACTGACATTTCATTAGAACTCCAATCATAAATTTAGCTATTCACCTTGAGTGAACACGGAGCTCTGTCAAGCTAAAATTTTCATCTATTTTTGTCTTTGATGCTAAGATTGTCAGCTGCTAAGTAAGGCATAAAAAATTGAAGTGGCAAAACCGACCATCGTCATTAAATACCGGCCATTAACTACTAGATATTATAGACAGGCTGTCAAGTTGAAAACATAATAATGACACAAAATTAAAATTTTCCTAGACGAAATTGATATTTATTTTATGCTTTCTTTTCACTATTATTAAAATATTGATGAACCCTTTAATTGTTTGTGTGAACTAACATGAATTACAGTTAGCGGTAAATAGTTCGGATATAACCGTAACAAGTTTTTCGTGATAATAACGAAAACTCATATCTTTCCTTAATCCGACTGGTATATCGGCTTGCAGCTCATAAAACAGATATTTAGAGCAATTGTGAGGACGAATCATGAAATCTGAAGTATAGAACGCGGACCGCATTTTTACCAAATTTTGCCCAACCAGAATCGAGAATTCAAAAAAACATTCCCTCAAAACCTTTATTCTCACCATTAAATAAACTTTATGTTGACTAAGTTTTCTTGTTTCTCGTGATTAAAATTCAAATCTTTGTGTTTCTATGGGTAGTAGTAACAAAAGAACTCCAGCGCAACTGATTCTTGAAATGTAACATCGACCTCAAATCAAGATGATCTTAAGGAGAAGGAGGCAATTGCAACTGAGGATTTTGAGACATTTTCACTTTCAGAAACAAATTTCACTATATTTACTTCTTCACTAATTGGATTATTAATGTTCATTTTTTTTCCTTTTTATCACGCGAATGGTTGGTAGAAATGAAGATTAAATTGGGACAACCGCACATTTTTTAAACTTAAGCAATATTTCAGGTAGGGCTTCAGTCTAATAAGAACTAGTTTCTGAGGTAAAAACCAATGAAATTACAACTAAATTAAAAACTTCTCACGTGACAGCCAATTCACTTGTCACTCAATTGTTTTGCAAGCTAATCTTCAGCAGAAATGAGTTCCTCAACTACTCTAAAGATAAAGGCAAGGAGGTGCTTCATAGAATTCTTTAAAAAAGGAATCTTCCTATTTTGCTTTTACATCCATACATAAATGTGATACTGAAAGCTAAACATCTTTAAGTCTAACTCAAACATAAATAAATTTTTTTGCCGATCAATTTGACTTAATAATACAACTATTCTCACCTCCAACTTAAAACATCATGCAAATATTTAAGGAAACAGTCGTTTTTTTAAATAGATAAAATAGTAGATTTCGCAATTAAGCACACTTATATTACGGAAAAATTTCAATATTAATCTCCTGTTTAAATTTTCCATATTTGGTTAACTTATTGGAACTTCACATAAAATTTTGTCTACTTTAAACTAATGATAAAATTAATAAATAATATTTTTGCACGTCATATCATTTGATTTAGGCAAATTTCTAAATTTATTTTTCATTTCGTAGGATTTTTTGCGAAAACAAGCCATCTTAATTCAGATAAGGTGGCGCTTAATTAATTCCACATGCCTTGCACTGTTGTCAACTTCAGCCAAAAAACTTTGTGTTTAGAATTTACCATATATTTAGATCAAATTGATTGATACTTTCTTGATGCAAATAATTATGAAGAAAAATAAGGTAAAGTATGAAGGGTTCATCAATATACACCTCTCAAATTTTTTCGAAGAACGTGCTAAATAGAACGGTTTTATCGAAACTGTTTGTTGGTTTGAATGTTAGCATAAACACTGCATTTGCCCCTCTCAGACCAGAATGTACCTACTGCTTATCGACTGTCGATTTTCACTCGCTTCCGCCTTCCGATGATCCAACTATATTGCTTGTTTTATTTAAATGCCTGTGCTCATACTTTTACATCAAAATCATGGTCCTCACGCTCTCTAGCTTCCACTTTCCTTGATCCTCGTTCTTCTCTCTCGAATTATTATCGTATTGCTTTTGTTCACTTAAACCTACTAGCATTCTCTCTTGAGAAGACTGACTATCTATTGTTAGAACTTAAGAAATTGCAAAGAGATTGCCTAGCAGAACTATGCTGTCAGCCTCTACACTTCGATGACTCTGCAAGATCTCACCTCTTTCTAAATAGCAATTACTATTTTGACTAACTATGAAATGATCTTTTAACTTTTTTCAAAGTTGCGATTTGAGTGAAATTGTAAGGCCTTCAACATAACATTTACTAGAAAAAACTAGAGCTGAGGCTTTAATTATACAAGAAGAAAGATCGTTTTAGAGCCTGGGCTGAGATTTTTTTCTTTGTCCAATAATATTAGCGCGAGATATCCTAATTACAGAACATTTTGTTGGTACAGTTAAGATTTTTACCCAGTTCAAATAGAGTGAGGGTATCCATCTCAACTCAAATTATTCTCATTGTATGTTCCTTAACTTTACTAAAATCGATGATCTCTCAACTAAATCGCTCTTCACGATACCAAAGAAGAGTGACTTATTGGTCTGATTTCGACCAAGGACTGAGATGCAATTGAAAGTAACAATCTGATCAAATGGATTAGAAATTCCTGAGAGTGGTCGATGATTCCTGACGCTTCACCTTTCTTATCATGATTCACTATAATTTCATCACGATTATAGCCACCATAACTGTACTCGAAGACTGGCTATCGATGAGGGTTTTTAAGAGATATAGCTGTCCTCATTTTAATCTTTTTTATAGGATATTGTTATTGACAGTCACTGACTGAGAAAGCACTCTCACATATATATCTCACATGCATGTCACTACTGCATAACTGAAAGTGGGTTAAGCCAACGACCTATTACGGAAACACATTTTCCAATATGCGGACTAATGCGGATGTAGAGCGTGGACCAATGAAGATTTTAGCATGCCAATATGTACACATCTTCTTACCCCATGATGATAGAGGATTGTGGCCATTCCAACAAGATAGTCGCTTTCTCTCACCCATTGAATTCTGCGTACATCTTGACTCATATATTTCCATCCTCCACAACCTCAAAGTTTTTTTCGAATTTTCACACTAATTTATCAATAAATGTTCCTTACCACGCTTACTCCACATCTATTCTGAGATAGGAGCCTGATCAAGTTGGGCTTAGATATATACCCTAACAAAATTGACGATCTTCTGAGAGGCGAGTAGAATAAAACAGCCTTCCCTAAATCAGAACTGGGACAGACGTGAAGGAATGAGGAAGAAGGGAGTAAGGAGAGGAAGAGAAACTAGGATTAGGAAGGATATGGAACGAAGTTAAATATAGCATTAGTGAAAAGGGTTATGATTGAAAAGCCAAATAATTGCTTTTCATCCTTTGTCCAGCCGATGAATAACCGATAAAAGTCAGAACATTAGAACCGTGTAAACATGTGAGTCAACGTGTACGTTAGATACAATGCTAGAAGACTTTCACTTACTGCTTAAACAGTCCGCAAAACATTTCTGAATTTGATTCATTATCCTTGGAGAAATCATATGCAGTACCGATTTCCCTAAGACACGAAATTGAAATGCAAGAACAATTTCATCAAATCATACAGACTGTGTTTCTTGGTAAGTCAAATTGTGAAAACTATACATTTCTCTTGGAATAATAAGTCAATTTATTTAATGATTGCATCAAATAAACGACTTTGGCAGAAGGACATATAGCTCACAAATCCTAGTGGATTGAAGAGAGCGTTCTGTGAGGCCTTATAATAGCTTCGGCTCGAAGAATTGAGTCCTGGAGTTTACATTTATGAAAAAAGTTCTCCCTTTGTTCCTTGGATTTGGAATTATTATATGGAAGTACACACCTAGCAGTGAAAAAAGGAGAAGAATTTCTTCTCCCTTAAGGAAGAATTTGAAATGCCTTAAAATACAAAATTAAATACCGAGTTTGAATTTAAATATTCAATTATAAAAATGAAAAAGGAAATGGTTAGACTGTGAATCGGACCACTAAGGCATCATTTCTCATCAAAATATTGGCCATCTTACCTTAGCTGCATAATATCACGTAAGATCACTCTGCATTCTCAACTTCCATATGACAGGTCATTATAATTAAACAACTGATCAATAAGCATTGAAGATCGCAGACAAGAGTTTGTTCAATAATCTAGGTGATGTATCAGGAAATATTGTACAAAGTGAATTCAAAAATAAAGTGAAATAAAGCGCTTTAGACACCTTGACTTTACTCTCAATATCTTTTTGATCCTCTCCGTTTTATCCTTTACCTTTTGCCTTCCCACGACGAAAATTATGTTTTCTACCTCAACGCGAGTCATAATTAGTAATATTAATAAAAGGCTTTTCAAAGTGGTCATATATTTTTTGAAGAAACACTTTAAAACCTACACGTTTTATTAAGATTTAACATTTGCCTTAAAATACAAAATAGAGGCAGCAATTTATATACACATGAAGACTGTGGGAGGTAGATGAGTCAAGCGGAATTCTTCTTCTACGAGACCTCCAGGTAGAAGCGTATGTCATACGTCTGGTTTAGAATCTGCTGATATGACCCGACCATTTACATGTTTTTTTAATGTGCCAAAAGATTATTTTAAATAATTTGTTTTAATTTTTTGCATTCGTTCATTATTTCACATTTATCAGTCACTCAAGGAGATGAATATATTTATGATGAGGGGGGTAAGAATTTGGCATTGAATTTTGGGGGTCTTTGCAAATTCGGTTCAAATTTGAGAACATATTTGAATTAACTTGTTATTTTAGGGTCTTTATTTGGGCCGTATCTTAGATCCAATCGATGTTAAAAGATTCTTAATACTTTGACAAGTGGTGGTCCAAAATGTGTCAATAATTGAAGATATTATTCCAATGAAAGATAATTTGATAATGCAGCTTTTTATTAGAATTTAAGCTAGAATTTGGAAATAGATAATTAAAATTAGACAAAAACATTATTATAAAGGATCATATGAAATCATCCAAAATAGTAAACATTATCAATAACAATACAATATTTTAAGAAATAAAGGGGAAGGATGGAGTGAATTTGGGATGACAGTCTGGGCATTAGATCACACTGTTTGCATTCAGAATGCGTCAAATTTTCTAAAATTTTCTTCCAAATACAGGATGCATTCTAATATTTAAACTCTAAAAGTTGGATTTTGATCCAGAGTTTCTAAGAAACCATGTCAGCAATTTTTGGAGCTACAATAACAATACGTTTCAATATATCTGTTTCTTGTAGAAGCTGAGGACGGCCAGTTGATGATAAGATGGTTTGGCTTTTACGTATACGGTTTGAATATACGCTCTTAACCTTGAAGAATTTTACTCATATCCCCATATCGCTAGCCCGATCTCCAAATAAATGAGAGGGAGTCATAGATGCACTTTTATATTGGACTCCGCGGTCAGTTATACCATAATTATACCAAAGAAAAACTATACCATCTCTAGATGGCCAAGTTAGAAAGCATGGAGTACTTCTTATTTAGAGAAGGGCACCTGACTTTGACTAATGAAGGGATACGTTAGAGAGGAAAACTTAACTAAATAAAGTGTTGAAGTTAGGAAAGTTACACGTATTCACTATCTTCCAAATTTAGCACTTGAAATGTATTTAAACTTTACCAGACCGCCTAATGTACCTCAAACTTTAAAATAAATGACAAATGAGTATAACATTTCGTTTATTAAATTATTTTATGCGAATTCTCTTTAACTAAACTCCTGCGAACTATCTTATTTTGATAACATTTCATCTAGTTGTAACCGGGTAGTCCTGGCAAGTGTAAGAGACCGATGTATCGAGTTAGCGTTGGTAACCATTCAATTTTGGTAACGATTGAGTCAATTCTTCTCACCTAGAGCAGTAACTTGGAAGCAAAATATGAGGAAATAAATACTAGAGCATAATGCAGTGAACACTATCCATTATAAAATCATGGAAAACCGGATGAAGACCAAAAGGTCAATTGACTGTGTCCGTTTTATTCTATACTTAGCCTCGCTCCCCTATCCTTAACCCCCATAAAATTACATTCCTCTTTCCTTCTTAATGATTTATCATAAATGAAAAGTAAATTTTTACATCGGATCGGGCTGTCATCAAACTATAATTACATGTAATAAGTTGTGAAAGTCCTAAATTATAATCAGTCTTCATTCAAAATTCAGCAATTTGAATTTGACTTGGTTGCATCAATTAAATTTTGCTGTCATTGACCCCTAAAGGATAAATTTATAAATAAGGCTAAACCTGTTATAAATGATTTCCCTCGAACCAGATAACTATTATAAAGCTTTCCATAGTTTAACATCAATTAAATGAATTAATGAGTTAAAATGAGAACGCTAGCGCTCGAATTTTACAAAGGTAGCTTCTACTATCGGACGCATTTGAACTTATCTGTGAACATCGGAATTAAGATCATAAAAAAGTTTGAATATTCTGTCTTGAGATCAAAATCTAGTGTGATAGTTACTCATTTTTCTTAAAAGTTAGTGCCATAACGTAACCAGCTAGGCGTTCCGGTAGTAATCACTCAGAGCCAACAATCTGGAGAACTCGGGAATATAGCAACTTAACACAGAAACTGATAACCCACGGCCGTTCACGAGACACGTTATAGTCAACACAAGTGTATTAGCGGAACTCCCTCTCAATTAGTATCGGCTTAAACAAGTAAGTATACTTATCAAGTGTCTTTTATCGGTGAGGAAATAAAGAAAGAAATTAAATTTTTATTCATAGAAGAACTGTTGAGAGCGGAGAAAATAAATATCATTTCTTCTAACATTTAGTCTCAACACAATAGGACAATCACGTGCGATTTTTGAAAAGTTCCGATTCCATACAGATTCAGAGTTTACAGGTAGGAAGTCTGGGAAATATTTTGTTTTACAAGGAATAAACTTAGCAGCTTATCTGTTTGGCATAACTTTCTTAGAGGTACTATCCTTCTTCCATCACAGAAGATCAAGATGTTTTTGTAAAATCTAATATATATTGGTCTCTCTTAAACGACCCCAAAATAAGAAAAATGATGCGATTTAGTTGATATAAAATACTGTATCATAAATAGATTAGAAATCTTGTAATGCAAACGTGCACATCTGCCAAGTCAGGGGTTATTAGGTTGATTCCTATAGGTACATTTCTAATGGTGGAATTTAACCGAACACCCTGGTCAATCGGAGGGAAGGGGTGGGGGAAGGGGGAAATGAATGCAAGTTTCTCATAAGAGCTGCACCGGAATACCGTCTCTCCGCCTAGGGTGCAGGGCTATTAAACACTGCATCAACGGACTTGCACATTTTAGCCCTATTAAAAAGAAAATGTAATAAAAGAAGTGAACGTACTAATGCATGAAATGGTAAAACAAAAAATTAATTTTAGCTTTATTTAAGACATTGGGAAATGGAAGATCAGCAGACAGATGGGAAATAACGAAATTGTTTGTGGGTTTAGACCTATCCACCATTATGTCACAGAACAATAGATTTCATTTTTCAGATTCAAAAATGGACAGAAATCTGTATTAAACCATCCATCAATTAGTTGTGTAAATCTTATAATTAAAATAAAGAAAATAAAAAAATAAAAATAATGACTGAAAAACTTAAGCAAATTTTAATTAGAAAATTAGATAAATAATCGAATAAAAGATTTTTTTCAAACCGATTTCAGTAGTATTACTCAAAACGGCACAAAATCATTAAAATTTTAACTGCGGGGAAGTAAGTGAATAAAAGTACATGAAAACAATTTCAAAGTTGGTAAAGTGGTGTCAAAATGTAATTAGGACATCAAAAATCTTACTTTATTTGAATTATGAAGGCATTGTCTTGTCTGAATTTTCATAAGGAGTATAATCCTTTTTGTAATATCCAGATGCTCCAATTTCATGAGCTGACTCCCAAATTTATGGGTGAGTTGACGTCTGCAATTTTCAAATATTATTAGCAATTTGATTTAAGTCCTTAATTTCCCCTGAAGGTGAATTAAGGAATTTTTTGTTTCCATTGTATTTCTTGATAAATTTAACACTTTTTGCAAATATAATTTGGATTCAGCTTCCTAATTATATAACATTACTAATAAAATTTATAAATTTTATTTATTTACTAATATGCACTTTAAATTACAATTTAATTTCATCGGTTAATATGTGGGAATAGTAGCGGTAACTATAGAGCACGAAATATTTCGAATTACTTCATTATTTTAGGTTCGTTAGGTTCTTATTCAATCAAAGAATATTACATGATCCACTTACTTAAGCTTACGGGGCTCTGCACACCTCAAGCTTTGAGCAATCTCATCTCTTCCACGTTGAGACTGTAAGTTGCTGAATAGCACACAAGATAGCATTGATTTCTCGGTGCTAGGAAGATGAATTTAAGCTGAAACAGCGATCATCATGATCAAAAACTGGCCAATAAACACCGCACGTCGAAGACAAGCACTTGCTACAATCTAGGGGACAAATCACGAAATTTAAATTCTGGAATGTGACCTATCAAATTCGCTGACACTGTCCAACCCCAGTCCACAGATCAAATGAGATGAGTCGCTTTGATGCCTTGGCAATTTTCTCAACATCTTTTTGATCCCCTTCCATTTATTATTAGTTGGACGTATTATCAACCCATTTCAGCTGCTTCCACAGTTAAAAGTGGTGAAATTTGTAATATTATCGTGAGTAATAATAATCTTTTCTTTTAAATTATGACCCCGGGGAGAAGGATGCAAAGCTTCCACTGCCCAATATAACGGAGCATGGGAACTTCATCTTGAGAAGATAATATGACTTGGTGTTCGAGATATTATTTGTACTTTTTTGTTCTTTATTTTGAAAAATTAATTTGACTGAAGAATAGTTCTGAGTACGATTGGAGGGCGAATGTACCAGAAGTCAACATAATTTAACCATTGATAGCATAAATGGCAATGTGTTTGCTATTGTCCATCGGAGTGATAAAGATTTCCACAAAGTTTAATTATCAAAAATCATCTGAATTAGCGAATAACAAATCAATCCAATGGACTATGAAAAAAGAGACAGAGAGAGAGAGAGAGAAGATCAAGAAGAACCAAGCAATTGGGTCCTACTTTGATTGAAATGTGAAGAATTGAATTGTTAATATTTTCACAAAGAAAGCGATTGCTTCGTAATTTTCTAAAGTTCAGTCTCCGAAATGTGATTATCAGATTCGTGGGCAAGAGTATGTCCTCGCCCCACATTTACATCCTACGCGATTGGTCATGCCACCTCGATTTATTTGAATTTGCTATTATAACTCACCACGAGGCCACACATTTTCGTCGTTTTTTTCTGTGGGAAAGCAACTGAAATCGGTTAACAGCAGATCAGATAAATAATACAGTGGAGGTGAATAGAAGATGTTGAGGATAAAGTCATGGTATTAAAGAGTCTTACCTCATGTATTTTTATTCGAGTTGCACAGTATTAAGTAAGGGGACATTTCACGTTCCAAAATTCCAATGTCAGGATTTTTTATCTGGATTATTAAGCAAATTCCAGCCCACTGGAATTTGCCTAACTTTACCTAACCCAACTATCCAGACCTACTGGATATTTGTTTGATTTTAACTTCAAATCATATCTTTTCATTCTTACGTGAACTTAAGTAGCTAAAAGGATCTCGGTGTGGCAGTGATGACAAAGCAGCGCACATTCAAGATGAATGATGAACTAAGCTGGTCATATTTTTTTGTATTTATAGGAAGTTAAAGATACGTCTAAATGATTTTTCAGAGCGAATGATTTGAGCCAAAGTACTGACGTCGGACGAATTATGTACCATTTTATAAATCTCGATCAAATCGTCAAATTATCTGTTAGAAAAATCAATTGATAAAAGCCTATTCATTAAAAGAAGAAAACGTTCACTTCACTTAAAATAATTTAAATATTTCATGCAATTTATTTGTGATTAAAATTAACACTTCAAAATAGATGAAGAGCTTGACTCCTATTGCAACATACCTTATTTTCATTAAAAATGTATTTTACAGAAGTAGCATTATATCCCTGAAAATTTATTACATTTGGTGAATTTCTACTCCAAAGATGGATTTGTGCCAATCTGATTGGCTGCTGGCGACCAATCGGTGAAATCTGTCCCATCGTCTTATCGGATAACATATATATAAGAAGTGGTACTTAAAAGCAATTTTGCGTTGAATCTTTAGCAAAATGAAACACGTAAGTCCTTTGCTAATTTAATCAAAGTGGGAATAGCTCGATAATAAAACAGTATCTTTCGTTTAAAACCGAGAGAATAGTCAATTTCATTTAGTTACTATTTTTAATTTCATTGTATTAGTTTTCAGACCTGTATATATTCAATATTAAGTCCTGTTTGGTATATTCCTACGAAAATTAATTTTTGTTATTAAGTGACTCCGATTTTTAATTTTATGCTTTAACTGAATTTCATAATTACAGTAAAATTGCAACTGTTTTATCCAATTAAACCGTGTTGATTAAATAAACATTTTAGCAATTGTATGTTTTTTTAGCAAATCAAGATTTATTAGTTACTTTATAGGAATAAGGGAATGAGGAAATAATTTTACTCTTTTATAGCACGCATTATGAGAATATATATTATATTTTAATCAAAATTTTAATATACTTATTGTTATTGGCTTAGTCTATTTGATTTTTAATAAAATTACGGTCTCTCCTTTTATTCAGCTCTAAAAAACAGTTTAATAGCTGTACTTTATTGACCGGTTTTTAAACTAATTAGCTTTATAGATAAAAAAGTTATTATTAATCTTGATGCATGTGTTTCCATGCCTGCCAGTTCCAAGGCACACTTTGTATTGGCAGTAAATTTAAAGGAATCACTTTTTTACTCAATTATATTATTTAATTACTTTTATTCTTAAATGATAAAATCGCATTCAACGCGTGCACAACCAATCTTTAACGCTTTTTTCCTACTTATTTCATTTTAAAGTTTTTTTGTTTTTTTTTATTTCCAGACATGATTTTATCCCTCGAAATCGATTTATCTCATTTACTACTTAATTAAAAAGCAATAGGTTGTTACTCATTTCATGTTGAAAACAAGGAGATTTTGTGTTTAATATTGCCATTCTTATCTCTTTTAATGTTTTAGTTTGCCTTCTCTTCCTTGTCACAGACCTGTCTCCCTCTACTAGTCTGTTGTATGGTTCTATGCATTCTTGGGGAAGTCAACGCTGCACCAAGGGGTGTAGTAAGTCCCACACAGCCAGAAGATATGTTGGATGAACTAAGCTATCAGAATTACCTTCGCATGAGAGCTGATGAGGAGAGAGATTTGGAAAAGGGTATGGAGAAACGTATGCCATTCCTTTCACGACTGGGCAAAAGATTTTACGCTTTCCGTTCACGTCTCGGTAAGATTAACACTTACCTTTATATTTTATGTCTATCTGTAATATATGGCTTGGAAGTATGAGCCAATCAACATCCTTAAGGCAATTTAGGAAAGCATTTTCTAACATGCTCATGAGGCCTCCCCTGTGAGAAACTCGGTTCCTATAACCCCTTTATCAGCAAAATTTAACATGTTCAGTCGGCCATCCGCTCACCGGGTGTGTAAAGGTGGTCATCGAACCCGTGTCATCTGACCTCACGGAGGAACCGCTGCACTACCGCCACCCAGTTATAAATATATATTCCTCTTTTGAACCCTTAAGTTAAATCTTTTAAATGTATGCTAAAGGTATGCTAAATGCAATCATAAGTCAATTTATTAATTCTCTCAGATCATATTTAACTACTCTTCATTTTATTATTGTTTCATTAAATAAGATATCCATATTTCGCCATCAATAAATAATTTGGATGGAAAGTTGTATATTTATACAAATAAATTCAGTAATTTACACTTTTGTTCACCACTAATTTGAGCATCTTTTGCTCATAAGTAAATGTTTCAAAATAATATACGTTTTAGGAGAATAAATTAATAACCATTTAATTTTATCTAAAATAACGATTAGTAAAATATTTATACAATAATAAATGGTATTAATTTTACTGTTATTAGCATTTTGCAAATTGAACTATGGTGCTTTCCTTTCGACTTGTTTTAATTAATTTGTTTCACTTTTTTAGATTGACTTAAAAGGATACAGGATTGAAGTTACTTACCCTCCGTTTTGTAATCTAACGTTTCATCTTAATTTGGTGCTGGTTCTTTCTCCTCCGTCCCCAATAAATACACATATATCCCCATTTTGTTTTCTTTCTAATCATTTTTAAAACAAATACCTCAATAATGTCCACTAGTGTCAGCTAAAAATAAGACCTGTCTCTTGCACCGCCTCACGACTAGTTGTGGTATTTGAAATTTCAAATTTTTAATTTTCATGATGGTGGCGGCTTTGTTTTATTTGGTGAGATCGGGCTAAAAAGACCTCAGCAGTTATAAAGTCTTTTTTAAGTTTATATGCCCTTTGTTTAGTCGAATTTATTATTTTACCACTGGGACAGTCAAACTCAAGGTCTCAGATGGTCTAAAATAACAATAACTATTGGGTCATTCAAAAATTTCCAAATCGCCAAGAGCTGAACATTTAAAACAATTTACAATTAATCACGAACGGCACAAATTTTAGTGAATTTTCATTAAATTAATTTTCAAAAGCATACGATATTTTAAAGCCATCGGTAATTGTCAAAAATATAACTTCCCAAAATTTTAAATTGAGACGAAATTGTAACTCTTTTGATAAGAATATGAAATAAATTTTTAAAACATTTTGTTCCTATATCCTGAAATCCAAAAATATATTTTTAAATATTAACAAGGGCGTATTTTTAGAAAAGCACAAGTTTGAAAAGTTGGAGTTCCCAAAACTGACTTCACTTAGTTAAAATTTATAATTTTTCGGCAAATATTAAAGGATTTTTCAGTTTTCACTTTCAAAATGTCAATAAATATATTAGTAATTATGAAAATAATATCCAGAATGGTGCAACCCGACTTATGCGGATTTCAATCTCTGGATTGTATTTGAGCACGTGAAGTAGGAAAAATGATTAAATATATGAGTCTTCGATTATCTGAATTTTGGAAACATTGAGTCGTCGTTTTTATCGTTTGACTTTGTAAAATCAGAGTGTTCTAAAGCTCAACTCCCACGATTCGACCTCTGAGAATCGGGGTGGGAACATTAGTGTGATATCCAGAGCTCGTTAAAAAATGATTCTATGGAAGGCCTGGCTATGCCAACCCGATTTATTCTTTTCTTCCTACAGTTGTAGTAAGTTGATGAGGTTAATGGCGTTCAAACAAAACAGAGCTTACTAGAGATTACCTAGGTTTAACACTATAATAAGCGTTTTTGATCGGGTATTCTTTCAAAAAATACGGTCTAAGTGGAAAAAAGTAATATATTTTAACATTTTTAAACTAAACTGGAAGATAGATAACAGTGCTTCAATTGTTCCCGACATTTCCCTTGATTCAAATTCGATTTTATTTTAATTGCTTCTACTTAAAAGAAAAAAAACCATTTGCTCTTCAAATATCCTCCATTTTTAGTGGATTTATTTAAACAAAAAGATATTCATATAAAATATTTTTATTTGTCAATACACTAAAACGCCTTTTGTGCATGGAAAATTGGCTTCATTGGGAGATAAAAATTCTAAGGTTAAAAGAGAATAAATTTTATCAAAGCAGTCTTAATAAAAGTGATCTAAGCTGACAAGTTGATTGACTGTTTGGTCTGAATAAAATTCACTTTAATATGCTCCTCAAGCCATAAGAAAGGTTAAATGTGATTTAATTCAGACGATGGAAAAATTAATATATTCTATGATGAAGCAAAGGGAGATAAAGAGTAGAAATTAAGGATTAAAAGATAACAAAAGGGCTCTGTTTAATTTAACTTTGGAATTAAGTTCGTATATTCTTCGTTAAAAGTAAATAACTTTCACTTTCCCATGTATTACTGTCTCTTTACTTCTTAAATTAATTAATTTATTGTCAGTGCTTATTTTCTGGCTCTTTGAATCAGCCACCTTCAGTGTTCGGGTACTCTTGCAACAGTACTTTCAATTCACTCATTTGCACGACCATTCTACAACTCTGCAAAGAACATGGAATAATGGCAGAATTGGAGGAGGTTGACCTTTATTTGACATTTTATCCAATAAGACCATTAAACACGACTATTTTCCAGCATCAGTCATAAGTAATATCACAATTCTGGTAACGGACAGAGTCGTTAATTACTCCCCTGCTCCCTAAAACAACTTGAAGCTAGCCCATTCTCATAACGTATTCAGCAACAAGAACCAACTGATCATCTAAGCTGCATTTCAAACACCCTTGCATTTCACCAAATTTGAAGAAACCGGAGATCGGGCTCTGGAGGTCAGTGTTAAATCTTATGCCTAAATATATGAATACTAATTTCTCATAAACAGTATCTACGTGATCTCCTCATACTTCAAACTGTCTTCAACATTTTACTGATTAAAAGAAATCAATAAATGTGAAGGAACAGTTGATCAACACAACACAGATTTGGTTTCTTTTTTGCAGGATTACTGACAACTGTTGATTGTAATTTCCATTTACATTCATGTATTTAAATAAAATAATTATTTCAACTTTAATGATAGTGAGCTTGGCACATCCATTTTTTAGAAGAAATCAATCGAATAGGTCTCGGTCTGGAATGCTGCCACCAAGATTTAGACTGCTAATTAGTTCAAATGTGTTCTTGATCACGACTCGAGGAAAACTATCGGAAAATGTCATCTAAAATTTCTTCTAGACGGTTTGTCTACTGTTGTTTGATGTAAAGCTGATGATATTAATATTAAGTATCATTCAAGTCACTGCTTGAACGGGGATATTATGCAATTAAAGTGTGAAATTTATGAACATTAAAGTGCTTGCTGATTAAACCTATGGACCCAGAAGTTTGTGTCATGTAACCTACGAAGAAATTCTTGATAGGCATACTGAAGGTCATTCGCAAATTAAAAACGCGCGTAAAAGAATAATTATATTTATATAAAAGTCGATCTCATCTATTTTTTGCATTTAAACATGGGATGATAAAGCGCTGACGGCAGATTGATTACAACAAATCCAATCAAAAACTCTCTGTTCGGTCGATGTTGGTTACACAATTTATCAAAATAAACATTCGCTACGAAGTTGCTGGATATCAAGTTATCTGATTTCTTCATGTGGAGAAGATGTCACTAATCTGAGATATGCCTCAGAAAACCATAAATTAAGAGATCAGTTGACCTGATGGTCCTGCTATTTGGTAGAAATAAGATTTCCTTAATTCCTTGACACTCACCTTTCTCTTTCCTTTTGTTCGTGTGTTGTTCGTGATCGGGAAGCGCGATAAGCTTATAACAAGTATATTTTATTTTTAATAAATGGCTTTTGCACATAAAAATTTAATATCGTAAATACCTGTCCATTCAACTTAACAAAATTTGAAAGCTCCCCAGTGACCTTGGGTGAATTTTTCTATCCCTGTTATAATTCTAAATAATCCGTTTTTAGACAAAAAAGATTTTTTTTAAGTGATTTCAAAAGTAACTCCAAAAAATATATGTAACTTTGATTAATTAAATCTTAAATTAAATTATGTTATTTTAATTCCAGTAAATACAAATTTGTTCCACTTTGCCGCTCTGCAGCTTTAAAAATGGGAGTGGTACCATCATCCGAACTCTAATGCACTTTGGAAGTAGGGGTTAATAGAACTCTGTAGAAAGACCACGACTAGTGGCTCCCAACCACACCTAATCAGAATGTGAAGAGTTGAAAGTAGAACAAAGTATAATACCGAAATTCAAGGGTGTGGGAGTCAAGCATTCGCATCGAATATATGATAACCACTGTGTGAGGATAAAATGGGAGAATTGGATGGGTCATCGCATAGCAGAGACGATTGAAAAATCGATAATTGACTTTCTTCAAATTTGAGCTCATACCCAACGAAAGATTTCCAAGTATCTCCAGCACCGATTAATTCAAAGCAACTAAGGCAAGGGGCAATTTTTGTTTTCGAGGCTAAAATTTATCAATTTAATTCTTTCATTTCTTCAATTAATGATGTATTAAAAATCTCGATAATTTCTTGCTCAGGTTGTCTCTTTGATACAACCAAACATTTAAGCAGTAAATATTTTTGCATTTCCTGAAATGCTTCATGAAATTATCTGATTTCTAAAATGGGTGTCAAAACACGTCCATTATATAGGCAAATACAAATTAGAGGGATACGCGATCAGATAATAACGACCATTTAATCCATTCCTGAAGTTGGAAGGCGGAGAGTTTGAGATTTCTGAATATTTGGTTGTAATGAATGTAGTAAGATATTAATTCAAACTGATTCTCTTATTCGGTCTATTGGAAACTTTTGCTGAACTCGTTTAGTCCAAATGAGCTGACTCTGACGATAAGTGACACCGCCCAAGATTTTGAAAGAATCATTTCTAGGGATATAAATTCTTCTTTTATCAGATGAATCCAAGTTTTTAAAAGAAATGTAGGACTTAGAAAATGCAAACGAATGCAATATTTGTTTTTGAAGCTGAAATTTATTTCACTTTACCGCTAATCCCTTTCAACATAAAACTTCAACCAATTTCTATGCTTTCAAATATCTCGAACCACGACGATCTTTAAATCAGTGAGACGTCTTTCATAACTAAAATGAAATGAACATTTTATTTTAAATTAACGCGTTAACTTTTGCCACTTTAAATGTTATATTAAAAGCTATAAATCCCTCTCCCTGCATATTTGCAAGGTTAACTTTAATCGGAATAAAAAATAAATATGAAATATACATTTGCTCTCCGAGAACCTAAATAGGGAGTAAAGTCTTGGAAAAGATTGTTCGACTTGGATCTACTAAACACAGATCCCGGGGCTTCAGGATCTTTTATAAGTAGTTTAAGACTGGGTTTCAACAGTACAATGAATATTGAAAGGCATTTTAAATCTGATTCATAAGAAAAATTTCTTAAACCAGCATTTGCAATTTGAAAATCTTAATATATTACTACAAATTCAAGATAAATAATCAATTTTTACAAAATAAAATTCTTTAACTCACTTCTTAATGAATATCATAACAATGATGCAGAAAATCCATTATCTCTTTCAGAAAACGCTTAATTACCTACAGTGAAAAACGGTAATTGCCAGATACTGACTTTAATTTTAAATCACATTGTAGCCTATGAAAAAAGGGCGTAGAAAAAGCTCATAATTTAAGAAGAAAATGAGGTGGAAGAAAAAGAAAGGAAACCCGAAGAACTCTACTTCATCTAACTCCGGAATCTTCATATCCACCGCTTTTTCAAATTACGTTTTCTTCACTTAAACAAAGTAAGGTCTTGTTATTCAAAAAATTCAGATGTCAAGATTTCATGCATTCACGTTGTTTTCCGTAAGGCAATCTACTGAACAAAGGATTCTATTGACCTTTGGATTATCAGTGGATGTGCAGTAATCAAACTTGAATAAGATATGAAACGGAAGAGGGAGAGGTTCAAGAAGGGTCAAATAATAAACTCTATCCGTTAAAAGTCTTGCTTTGAATTATGAAAGCATTCGAGTAAGGAGTACAAGTCCCAATATTATACTCTAATGTTCAAATTACATGAACTCACTTCCAGATTTATAAATGAGATTACAACCTTAATCAGAATTATTTGACCTATTGATATATATATATATATATATATATATTGATTGGCAATGTCACCTCATTTAATTTACATTTTGTTGAGGTCAAAGAAAGTGGATGAAAATAACGACGATTCTCCAGCTCAACGATAACAGAGCTAACAAAGTCCTTCTCAATGGACGTAATTTTTTACTTGTTTAAAATCACTAAATTAACCTCTACTATATTTGGAAACGTCAAATATATTTAAGAGACTAGTTGTTGCCTTAATTGGCTTTCTAGAAATTCTCCAACTTTATGATAATCAACCCTTTCTGATCATTGGCTAAGCATATTAGTGGAAATTAATGGAAATAAGTAATGTGGTAGGTTTACAAAATCACAGAAAGTTATTCTTGTCGCCAGTAAAAATGATAATTACGTTGATTTATAACCGGAATTCTTAAGGATCCAAATTCTTTTTGGCATCTGTGTCACGAAATTTACTCACGTTTATCTACAATGAGGAGAAAATACCTCATTTTGATGCTTAATCAGGTTTTTTATTGATATGGTCAATTAGGATTACGCAAACTAATTAATGCAAATGTTAGTGTACCGATGGCGCAGTGGTCAGTGCACACGTCAGTCTACAGTCGATGTCCATCGGTGGATATTCAGTGTTGTGGGTGTCCAATCACCTTGGCTAAATTTTGGTCAACAACAGAGATCGTATGAGAAGCTCCAGGATACCTTCCTCTTACCCAAGTCATTTACTGGGAACATTTCCTCCTGGGAAGTTTTTTATTACCATTATTAGTTCATTTACTTTAGCACTTTACCTCGGTAGTATTGCTCTCTTAAGTTCCTTATCGAATTATATCGCTTATCTGACTTCAGTATGCTAGGCATTTCTTAGGTACTACTTTTCAATTTCCTGGTTTCAAGACTGTGTTCGTGTTCGTTTGCAACCTTTTCCTGTATTGTGGGTACCTCTAACAATTATATCACTCATCCATTAGGAGCGAGATTAACAGAGAGAGGCAACCGGCTCGGATTTTTACCGATTTTTATCACTAAATAAAATAAAACAATAATTCTAGCTTAGCACACAATAATACATTTAAAATGTCAGTTTAAATTGTCGTCGTTAGAGTGATACCGCAGATTTTATTGAATTTATAAGAAATGAAAGCCATTTTGAGGAATCTTGTTTAACAGCAAGGCCAGATGTATAATTTTTATCCAATAAACTGCTATTTAGAAAATATTTGTAATTCTTTTTACTTTCTGCCACTCTTTATCTTTCGGAGGCACGTAGTGATTTTGTCTAACTGCCACTCAGCTTCCGCATATTTATTCCTCAAGAGAGGAAGATAGGGAAAGAATTAACGGTAGCGGTTATGGTTAAGATAACGCAATTACTCTTCATTGTATTCTCCAAGTTGATATGTTGTGTAGTGAAAGAGAAAAATGTAAAGTATTCCTTTTCGATTATAAAGGAGTCATCCACACTACATTACCATATAGTGTGGGCATAGTATAGTTTAAGATTCTGCTCGATAAAACAAGAGGGGCAAATTTTAAAACACCAACGGGAAAGTGAAAAATCGTTTTAAAGTTACACCTTAACAATAAATACGTTTGTTTTAATACGTATTTTGGCACTTATTTACAAATTATTGAAGGAATGAGTTTTTCCTCCTATTCCTTACAGGGTGTGAAAGCTGGTGATCTCTTGAATTTACATATTCCATTTTGTATACCATTACGTGTTTGTCACTATATGTAGGTTTCCCAAAATATTTTCAAATGAATAGCCCGTTGCAGGGCTGTGAATTTGAAACTTTTACCTATTTAAAATTGAACAGTTTTAAATTTTTTTGTCAATGTATCGTTTTGCAAAAAAAACAATCTGATATCTACTTTTCTGGATTGAGTTCAACTTTCCTGAGTCTCTAAAATTTTTACTCTTTAAAATAACATTATCTCCTTTCATCTCCTTTCATTTTCATTAAATGGAAACAATTAACAAGAGCATTTTAATGGGCTTGAGTTTGCTGAGAGAATGGCATAGGGAGAAAGTGGAAGAGAACGAGTTAGCTGAAAGAAAAGTCCGAAAGTTATTAATCCGTAATGGAAACGCGAGACTGCTAGTTTTAAATATCGAGTTTCAGTATTACCGGATTTGAAGGGAGAAGCGCACTATTGAAGATGGTAAGATGACATAGAACAATTGAATTTTTTCGGAAGTTCGTATAAATCATCGTCTTGTTAGTTCAGCAGTCGACGTTATTATCTTCCTAAAAACAGCAGAGATTATTAATTTTACACATTCCCCATAATGTAAACCATCTCATACAACTAATTACCAAAAACCCCAGGATTGATTTCATAGAATGCAACATACTCTTCTAAGAAGATGCGAAAATTTTATAGTAAAGTGAGTTTGATTCACTCAGTTTAATATGGTTATTTGAGAATAGGCAGTGAAATATTTTTTGTGTGTTAGCCTAGCTATGTTAGATCCAGTCACCAGGCTAATTAGTTGAGGAAAAAAAGGGATCTGCCGCGATTGACAAGTTATCCAAATTAATAAAATAGTTACCAAGCTGTAGACACCACGGATATGAATCACGTCGAAGGCAGATGACAAATCATGACAGAGAAAATGGCTTCTGCCTGACCTTATTCTCTACCTCCACTTTTAATCGTTCTGTTGTTTTGCTTGTTGAAATTCACTCCTACGATAAAACGCAGAGGAATTTAGTTTTCCTCGCTGCGGATAATAAAATGATAAATATTTTACCCTATTCTAACATTCATGGGAATACTGTTTTATTCACTTTCATTGTATTTATTCATTTTTTTGCATTTAACTGTTCTTTCCACATCACTAAATAGAATTTTATGTTCATTTTGGAATGATTAGCAACCCCTTTATTATAACACGGAAGTAAGCATTTGTTTATAGAAAATATTATCTCCGTATCTCCCAACCCAATTCGACAATAGGCCCTGTTGAATTTTGTGAAATAAACTCACTTGACCTCCCCATTTCATAAAAGGTATAGGCAAGAAGAAATATTGAGACGACTATCATCAAATATCTCTTGTTCAAATATTTAATGATTTACAATGGTTACATTCTTTTAATTAATATATAATATAATATGTATATATATACTCCGTTTTTATTTGCAAATTTGTTTATATATACTTTATACAAACATCGTAATAATATGATGATAGCATATTACACTATATACACTCGGATACAAAGTTGTGCCAGTTGAAAAAATATCAGGTTGTAACAGAAGTTCTGTCCAATTTTGAGCTGTGTGTCTAGGGCACGATTACTTCGGTTTAGCTTGTTAATGTTGTATGCTTATATATGGTAATTAATAAAATATTATTTCTTCTTTCAGATTGTGTGATAATTATCGTTATTAATAACTATTTCTAATGTACACTGCCAATAAAGAGCAGATCAGACATATTTTACTGTTTCAATTTCATCAAGGCAATACGACAAGCTCAGCAGCAAAAGCATTCAAAGACACTTGTGGAATGATGTTGTGAATGAAAAGACCTGCAGAAGGTGGTTTTCTGCAGGTGGTTTCAAAAAAGGATGACTTCACCCTGAAAGTCGAACCGAGAACAGGATGCTCAAAAAACTTAATTCTGAGCAATTGCAAGTTCACCTTGATGAAAATCCAACCTGCATTACTAGAGAACAGAGCAAAACCTTTAAAGTAAGCCGCCATATGGCTATATGTAGGGAAATGAAAAGACTTGGCTGGGAAATGCCCCCCCCCCCACACGATTTGTCCGAAATCAACAAGCAACAGCGTGTGACTTGTTGTGTTTCACTGCGTTCTCGTGAACTTCAGACGTCTTTTTTAGACCGAATCACAACTGACAGCGACGAGAAGTGCATTCTTTACAACCATGTTAGTTGTAAATGTTAGGCAGTGGCTAAGTCATGCTTCGAAGCCAACCGAGAGGTGGACTGCGTCCGCAAAAAATTATTTTGTGTGTATGGTGGGGTTGGATGGTGGGTGGGAATTGTTTATTATGAACTAATGGATGATAATCAGACAATAACATTCGAAGTTTACTGTCAGCAGCTAACTCTTTTAAAAGCAGTTCAGAGAAAAAATGGCCTTCTCTGATCAACGGAAAAGGAGTGATTCTGCACCATCACAATGCCAAATCCCACACTTCAAGATCAACCAAAAGTCTCGCTGAAGCATTTGACTGGGAAGTCCTGCAGCACCCACCATATTCTTCCGATCTTGTACCAATCCATTTTCATCTTTTCAGGAGCCTACAGGAGCTTTCATTGAATGGGAAAAAGGCTTACTTCAAGAGAAGAGGTCGAAATAAAGTCTATTTATTTTCTTGAGTCCAAACTGGCTAAATTCTATGAGAAAGGAATCAAAAAGCCTATGGCAAGATGGAAAGATGTAATTAATACAAATGCTGACTATGTCCAACACTAAATAAATATATTTTTGACAAAATTTTCACTTTAATTCAAATGTAAAAATGGACAGAACTTCTGTTACAACCTGGTAGTTTTGATTATGAATAGGAAGATTTCGTCCTTGGTATATTTTTACTCCTTAACTTCCCAATTCAAAAAAGATGTATTTTAATTTTTTAAAAGGATGCATTGAGGAGACTCGAGTTAAATCTGGTGTCAATGTTGATGACGACGCTCAGATATGTGACCTTGTCAATCATCATTATCTATTGAAAACCATAATAAAAACGGAAAATGAGTATTGGAAGTTTATTTTAATTGGTGAGCCTGAGAAATTGTGAACTCCTAGATTATGCAAAAGCATTGATTTGTTTTTCTCGAAATTTCGTACACCGTTGGCGCCTTCACACTTTACATTGAGGAAAAAATTTACGCTTTCGGAAACTGTGATCGGCATTGTTGATTACTTTAACCATGACAGCCCTGTCAAAGCAACGACTTCAATCGCGTCTTGTTTGACTCATTATTGCCTTGACTGCATTTTAAGTTTCCACTCTAGTTCTTCTTGGCATTAGATGAATCCAGGATTTGAAAACTGGGGGATTTTCACTACAGCTTAAAGGCAAAGTCTTCTTTGCCGGAGCTTAACCACAAAAGTATGTTTTATTATATTTGAAAACGTGTATATCCTCATATGCAGAGTTTAACTCCTAATCGTAAATGTTAAAGAAACTCTGGCTTTTGACCTCAAGGTAATTCCTTTAACAAGCCAGCTTTTAAAATATCTGCGTGTTTGCCTTTTTATTACCACAGAATGACCTCTTAATGGACTTCCTATAACCATCGTAAAAGTAATATGCAATCTTTCCATCAGCAACACAGGAATGAGCTTTCTTTTAACGTTTAAAGATATCTTAACTTGAGTTTAAATAACTTGATAATGTATGAAATAGGAAAATATCAAATCTGAACCCTTTGTCAAAAATCGTTAATTTGGAAACTAAATATTTATATTTGTTACCGTAAAATATACTTTAGAATTTAATTAAATCTTGTAAAATGAACTTTTGGATTTAAATATGCTTAATTACTAAGAATTAATCGATATTTTGTCAATATCCATCCATATAAAGATTATAACTTTCTTCGTTGTTTTAATGCATATGACTTAATCTTCTAATGACGTAAGTTCAAGTTTACTGTTCCTAAGATATCAGTTGAACAGACAGATAAATCATAAAACTTAATGCTGGGGTATTAGGAAGTTAACAAAACAAAACTTCTATTCGCTCTCCTATCCTTCATCTCTTATTAGGTTATTTTAATGTCACCAGCTGTTTTTTGTTTACTCACAATCAAAAATTGGCTCGTTATTTGGCTACGGAAATGTTTTGGATTATTCACTCCTTTATAGTTCTGCAGAAATCCCTAAACTGAAAGTTGCATTAATTTGTGACATTCTCTTTTCGTTTCCTCGGGATTGAGTATTATAGTACTCAGTGTTCCTCCTCCTACTCACTGTGTTCACGAAAAGGAGAAGCAGACAAACGGAGTTATTCTAGCAGTTCTAAGGTAAGCTAGTTACTCCCTTTTACGAGAGTTTACGGTTTATTGAGTAAGGGAAGTTTTCTTTTGTGAGCTTATTTCGTTCTTTCTGTGAGTGAATGGGTGGTCTCTAAGAAGAAGGACAATATTCCGTTGACAAATAGCTCCATTTTGCAACATTTCTAGGTGAACTTTTGATAGAATAAAATAGCTTCATTTCTAACCAATCCTCCATTCTATGTCAATTGCTTTAAAAATAATTACCAAGAAGGTAAAACACAGTATTTATTTAAGCATTAGAGCTTAGAGTTAGCCTCGTTGAGCTTAAGCTCCTTCCTAACGCATTGAACATTTCAAAAGACCAATTCTATAATGGGTTGGAGATTGTGGAAGCAAGCATCAGGATTCATTTCAGGATGAATTTCTCAATCTCTTCTTTTTAACTAAATAACAGGTATAATTGTATGGTAGGTTCAACCCAAGTTCATAATCAGGCGTCAATAAAGCATAACAGGACCCATGATCAAATCCAATTTTCGGTTGCTTAAATTCTCATTAAAGACTGGGTGGTTGAAATACCATACATCAGATTGTCATCCTCAACGTTGACATCATATTCACGAAGAGCTTCTTCTATAGGTTTTTTTGAATAATCAGCAACACATTCTTCTGTGATGGGAAGAGAAGCGGAGATACGAATCTTTCGAACCAAATTTTCCTACTCTAAACAAATTTCCTCACAGACAATTGTGTGTCCGACTGGCTGAATATTATTGTGTGCACTACCTATATGAATAAATGCATATATTACATGATTAGCAAGTTCATTGACGGATAGAATCTTCCCACCCTTGCCTGGATTTCGATTTCGGAAACTCGCCTTCTACCTCATTCTAGTATTAGCCATTCTTATCGCTATTTATCCAGCAACGTATATCGTATAGTCCTTATTTAGATCATCTTATAGATGCAGCATCTAGAACGAAAGGATGTATAGACTTTCTAGAGTATGGAAGATAGAAACGCGGACCAAGAATTATTCAAAGATACAAAGATGAGAGGAAGAAACCATCTTGTCACATTGGTCACTGCCCTCGTGAGCAGAATGTTGGAATGATTAAGTATATCTGGTTTTCAAATTTCATATGAGTTATCTCTGGTTGGTCTATCGGCTGTGAGTGCTTTCTTTCTTCCAATTCCTCGTCATAACTCCATGGGCATGATATATAATGTGGAATATATTTTTAGCGTCTTACAGCTACTCAGCCAATAAGGCCAAAACGTGCGCCACATTATAGAATCTTATGACCCAAGGTCACCTCTTTCCCTTGTGTAATATGGACGAACCAATGTTTTCATAACCGAAGTAAAGTAGTATTCTTGATGCTTATTGGTCTAATTAATTGTTTTTTCTTGACCTCTCTTCATGTTTCATACATAGGGACCAATGAACTAGAGTCAGATCACAGAAGCTAAGACTATAACTAGCAGCAGACAACAAGCAATGGTTCCAAAAAGTGGAGCACAAGGAGTTGTCGAGGCCAAAGTGTATTGAACAAACCACAATGAGGATTCGGGAGAGTAAGAGAGAAAGGAGGAAGAGAGGAGATGAGAAGGATGTTTAACAGAAGATCAATGACAAGCGTGACCGCGTGCGTGTGGGAGTGGAAATAAAAAGACAGTTTATGAGTCACTTGGGCAAGGTCTCGCGTGAGGGTATGAGCACGTGTATTTTTAAATGAAACGAGACAGTTACAGAAAAGAGGACAATCGACAGACCCATCTAGACAAGACAGATATGGGTTTGAGTCATAGGGGCATAAAGACGTCACTGAGACTCGGTGGACGAAAACCGAAATATTGTCACAGAAAATGTGACTAAAATATAATTTTGGAGAAGCATAGGGAGTCGTCCTTCACATCCCTTACCAGATTCATTTGCTGTTCCCGATATTCAGATGACATCCCATAATATTTCTCAGTTTTATTCTCCGCCAAAACTATTAATAATAGTAATAATGAAATATTTAGTCAGGTCAGGTATTTATTTATATTCGGCTTTAAACGTAGCTAAACTAACGGCTATGATATAATTACTTCTTAAAATCCATCGAGTTCAAAGTAAAATCATCGCAGCTACGTTTCTGTGTGCTTAAATTCCTGATTTTCAAGAGATTAAATTGACCGTGAATCGATTACTTCAATTCGATACTAATTCAGATAAATCTGGAAACCTTGTGGTGGGCTAATCTATAAATAACTTCCGGTAGAAAGACATCTGAGGCTATTTTTGATAATTTAATCACAAAATAGGGGTACATTAATTACTTGCAAAAGTACCAATGAAAAATACTCCCTGTAAGAAAGAAAGCTATCAAGGGTTATACAAAAGGTAAATTTGTGAGAAGTTTAAATCTCAGAATTCTATATACCTTCCCAAAATTTGTAGCAAACTAGTAGAAAACAATCACCATTGCCACTGTCCATGATGTAACAAAAAAGGCATTACAAGTTTTACCAGTTGGAAAACATCGGAGTTGGGCAAGCATCAAACGAGTCCAGTAAGATATGAAAAAGGCCATCACGAATCGGAAGCATTGAATTATCCATGTTTTCATAAGAGAAAGAGTTCACTTTGTGGTCTTTATTATTTGACTTCAGGCTTTGTGCATGAGATTATGGCCACGATATTCGGAGTTTGTTGGCAGGTTTATTTAATAACGTGTTTGGTCATGCCACCACTACTTATTTGCATCTACTGAAAGCTACGATCGAGTCGATTAGACAAGAAATAAAGGAATCAACAACATTTCTGCGAGCATCCACATTTCACTATTTTCGCTCCACTTCCCTTGATCCGTGACTTATAGTATTAGAAACAGGGATCGATTTTAGCGGAAACTTTAGCCATGATAGACGGGATGCATTTTCAAAAACCACAAATAATAACCTCCAACATTAGGACAGCCAAATTTGACTCAATTTTTCTCCTAATTGATTCAGACAGGTTTCCTGAATTAGATCAATCATCTCAATGACCCTATCAAAAGGGAACATTATCACAGGCTAGGATGTTGGTCGTGTCAAGGATCAAGAATTAAATACCTTGTAATCAGAGTGACCAACTCACTATTCTTCCTGGACCTAGGCATTTAACCAAATCTTAAATGTCAAAAAACGATACCCTTTGCCCGCATTTTGAGATCAAGGCAGCTGGCGTTCCAGTAAATGTAAACTTTGAAATAGTGAGATGAATATTAGTTCCCTCACTTGCCGAAGTACTAACTAATAGACAAAGCAATAAACTACCATCATCATTAATATCTGTCAAGAAGGTATTCACAGCTGATGGGAGCCATCAGCTTACGCTGTTTATTTATTTCACCTTAAATGAACTCTGGTGAAATCCCCTACGTCGGAATTGTGCAATTTCGTTAGTAGAAAACAAAACTCACCAACTGCAAATCACAGTTTACGTCAACTGACGACTCTGTAACTCAAAAGACGGGAATATGGCCTAATTCTGTTTTATGCCCACTTCTAGTATTAAACAAACATAAACCGGACTGTGAAGTGCAGGCTTACAAAAATCCAAAAAACCAGATAACCGACATCTAATGCTACTGTCCTTCTGATGGCTTTAAAGATGAGCTTAACTGAACGAGACACTCCAAAATGCGGCGCCAACCTCAACCTGAGCAACAAAAAGTCGTTGATTTCAGTACCAAATTCTCCAAATACCATAATCTCCTTCCCTGAAATTTGTAAATTCATATGGAAAGATGTAAAACTTTTGTTCAAATTGTATCTTTGGGAGGAATTTCCGATTTAATAGACTTAATGTAAGCAAATATTAATCAATACACAATTAAGTTCATAAAAGTACGAGATGATTTCCTAATGATAAGCGCAGACAGCAATGGTTGCAAGTAGAATAAACAAGTTTATACAATTCATATATACAGATTATCTTCACTGAGATTCTTCTCCTGAAAGCATTTTCTTCTTCAAAGCCGCTTTCATTTCTAATCGTCGTTTAGCCCGCGAAAAGCGATTGTTTTCTATTAATTGGGCTTCTCTCTTTTTCTGGGCCCTCTCACTTTCTTCCCCATTGAAATGGATGTCTAAGTGTTCAATTAGACGTCTTCGGGCAATGAGACGGTTAACTTGTAGGTTTCTACCATCCTATAACGCAAAAGGTTTAGTCTTGCATGTTAGATTATAGAACTACTTACATGGATTTAAGTAGACATGACAAACCTGACACTTGACAGTGATCCCCGTAGGAATATGCTTTAGTCGAACACAATTGGCAGTTTTATTAATAGCCTGACCACCGGGACCCCATCCATGAATGAAAGTTTCCTCAAGATCACCATCTTTCAGTTCGATTGGAATTTGTGGAGTTTTATCGTCTTTTGTATTGCTGAGGATTGCGGAAGAGTGAAAGAATACTGAATGGTTGAGAGACCTGGGATGAGGAATTAAGGTGGTTGGTAACAGCAGCCGTGATGCGTAACGCAGCATATCTGGCAAAAGATAAAAATTAAAATAATATCCTCATAATAAATATCTGGTCATGCTTCCGTCTTTAAAAGCGAAAACTGATATGATTTTAATTGAAGAATGGAAAGCCACCACCCTGAATTCTATAGTTATTTACAATATGAGGCACTAATTTATGTTTATTGAGCCCTTTTCCACAAGTGTCAATGAACATTAGAAATGAATATTATAATCTTGAGAATACTGTGTGTAATATACTATTTAAATACACCTATTAACAAGTATAAATCATTATAACTTAAGATCACAAAAGAAACGATTGGAATTAGGATCTAAGAGAACCTTCTTATATAAATGATTACGTATAGACAGATTAAAAATCTAAATAACTAAAATTGCTTCTAATTAAATAACATGACCACGAATCTACTGAAATCCCAACCAAACACGAACTCACCTTCACATTTGTACACAGCTGTTATTGAATAAGCGTTTAAAGTATTTTTAAATAAATTTCATAATTGGTATTGTAGTTAGTTTTCATTCACAGAGCATATACTAATTAATTTAAGATCTGTGATTTAATCTTTACATCTACAATGGTTTTAATATTGAAAAATAATGATTTAGTTAGATGTAGTCATTAATTGGTTAATGACTCAATGTCAAATTTTCATAATCAACTCTTTATTCCATACAAAATTGCTAACGACAGCTATCATCCAACATATACTTAACCTGCTTTTTTGAAGCAATTATTGCTATTTTGAAGCCATTATTGCTATTTTGAAGCCATTTGAAGCTAAAACTACCTTTTAACAATAACCGCTTTTAACCATCAAACATTTAATAATTATGATATTTTCTTAAACTAACAACTGTGTTATTCCATGACCAGACCACTGCGTTCTTAAATTTACCTTAATTTCTACCCCATCTAGAAGTCTCTATTAGATGCGCCAACTTAAAGCACTTCCAGTTTCCTCACACTCTCAGAAAAAAATATCGGAAATGCTCGATGTTTGGAATAATACTATTTGCTTTAGATCTATCACTTTGTGCAGTTATCATATGAAGGTAAAGGGAAGTATTGGTCCCCATTAAGATAATCTCATCCTGTTCGTGCTAATATCGGTTACTACAGCCCAGACTGCCACACAACCTAAAATTCCAAACTGTCAAACTCTTAAAAAATATCACTAAAATCACGATAACATAAACCACTTTTACACGGAACCTCAATATGATTTTGCAGTTTCCCCCATTTTTATGACATAGAATATGATACTGACATTTAACATCATTCGTTCCACACGAAAAGACAAAATCTTACTCCAAAACTTTGTTAATATCTTCACAATACGATCAGATTACTTTATTCTTAAAATAGTGTGAGCAATAATACGTAAACAAAAATAGAAAAGTCGGAGAGTAATGTACAGGAGGAATAAGACATCTAATAATGACAGTTATTGTCCCGCTTGAGCATGTGCATCTAATTTTTGGCCATCTGCACTTTCAACCCGTTCTTTGACTCTTTGAAGGAGGGGTAGTAGTTGGTCGGTGAGTCTCTGTACTTGAGGATGCATAAGTAGGGAAGCCAAATGTTCTGTCCGATCCCTAACAATGGGAGAAAAATTTGTTTCTACTGATAATAAATAAGTAGAAAAAAAACAATATTGATGAAAACGTACACTGGAGATGATGGAGTATTTTCATCGGAATTGGGTGGGTCATTTTCAGGCTGTGAATCGGGATTCGGTGCACGAAGCAAAGCCGAAAGGAAATCAGTCGTCTGTTTTAAGAGATCAGCAAGTTGACACACAGACGCATCGCTCGGATCTGATTCTTCATTAGGAATCATGTTATCCAACATTGCGAGAGGTGCGGGGCTTTGAGTTTGAGTTGCTGATGAGGCAAGTTGAGAACGTCGAGCTCGAATTCGTGGACGGTTTATTGGAATAAATGATCCGGAGGAGGTAGTTGAATCTGGAGTCAAACGCAGAGTCTCTTCAGGTTGAGATTCAGGCAAAGCTCGTTTAGATCCAACGGGTGCGTTTTCCTAAAATTAAGATTTATGATTTCTAATACGTTTCTATCAACCTCCTTAACCCTTACGTTGAATTATACAGATCTAGGGTGTTAAATCTTAATTTATAAAGAAAACAATCCCCTAAATTGCAAAGATTGTATTTATTAAGGCAAATTTATCCAATACGTAACTGTTGGATCGTGAAGACCAGGCTCATAAGATTAAAGTCCGTTTAAAATAGAAGAATCTTTCTCCATTCACAAATAAAGGATAGCGATTTCCCTATCAGTATATGCTTCAAATCTCATACCTTATGAGCTAAGCTCAGTTTACTTTGAAGGGCTTAGTAAATTAACCTACAAAGTCCCCAAGTTATGAGAGAATGTCTATGAACGTATGCAATTATGAACTTAATAGGAAACAGAAGTTTAAATATAAAACTTCGAATAACATAGATAGCGACCTTTACCAATCTCAACTTCAACTCTTTCGAAAATGTCTCAAAAGAATTCATGTAAAGAAAATCAAAAATTAGCAGAAAACAGAGAAAATTTACACAAAAAAGCAGAACAAATACTTCCTCCTCGATTGTTTTGTTGCATATATCTTATATGACAAAACACTTAGAAAAGTATGGTGGTGCCCGAAAGTTATAAGAAAATATTGATGCATATACGTAAAGTTCAGCTCAATAGGGAACAAAAGTTTAAAAAATCCGAAATACATAAAAAATTACGCTCAAAATAACGGCTATGCATCCATTATTCAGTTTGATACAATGTATGTTTAGCAAATAAGCTAAATTACGATAAGAACTTGTGTTTACTGCAAACCATTCCTCTAATTTAGAGCACAATTAACAGAATACAAACCAGTTTTTGCTTGAAAGATTTTAAAATAAGATGAAATCAAATTAAAATTCAATTTTGAGCTTACTGTCATCATTGCACAAAGAAATCAAGTTGAAGGGATAAATTTCTCAAAATGAAACCACCAAAAATAAGATTTTGAAATCTCTTCTGATTTCAAATCTCTTTGAAATTCTTATATTTATTCAATAATCATCAGAAAATAACTTACCGAGTTAGCCTGATCTTCAATTGGCCTTAGGGGCATGCTTGAAAGAGGACTGAAATTCTCCCGTCCTAGTTCCGTTTGGAATTCCAGAGGCATCGAATTGGAAGGACTAGCTGAAGGAAGGGAAATTCCAGCAGATTCTAAGGTACATTGATGGATAATCTCCATGTGAACCGAGAGAGGTTCGATACAAGGGAAGACGGCTCGACAAATAGGACATGGAATGATACCACTACTCGATCCATTTCCAATATCTTCATCCTTCATCGATTGATTATCTCCAACACTTTCAACAATTCGATTATTCTCAGAAGGACAACCTTCTGGTGAATTATCAGAAGCATAAGCTTGAGCAGAAGTTGATGGAACGTTCGAGAGTTCTTCAGAATCCTGTACAACTACAGGCTGTCCTCTTTTCTTGCGCTCCAGATAGTCTTTCAGAGTTTTGAGAGCAAGATCAACGCTCAGCTCGTACACATTATACTCCCGTCCATGGATATTCGTCATGTGTTTCTTCACATCCCATCTCCAGTTACTCCTGAAAGTAGAAAATAAGATTATTAAACTTCTCTACTTATACCGATTAAGTAGGTGAAAAAAACCGTTTCCATACCTGTGACCACAAGCCGGACAAAGGAATCTTCGTGCATAACCTTCCCGACAATGTGTTTCAGAGTTGGGATCATCCTTTGGTCTTCCATTCCTTCCATACAATCTCATCTTTTCAATATACTCAGGAAGGGTTCGCAAAGCTTCTTCTTCAGATAGAGTAATAATTTGAAGCCCAGTTCGATTAGGATGAGCTAGTTCGATATGTTTGTTAACATCCCATTTCCAGTTGGATCTATGCCCACATCCAGAGCACATAAAGGGCTTAGATTTCGTCTCCCTGGGGTTGGATGTATTTGAGAATCGTTCTGAGAATTCAGGTCGAGTTGTTGCGCGTCTTTTAGCAGGCTGGGAATGGGTATCCGAGGTTAGGGATTGATTTCCAGATAGGAATCCCTCCCTACACACCAAATTCAGCGGTTGATCATCATTTGCCATATGCCTTGGTGAGTACTCCGCTGACTTCTCGTGAGATACTATTGTCATAATACCCTACGAAATACAGCAAACATATCGTAATAAAAATGGTTGGGAAAAGAATTTAAAAACTAGTGTTAAGAGAAAAGGCGCACAACATGCAGGTTGTTCATCCCAAAAAGATGCTCAAAAGACAACAGAAATTCATGCGCAAGTGGGATACAAACCTTAATATGTCACCTGTAATTCAGAAAGGAAGAGAAAAAAATACTATCAGTTTCTAACTAGAGATATTTGACATTTCAATGGGAAACCTAATGGGATATTTTCGTAGCACTCGATAAAAACTCTCGATTTTCATCCCTCATACTCGGATTATCGAGTATTGGATTCCCACGCTCAAACCCGGATACGCGAGATGGCTTGTGGAAAAGCCGTCGCTGCGATCATTGGCTAACCAGGCGCCAATCATTTATCACCTATTCAAGCCTATATAAGTCAATATATTTTGCTTCCTCGGGTGTGAGTAGTCCCAGCTTTAATAAAGGGCAATTGGGGAGTAATAAAGCTTTTAATCTGAATTCACCTTGAATGACATCTAATAAACATTTCAATGCCGAAAATCATTGTCTCGTTTGCCTATTATTCTTGGCTGTAACAAGATAAAAATAATTCGAGGATGCCTGAATAAAATCAAGCAGCCAACAAGCGCTAAATATTGTGGACGTTAACTCACCCCATGAACCTGGGAGTCAGATCATTAACTTTGAACATTAGGATATTACAGTGTGAATGTGGACAACCCAGTGCTTCCAGAATTTAGTAATTTTACCTAATTACCTGCTTAGTCTTGACCCGTTGCCGAGTTTCGTACCTATTTGGACGTTACATACTTTTTCGTGTTAAAACATTGTCATAGTCAAAAGTATAACTTGATTTGACTATCATAATCTTATCAGAGCAGGGCAAGTAGCTATCAGATTCCATATAATGAACTTGTTTGTTTAAAAAAAAACATTCTCACAACTTTCAAGTGCTAGTTAAGGTTATAAATATGTTTACACACGAATGAGGCTGACATTATAATATAATCTTCCTTTTTCCCTTTAATTTCGGTTTTAGCTACAAAATAATCGAGAAAATATTTACTGAAGTGAGGCTATACATTTGTAAGGAAATGCGTGATCAAGTGTCAACCTATTCAACCCAAGATGCTTTGACCTCATGCATAAATATGACCCTTAAAACCTTAAGAAAAGAGGGGGAATCAAATCAAGACCTTAAGGTGAATAAAATCTAATAATTCCACCCGTTTCCCCCTAGATCCTGGATCTTTTTCAGCCACAACTTTTCCTAAAAAATTTCCATCCTCAATAAAATTAAGAAATTCGTATTAGTCAAACAAATTTACGAGTGAGACTAGCATTAAAGAAGCTGTTAAGAACTCTATTGAGCTATGTTACGTTAAAAATTACCTACTGTCATCAAAGTGGTTTTATTGCAACGACTTGACAATCCATTCAACGGGATCGAATAATGATATTTGAACTTTGGAGGATTTGGGTCTAAAAAATCCACAAATCGAATGACAACTCCTAAAACCCTAAATTCAGCATCTACTTTCACTCTGTCACACTTCCAGTTTCACCTCCCGATGTTTTCCCCAATCAGATGCTCTCTCAAGATCGAAACTTGGAAATGCTTTCCATCCTCATGGAAATAGTAATAATAACAGCAGTACTGCAACACAAACATGACGGCCAGATAATAATTCAAAAGCCATATTTTCGAATCCCATAAGCTATACACAAAACTAAAGGGTGGTTAAAGCTTTGCATAGCAGAATGTCGTTCCAACGTAGACGGTCTATCTTATAGAGACATTTGTTGTAACATAATAGATAACAATATCTAAGTTGCGGGGAACACATTTTCTTTCCGAGTTGATTCGCTTAATTTAGGATAATTTAATATAATTTACACGAATCTTATAATGACAACAGTTGGAGTTGCCAGAAAAGAGGTTAAGATCCTATATAAAGACTATGAACTGTCCTCTAAACTACAATTTATATTAACGAGGCCTACACACCCTACACCAAACGCACAGAACCGTGAACTCACACTTCACCTAAGCACGCTTTATATAAACAAAGTAAAACGGGGACGATTTCTGAAGGTGCGCGCACTTAATGCTGCTGCGACTTAGTCGACCTCGTTCTTTCCTCGTATAAACAAACGGATTTTAAGCGACTATGTGTGCTGAAATGCTGCTGTTCTCTCTCTCTTCTTCACGCTAAAACAAAATCTGATCGATCGGGGCCTGCAGATACTACTTAATTCCTCTTCAGTATACACGATCGGCATAAAAGTTAATATTCTTAGATTTGCTCTTAAAATAAAATAATTACCAGAGCATAGATATATTTGTAGTAAACAGACTAAAATTCATCAAGAAATGAGGATTTTTGTTGTATTTACAAAAATGCATACGCTGAAAGCTTGTTCATGCTGCTTAATTTCCTATTAAGCGTAAATATTACCAAACTTAGATTTAGCCTACAGATAAAGTTATTATCAGAGAATACATGTATTTTCATTAACCTACACCAAGACATGGAGCTTATTGTCTTAGTAACAGTGGTATCCTGATGGGCCGCCGATACTGCTTGGTTCCTATTAGGTATACACATGATCAATATGTCAAGTGATTACTGGAGAATGCAAATATATTTATATGAAGTAGCTTTAATTACATCAAGAAATGATGCATTTTAATCTGGTCACGATGGTATTTTGACGGGTGATTTAGAGAGAAAAAATATAATTTATTGCGTCGGAACAAAGCACGTCTAACCAACCTGCTTCCACCCAAAAATACGGAACTCGTGATTTCCTCCTAATCACTAAACCGGTAAACAACGCGTTCTTTGTAGTCTCAATCTGATTTCGGACGAAAAATACGCTAACTACCTACATACCTGGTGTTTTGAATGCTGATCTTAAATCGATCAAAAACAAATACACGTGAATTTATTTCAAAGGGAGGTAGCAGGATTGCTTAATGCAAACATAGTAAGCACACAACACAGATAAAGATTGGGCTGTTATTTGCGCATCTATCCACACTCCAAAGAGTTCTTTATGACACTCGTAAATTTTTCCAATTTTTCGCTAAATTCGTTACCTCGTTTGTGGTGAGAATGGCGTTCAAATTACCCCTTTAAAGTGGCATTAAGAAATGGCATATGGAGAAGAGAAATGAACAACAACCAGTAATATATGATTGGCTAAAAATAGCCTTCAGGATAAAAAGTCTACACCCAAAAGTGATCTTAACTCTCACTATAAATGGAAAAGTAACTTAACACGAGGAGCAGTAAAATAGTCCAACAAGATGTAAGAGTGATTCGAGTAGAGATTGATAAGAAAAGTCAAAAGAGTCTGACTCCAATTAAATTTTAGCCTTTAAGTCAAACACTTGTTACTTAACAGGGTGTTCGCTGCTTCGTGCTTTCATGAACCGAGTCAGTGACATCGTGTCCGAGAAGTCCGATACTTATCGACGAGTTTATTAATCGGAATGGTTGAATTCTGCTTAGTTAGAAAATATTAGCTATTTCGTCTCTGTTATGCTAAGATCAAGTGAGATCATTCTGATTTCTTCGAAAAAAATGAATTGAAGTAGTTAGACCGACCGTCATAATTAAGCAACCGGTCCATAAGCAATGGATATCGTGAACAAGAATTTCTTCAGTAATCCAGTTGACGAATCACGAAAAGTAAAATTTTTGAATATGGACTACCCACTTAGTAAATATTTTACAAAGCGAATCCAAAAATCAAACGAAATAAAACTCCTTGATACGCTGACTTCACTCTCAGTATTTTACTGTCCCCCTCCCCCCCACCCCCCTTGTATCATATATTAGGCGTACTGGTAACCAATTTCAGTCACATTCTCACGGTGAAAATTATACATTTTTTGCCTTCCTGAATGGGTTATAATAAATTGAATGGCTGATCGCACAGTTTCAGAATATTTTCCCTAATAATTACCAAGTAAGGTGATTCTGTTTAAGGTCAATGTTTTCCTAAATTAATGTTGGACAGAGGAAAGATATCCCGAAGCCTCCTATTCTTCAGTATTAAATAGTGCAGTTTGCCATTATCATTTCTGGATAGCGATCAATGTTTCTACTAAGACTACCTAAGTCAACGGCGAGCAGAATTCTGATATGATCTATTTGACTTGACGGAATTCAGTCATCGAGAACCGACAAAGACAATTTCGTATTTGAATACAAATAAAAACTCATGAAGTCTATTAAAACAACAAGCCATATGGGTGGATCTTTGGTGCCGTCAATTCTTCACAGATCAAAAAAGGAAGTAGTGCAGCACTAATAACAATCAATTCAATTCATTTTATAACCAGCTGCAATGAAATATATAGTAAGATTAGACAGCTAAATGAAATCACGAAAACTGACCTATGAGGTCTATTACCCGAAATCTCTTCAAATTCTGTCCTGTCGACCCGATCACTGAACTGGCCCCAACTTTCATATGGTTGTAAAATGTTTCCCCTAGTTCATGGGGGGAGCAAATATTTCCAACCAGTTCAAGTGGAGGTCAAGGTCAACACTGCACTTACCGGGATTGAAACCCCAAGGGGCTCAATTGGGGGTAAACCAGCTGGAAATTGCAACGACAAGGAGTTCCGCCAGTTAGCCATCATATTGAAGATTGGTGAAAATATATCAGCATTAAGTGGGCTAGAAGGTCTTGGTGCTTCTGAAGACATTATTGGACTAGAAAATGAGACGGTGGGATTTTGAAAGGGAGTACTGGAAGTTGATTGTGTGGGGAGAGTGAGGAGAGCTGAAACATCGGACATTTGAGGGATTGGAAATGCTAGAGGACACCCTGTTTCTTGAAGAGGAGCTGGACTAGCATTAGACGATGCAGTATAAGAATAATCGTTGAAGGGAGTTTGGGGAACTGTCAGACCCGTAAACGAGGTTGACGGTAAAGGAGGACTGGGTTGGGACTTCGAAACATCTCCTGAATGTGTTCCGATAGAAGAAGCCTAAAATCCAAATCCTCTATCAAATAACTATGGTCTGAGATTGAGAGAATCATTCTAGGCGATCACCTTACCCTATAGAGTTCTCGCTTAAGTTTCAGAGTACTCTCAATAGGAATTGTCCCGGCATTATTCTTGAATTTGGACATAATTCGAGCTAACTCCTCACTTGTTTTGAACTTATCCTTGTGATGAGCTTCAATATGACGTTTGAGATCACCCTTCCAGGAAGACTTGTACTCACAAAAGTCACATTTGAAGGGTTTTGCTTTCATGTGGAGCCTCATGTGCCGTTTGAGTTCACTTTCATACTTGGCCTCGTACTTGCAGTAGAGACAACCGAACGGTTCTCCAGTAGATTTTCCGCTAGATCTTCTGGAAGCAGCAGATTCAAGAGAACTTCGTCCATATCTGTTTGTGCGAGTGGAATTTCGGGCCTGTCGAATGATGTTATGAGCTTCACGCAAATGTTCAGCTAGGTCGCCATGCCAGTGGAATATCTGAGTGCACTCACTGCATCTGAAACGATAATAAATTTTTGATAATATAGGCTTAAAGAAGGGGAAATTAAATCCATTAGTAGCTTTTAGTCTCAACTGAATAGGTAGACATTACAAATCAATCGTATAAATTGAACGCCTTTCTAAAACAGACATTGCCAAATGGATAATGAGTGATAACATTGTTCTCATATTGAATCTGGGATGATCGCAAAGTCAGCAACTTTAACTTGACTACTATTAATATGTGGCGTCGTGGAATATTTCTTTGGCGTTTTATTTCCTATTTAAAGGATTACAAACACTTGGGTAGGTATTTCGAGCCAAACAGTATATGACCTAGGTTTAATGAAGTTAACTACCTAGGAGAATCCAAACAGAGCATAAATCGATTCCAACCATCTCTTTACAACCATTATCAGGTGATACGAGGAAAAGAAGAAAAACGATATATCCTGAAAGCAGTGGTTAACGTGCACGTCTGAAAAGTAAGAGGTCACGAGACCAATGCACCCCAGTGCATACTCAGCGACATGAATGGGCAACCACACTGATTAATTCTGACCAAGAAGAGAGATGGTAGAATTAATCTTTTATAAAAGCGGCTTGAGGATATCTTCGCCCTGCCCAAGTCAAGTGCTGTAAATGATTTCCATAATGGGTTCAGAAAAGTGCCTGAAAGCAAAATAATTGCTGTCGACCTTAAATTTGAATTTTTTCTTCGAGAATAATCCACCACTTGAAACACTTCTAGAGACAGGTTCATTCAAACAATTCTGAATAATGGTATACAGATCCGTCTTTAACTAATTTGAGCCGACTTAGGAACAGGATTCAAAAATGAGCCCCAAAGTTCAAGAGCCAAATTCTCATTCCTTAACCACAAATCTTGGATGATAATGTGTCTGCTTGCCCGGGAAGCATTAGCTCTACAAGTGCTTGATCAATATTCATGTTGTAAATATATATCGTTTTTGATCTCATCTATCTGCTCATGATAAATAAAAATGATACAAATATATAGAGAAGGTCCGATCCGCCATAGAATTAAATCGGCTGGTCTAACAAGCTTTGAATCTCGTGGACATAATCTCACCATTAACCTGGTAGTTAAATGAAGAACAACCCAAAAGGAATACCCTCTACAAAAATGTGATCAACTCAATGCTGCCGGATTTAAATAAACTAGAATTCGTGATGTCCAACACAATATTAATCGTCCCAGTCATTCCGTTTCATGCCTTATTGAGTTTGTTTGCTCTACCGCACTCCTAAAAAAGTGGAACTTCAAAAAGAAAATTTTTCTCTGCCACTGGCAATAACAACAACTAATTAAGTGCGAAATACTTGAATCCAATTTGGCATACCATTCAGACGCATGTGATTTAACGGCGATCAATGTACTGAAGTGTCCAAGTTGCATCTTTTATACGAACTTTAAATGTTGCGATCGGAGTTTTAACCAAAATGATGGATTGCTGATGAAAAAACAAAGCGAAATCTTATAACGTACTAACAGACTTGGCTCCTAAGCACATTTGCAAGAAATTTAAGCTACTGCAAGATCTGACATTTCGTTACTTTCAGTTAACACCACTTCAGAAGTGCACAAACATAAATGCAAATAACACAAAATCGCAACGCACAACTTATTGTAACAAAAGAGCAGAGAAAAGTAGCCAAACCAATCTGCTAGAAATCTGACTTACCTGTAACGACGTGTAGAATTTGAATCTACGAGGATAGAAGAAGATATAGAGAGTAGATCATCAGGGTTCGATTCTGGGTTATTAGGAGGCAGAGGAGGAGAGGTAGAGATTGATATGTCTGTTAAATTCCCATTAAGGTGATGTTCAGGATCAGTTTGAACAGCTAGAAGGCTTTGTTCCCTCTCGAGGGATGTGTTGAGATCATTACTTTCTGGTCGAGGGGAGGAGGTAGAATTTTGGAGGTCATAACCCTTTTGATGAATATGTTCCTTCTCCATGTGTTCTTGTAGACTTGATTCGGAGTCACAATAAAAATTGCAACAACTGCAAACGTAGCAGGATCTGTCTTCTATAAATAAATAAATAATATGCGGGTAATTAATCAGGAGAACACGGCGGCAGTGGAAATAAACCGACCAAGAGACAGAAGTGAATTAATGGTACAAACAAACATCAAAAGATTAACGCATGCAATTAGCACTGACAAACCGAGAGTGAGAATTTGCTTGTTCGTAGTTACCCACTACTGTGTTCGCTGCTGTACGTCCTTCTACAGAGCGCACAAATTTCCCAATGAATCAACGTCGTCTCTACCAGGGGAAGGCAGTAAAACAAGCCCCTCCTTCTCCTCCTCCTATTGGTAGGATGAGAGATGTCCTGCTTTCTCGTTTCTCTCCCAACCCATTTCCCCGAACATACAGAGTTCCCCTTCCTCCGCAGCTTCTAAATACCTCCCCCATAAGCTCGAAATCCCCACACATAACACGCATCCTAATTGAAGGAGTTAAGCTAAGCTAGGCCTGGATGACGCATACAGTAGCTACGGCTGCTACACTCACACGCACAAAGCATATTCACAGTAGTAGCATGACGCATTGCTGTTGGTAGGTACGAGAAGGAACCCCAGGGGAGTATTGGAACGGCCTTGTACAGATGGCAAACTGCTACTACTAGGAGAGCGGACATCCGCCACTCACAATCCCAGCAGTTAAGACAGACGTCCGATTCTGGGACCTTCTTATCCCACTCTCTCCCCCTTCACCTCTTAAAAGACGATCCCTGTTCCACTTCGGACTCCCCCGAAATTCTGCTGCTGTATCTGATAGGGGTAGGAGGAGGGTTAATCTCAGGTGAAGATTATTTCCCCTATTCTCTCCTAGAGACACCGTCATGTTAGCGGGCCCACACTCCTTTTAAAGGTTTGATTTTACGACAAGCAGATGTTCGGAAGACGCTTATACATAAATACGAAGGTAATATCTCAACAATAAAGGATAGAGAGAGGGGAGAGCCGGGGTCGGGTCGACTTTGTTTTAACCTTAAATAGTAACTAAGATCACCCACCTGTCAAGTTTAAGTTTTTAGTGGAGCCGATAAGGGCAAGATGATTGAGTTTCCTAGATCGAAAATGATTCAATTATGATAGCGAGCTATGAATTAAATTGAAATCCGGTGGATCAGTTTTTTCACCTTGTAATAAAAAAGTTCTATAAGTGCCAATATTTCAAATAGTAAAGCCTGTAATAAATAATTATCCGATCAAAATGCCCCGGATATTATGAAGAAGAAGTAGGTTTAAGATACTCAAATTTTAGACCGTGAACTACCCATTCAGTAAATAATGTCCAACCCGAATCCCTGATAGCTTGAATTTTAGCTCTCACTATCTCACCCTTGTCTCCCCTTTAACATTTACCGACCTTACAGCTAACTAATTTCAGTAGTTTTCTCACAATGAAACATTTTAACCCTATTTGTTCCACCGCTGGTAATAGTAAGATAACAATGACCCTATCAAATACAAAGATATTCCATAATGAGTACGTTTCAAAGATATTTAAAACGATTCCCATTTGTTATGAGCGATCTTATCTAAAGAATTTTAAATTTTGCAAAAATGTATCACTTTTTTTTACTGATGAATATCGAAGAAAAACGTTTACAGTGCGACGAAATGAAGCTTGAAGGTTAATTTTAATCAGCATTCTCAAACGATAAGAAAATGCCGATGCTTTTTTAAAAACTTGAGCGGAATAATGAACAAAGAACAAAGGCCAATTTCCACAGCCCTTATCTCGCTCAAAAGGCAATTTCCATAGGATTATTTTGCATCAGTTTCATGGATAAATGAGGTTATTGATTGTAGTAAGATTGGAGAAGTAGTCCTTGGGATTCGGACCATAATTTCCAACTGATATCTACTGAGTCAACTTCTATGAATAGTAATGAGTTCAGTAATTTTCCAGTGGTATAATCCGGGGTAATCTTGAAATACCAGTTCCCTGAACGGGTTCCCGCTCCTCATTATTATGCAGAACATAAGATCATTAGGCGACCGCCCCTCCCCCTCCCTCCCTCCCTCAAGAATAACATAACGAAGAGGGAAGTCAATCCTCTTTTCTGAGCTAATGATAATCTTATATTCAGTAGACCGGATGACTTACCATAGTTTGGTGTTTCTGGATCAGGTGAAGCCGTTTGATATTGATTAATTGGTTCAGACATTATGTATATCCAGAGAAATCTATAAGAAGCAACAATAACAAAATACATCGAAGTCATAACACATTTGAGAGAAATAGTAGTATTTGGATGTCTAAACGAAAACTTATTCCAACCTCAAAAAGGTGCCACGGTGAAAATTAAAGGATTTGATTAATCTTGACCAGCATTATTAGGAAAATGACGGGGTACTTTAAGAAGAATGACTAACGCGCCAAATCCTAACCGTTTAATATCAAATACCTCTTGGGAAAAGAGATCCGCCCATTTGACCTTAATTCCAAGTCATCCCGCTATCTCTAAGGTCATACATTGATGATGAATTGAAAAATAGTTAAACTTCCTCAACCGCAATTGAAAGGTGTATATTTAAGAAAAATTGTGTGAACCATCGGTTCCACCATCTTGGGAGATGGGAAAACCACAAACTCAAAATGATCGACCAACGGGTAGATTACTTTATCTAGTAGAGGGATGAAATAAGAATTTTACGAAAAAAGTTTGACACGAGGGCTCGTCGTCTCGACTTTCCATACGACGAACAGAATGAAAAAAAAAGACAAGTCTGATTTAACTGCGAATTGAACAAACATTTGGCCAGTAAATTCTTGAACACAGATAATTCCCTAATCACCCCCATCTTTTACTTCCTATGTGTTTGGACGGAAAACTGTAAAATAATTATAAAAACTAACAATTAGATTTATTAATAACAAATAAAGCTGAGTGGACGAAAGTTTGGATTTCGGTTCTATTGCTGCAGTATTACTTTATAATTGCCTGAAAACGATGCTTAAAATAAAACATGCAATATCGAATGATCCTAGTTCCCTCCTGGGACCTTTTTACACTAATACCAATTGAAAATCATGTGCACCAAGTATGTAGAGATGATGACTGATAATAAAGAATAATCAACGGGACTAATCGATAAAATTAACTATTACCAAGACCAAAAATGTCAGCTAATAAATCATTTTCCTGGTATTAAATAACATGGAAGCATCATATATCGGAAGTTAACCAGACCCCCGTGTAAAAACTACATCAAGCCCCAGCAACACTTTTGCAGCTGATCTGACATGTAGAAGATGGGGAAGTAAATAAGGGCGCACCTGGAACCCGACTACAGACCGGCTTCAGGATTCGCCTGTAATAAATTAGACATAGATAGAGAACCCCATTCCAGCCATAACAACAGATGGTATCTCTTTGTTGCTGGGTGGGGAATTCTCACATTTTACTCTCACTCAATATTTTTCTGCTCCTTCTCTTTGTGACTCATTCCAAACTCTGCCGAAATGCACACATTTCCGGCTTTTCCCGTGTTAATTAGACTCACACAAGGGAGTCCCCCCAGACGACAGTTATGTGATCTGGGGCCCTCCCTGAGTATCCTAGAAAGAGGACAGAAGCCCCAGAATATGTCCCAGAAATCGATACACCACCATCACCAATCTGGTTTACAACTCTCTATTTTTTCGTGGGAAACTTCGGATAGAGGCGATAATTACCACAGAGAAAAATGGGTGGATAAAACGCACCGCTTTGGAGAGAGCATTTGCGTAAGCAATGGTGGACGGCATAGAACTTTTAGCCATCATAAAGTAAACATATGCTGCCTACTGCTGCTCTCTCTCTCTCTGCCTACCTCAACAATAATTCTCTGCAGGTTAACTAAGCCCTCTAGAACAGACCGACTGTTTATATAAAGTGGTTGATTCCAACATTTCCAACAGCAAAGTCTGAATTTGTGATAGCAGGGCCACTATTATTACTACTGAATGAGATGCACTTTTAATCTGCTAGGCGCCATTAAACGACCATGGAAGTTCAAAAATAACCGATTTGTGAAATTATCCACCTTGTGCACTCTAATTTAATTTAATGTATGCGAAAAAATCAAGTCGGTCGAAAAGAATAAAAAATCCACCTGTACTCATATTCCAGAAATTTGGCGAAAAATTGCCAGACAAGGCGAAAAATACCGATAATGTTTCAGATTGACTAAATCATAACATTCGGGTTGTGAGGATGAGGGCCAAAAAATGGGCCTCATAATTAAAGTTTATGAGATCCTGGATTCGTGAGAAATATATATTGATTAAAAGCGGCACTCCCCGGAATTCGGTACCAAATCTTGAAACAGAGAACAAAAGTAATCAATATGATACCAAAGGAGAAAATTGACCACTTATTCAGTTACGGATTTATCTAAGAGCCCTTATGAACACAAAGATAAGGATAGGTCCGAAAATACTCAATGCATAACGATGCTCATAGATTATTCCAGAGACATCACTTAATATTAATATACCGAAATTAGTAAGGAGCTGGCAAGTATTGCAACCAAAAAATATCAACAATTAGCTGATCTAAAAAATTAACCAATTAAGTAATTTACAGAACTGATTAATTTATAAAAATCGGAATATATAGAAAATAACGAGGACAAAAAACACCGGACGGGCAAGGTATATGATAAACATTTAAGAAGGATAAGAATTAGTAATTAACAAATAATGCTTACGGAATTGCCTGCCTAATGAAATGTTCTTCGCCGTAAAGAATAAAAGAATATATGCTCCGAGGCTTAGCCAACGAGAAATGAGACTCTCTAAACAGCCAATGAAAACGGAGCGCTTGAACCAAAATCGCGGAGGTGCGCAGGTAGACTGACCAATGAAATTTAAGAGATACTTTTGGTGTAGATGGTTTCTGTGTTTACAATAAACGGAATGATTTATTGTAAACTTTAAGACACACACAAAAAATTGTCTGATTTTGACGTCACTTCACCAGACATATTGATTTATGATTGAGTTTAGAATGCACCGCAGTTGGGACCAATGCACTGTCTATATCGATTTTATTATTTCTCAAGCCTTGCAAAACTAACACTTATTTTAGTAACAACTTAAATTAAATTCTGATGTGGATAGAAAATATAATTCAGTCTCCTAGTCGCTAATTTAACAGATAATCATGGAAATTTAAACTCTACTTAAGTGAGGAACATTATTTATTTTTTTAATATATGAATTTTGAGGGTAAAGTTGTAAATCCAGATATACAGTCAATTAATGATAAAGTCGATACGATTAAATACGGTTGAGATTTAAGTAGAGCAGGGCTAATTTTCCAAGTGTGGTATTTGGACTCTCAGTATTGGACCATATGATTAATTCTCTTTGCGACACGGTGGCTTGAGTATGATTGGCTTTCCCTTATCGTCACGTGTGTTTAGTTTGTTTATCTAGTCAGTTGTAATGAACACAAGATAATACAATGTGCTCGGGTAATACACATTCTCTCGGGAGTCCTCTGTGGTTTTGTACACAGTTCCCAATACCAAGGATGTGTGGAAGCACTGTGCTTTTACTGACCAGTAACACTTTGAATTCCTATGGCAACTGAAGTGGGCGTATAGTTTGAGAATAAACCCTATTTATCGGAACTGAACGATATTTTTTTCTTTTTCGATATTGTTTATGGAAAGTTATAACTGAGACTCTCTTCGATACAAAAGACAGTTTTTGAATTTTTTGAAAAATCTGAATGCGGGTGAAATTGGAAATGAAAAGGGATCAAGTAGGAGTAGAAATTGAGAGTGAAAATATCTTCAGGGCTTTACTTAGTCGAATATTTTTTACACTTGCTGCTTAACTGATATATCCCGACATCACGTTAAAGCAATTTATAAGACTTGAGATATGGGCCTTGGATACCCTATGTCCATAACTGACTGACTGATATCTGTCCCCTCAGATAGCCAATGAATAAATGAAGATTTTAATGTAATATATTTCTACGAACCACTTGACAAATCACCCAATAATATTGAAGCCATACTAATTACAATAGACATTACCGTGTAGATAATCCTCCAAACTTCACGATTAATTTTTTTATACAAGAGTTAAGCAACTGGCTTGGCTTATAACAAAGGGTTAGCCGTTACATCATTGGGTCTCCTTTACTCCAAATTCTAGTAAGCGCTAGACAAATACACTCAAACAACTGTATCGAAAAGTCTTAAGTATCACCTTAAGAGACTACTGCCCACTAGAAGAATTGCTCAAACACTTTGTGATTCTAGAGTAGTTAAGAGCAACAAACAAAAGGCGAATTTAAAGGCGATGTGATCACTTGGACTAGTGAAGCCCATAAGCGGGTAATAATAGCAGGTATTAAAAGATATCACATAATATTACATAATGAGAAGGTAAAGATGCATTTGTCACATTCAGAATGGATGAATATCTGACCCATACTCTTCATATTTGTCAAACGGAGCAAAGGTGAAGTGGGAGGGGGGATGGGGAAGTTATTCATTTTTGTTCCTCCTGTCCAAACGCAATTATGGGGATCCGTAAATAACGTGTAATGTGTAAATAAGATAATGTGTGAAACAGCCAATTATATGCGAATGTTCTCGGGAAAGAAAGTAATGAATTATTGTTAATCAGGCACTAAGATCAGCAAAGACGTCTAGTAAACAGTTCTTAAAACAGGCATATCAGAATGTCATCATCAACATGATACCGTATTCACTGCGAGATTTTACAAATAATCTTCTGAAAAAACCACCAATACATATATTCATTCGAACTGAGAGGAAAAAGCGAAAAACCCGAATCTTAGGACAAAGTCTCTTCTCATCTGTTGCCATGCATCCAATTTTCCAATACAATAATACACACTTCCTTTATTAATAAATGAGCATAAAATTATGGTAAACATCTTTGGTTTTAAAATCCCAACAATAATAATAAATTTTATTATTAAAAGAGTTTTTATTACCATTTATACATTTCTTGTTACAAAGCATAATTTGACTCAAGAATCAATATGGTCGCGGAGATAGGTATCGAGAGCGATATTCCAACATTTGTCCTCTGTGGCTCAACTTGAAGGGATTCGATTCAAATCATCCAATTCTCTACCCTCTTCTCATATTTAATCACCCAAAATCTAGTCAACAGGAGTCAGAAGCAAAAAAAGACTTTCTATTCATTAATTCAGTGATTAGTAGGAAGCAGGAATTAATTTTCTTTAAATATGATAATTCTGAACGAAAATCAGATCCAAATTTTATCAAAAAAGTTTCCAGCAATTACTTTTGAGAACATTTATGTTTGCTTCCTTTACAAGTAGCCAAACATTTCTGGCACCAAGATTCTTCGCAAGTATTCACGACAGCGTATGTGCAAAGTGAACATCTACACACAAATTTAGTCTAAGGCTACGTCGACCGAGAGAGAGAGAGAGAGATGAGTGTGCAGATTGTATTTGCCTTTAATTTTTTGTTTGCTCTTTCTCGAGTTGAGGAGTTGAGGAGCAAAGGTCGTGCTTCTGTGCTCTGTGCTCGGATTGAGTGTTTTTAAGAAAATGAGAGAGACCTAATAACCGTATTCTGTCGCTTAATCCATGAAAAAACTGACAATTTTGAGTAAGTGTGATCCTAAGCAGTTTGGACTACGATCTCTACCTCATTTGTGCTCATTTCTTCCCCCAAAATTTGACATATGATTTAATTTTTAAAATTTGTCCCCTTAGAAACAGCTGTTTAAGTTGAACTGGCATTTGTAATAATAACTATGTATCGTTTGTGAGTTTACTAAGAATTTAATGAAGCGTAGAGCCGGTATCCGAGATTTTGCTATCAGTACGAATATTACGAATGCACCAATGAAAGCTTAGAATTTATTTAGGAAATTCGTCATCGATTTTATCTAAGTATATGATTATATCGTGGTTTTAAAACACGGCTGGTGTATTTCGATTGCATAAGTATTCCACAAGTCCCTTTTTAACATATTAAAGGTGCATAGATAACCCTTTATAGTTTGTAACTCAGCAAATGAATTTTACTTAAATCAGTCATCCGACGATTTATATCTGTAATGAAAACCCGCTTGAGCAATTCTTTAGAATTTCCTAAAATAGCCAAAAAGTTAACAATCCATTTTTGACTTTTGATCTTTGATCCTAGTTACCACGGCTAATTTTTTATGCCCATTCTTGCAAGTTTTAAAATCACAGCAACCAATAATCGTAAACCATAAAAAACTTCAAATCGGTTAAGTTTTTGAGTTCGTTAGGGATTAGTTTAGAATGCAACAATTTTGCAGAATATCGGTACTCATTACATTCTCAAAAGTCTTACACATAGTGTATACAAGGATCCTCAGATTATCCTTACGATGCTTAAGAGGTAGAATTCGTTGCGTCTTGGCCTGACTCTCCAAAGTTCAAGATCTGATCCTTTGGATAGAGGGTCCCATTAGATCTTGAAAAGTTAGTTAGTTAGTGATAATTAAAAATTCACTTACTTGGTTGATAATGAATAATTATTATTGCTCTTAGAAAACCAATCGAATAGCAGCTAGACTAATAAGGGGTAAAATAGAGGTTGAACAGGAGAATATTGTGAAGTCAGAATTTTAAATATCTCCCCTCATTCACATTCTGGAGTCAGAGTTGTCCACTTTCTTATAAAAGACACAATTCCAAAGCTTAAAGCATTATAATTTCATGGATTTTCGTTGATTACTTTTTTGTGATATTCAGAGTTTTTTAATCAGCTAGCTTAAATGAATATGTAATTTGTATTATTTTAAAGTCATGAGCGGGTATATGCGACTCACAAAGACATTTCAAACATGCCAGAGCTCGGAAATTATTACTGCTTTCACGCTGTTTTCCATTTTAAGACCAAGTTATCTATCAGGCGAGGGAGGTTTATGGATGTTTATACCAATCCTGTTAGAACTATTGACTGCTACCAAATATAGCGAATTTTGTTTATTGAAAGTGCGCGTGCATGGTGTACATGATTTTTAGTTTGGTATTTACTACCACGAAGAGAAGGGTGAGTTAAGGGATATACATCTTGAATTCAAGTGTTCTTGGCAGCTGCAATTGTGGTAAAGGTCTCTGCACCTTTATATATGGCGATTATTGGGAGCGCATGAATCGGAGTTGGGCTTTTAAGGAAAATGGATGAAAACAGAAGTAGATTTGGTTTTCAAGAGCAAAGACTTGTATACGTTTGGAATTTCCTAATTTCGTATTTCAAAATCATGTTCCAGGTCGTCTGACCGCGGAAAAGAGCATACACGCTAATTGATCAAATTTAAAAGATAAGATGGTAGGGTCACTCCCCTTTTCAGAAGTATCTATCTGAGAACTTTTACTCTAATGTTCAATAAAGTAGGATGGTACTAATCTACTTTATTTTAAAGCAGAAGTCCCATTCGAGTTAACTTAATGTGGGCTAAAAGGCGAACTTTCAATTTTAAACAAGCCTTATGGATGAATAAGTACTACCTCTAAAACTTAGTGGATTGAGGAGTTATATGATTAATGAATGAGTTGGTATAATAGGAAGATTGTTAATATTTAGAAGTAGTAAAACAAGGTTTTCACAAGTACAAAAGAACTGAATGGAAATATAATAACCATGAATTAGAACACAGTCGTAGAATGTGCAAATTAAGACGACTACTCTGTTTTGCTACGCCCAAGTGGAAATGGAAAATTCGCAACTCCATGTAACATATCTTTGTTTATTTTTGCAGTAATTTAATTCCGCAGTTTTGGTCATTTTTAGAGGCCTCCCTTTCGTCATCGAGAGAACTTTTAAGCCTTACTCAGAGCATAGAAATATTGGGAGAGTGAAAAAAAGAGCCTTTAACTTAATCAAGTGAAACCTAGTACTTCTACGGTTTCACTAGTGTATTCAAATTTTAATCGCGATGATCCTACTGTGTTGGCAAATCAATCAATGAATAGAAATTTGTGTGCAAAAATCATTTTCAAAAATAATTTTTAAAAAATTTTTAACTGAATCCAACCCGTTTCTGATAACATAAATATTGATAAGGACTTATTTTGGAAATGCAGAGAAAGACATTCGGTTTTATTCAGATTCCACAGGGTAATTAAGAAGTAACTACACTCTAAAGTAAAACTAACCCTTTTTAAAGATACTATGGGGAGAAAACAGGTATCATGAAGCCTTATTTGAAATTAGATTTGCTTTTAAACATTCACCTAGAGGAGTACCCTCTCTCTATAACTTTGTGTAACCTTTCTTACTAGTTCGCCTGGGTACCCGATGACTCACACGGTGTTTGAAAAAAGGAGCATGAGAAGGGAATTTTCTTAGCAGTCCAAAGGTAAAGTCTACTTTGTTGAAACTTGGCCGCAAAATTTCCCAGAGGAATCCACTGAGATATGCAAGGCTCTGCGAGAAGGTATTGCTACTTCCTTAGTACTATCGTGAAAAGACCATAATAGAGGGTTGGTTTCACAAAAATCTCGATGAGCCTCACTTTTAAATTCACAAAATATTTCTTAGACACCTCAGGACTCCATTAAAATACTTGGAGCATAGAGTTTTCCATGAAATTTCTCGATGACTTTGCATGGTTCAGAATACGTACTTTTGTAATGATTCTTCACCATCTTAGCACTCAGACAATTTATTTCCTCTCCTCATATTGAGCAGATACTTTAGTACTTTCTTGAACATTTAAAAATCAAAAGATCATCCTTTATATAATACTAGGAAACGATATGAACTCAAGAAAAAGCAGTGATATTGTTTGAATCCTCAAAAAGCGTTTTAGAATTTTTATGAATTATTAAATTCAAGATATAAACAGCAAGAATTTTGCCCAGAGTGAAACAAATTTTAAGAGATGTAAATAGTAGGCATTTGAACACCACGAAATCAGCTGTCACGAAGATAAAAAACAAATGACAAGTATAATGCAAAAATAATCGAGGAAACTGAGTAAACTTTTCAGAAGACCCAATCGGAAAATGTGCAACTTCAATTTCCCCTTCCGTACCAGTCGGTGGATAAGATCGCACAAATAAAACCAGTTTTCTGCATTATTTACAAAAAATTGAAATAAAAGGAACTCCAATTTTTGACGATTTAAACAAAAACTGGGTCGGGTTATTGGCGGACTTTTCATCATCGCGCGCTCTTTCTTAGAAGTACCTAAAGCGCTCTGCAATGGTCTATTTAGTCTCGCAGTCAGTGATGCGAGGACGCATTTTGATGCGATCTGTCAAACAATAATCTATTTTTGTTTTGTTCATAAACTCTCGGTGTAGAAATTAAATATTTGAACGACTGTTCGATATTTACCAAACTACTGATTAGGTGTTTAAGTAGAAGGAGACATTCTAAGTTGTAAAAATCTAAAGGATTTTAGTTATTATTAACATGTTTTCCAGCTCTTAATTGGCTTCACCGAAAAAAATCGATGGGACAATTTAAATAAATTTTTGATAAACCCCCATCTAAGAAAGTTTGACATAATTTCTGAGTTGATCCGCTAGGAATCTAAAAACATGAAAAATAATAAAGAAGCTGCCAGGATCATCGATCGAATTAGCTAATTTTGGTAGTAATCTGAAGGCCAGAAACTGGATGGAATATGAATGCGATCGAGAATTATAAAGTGATTTTTATTGACGAAATGAATTTTAGCCGAAGTTGAAAAAATGACCAGTATTTTATTAAGAAGATGATATTACTTACTTTTTATATGCATATATAACTTTTCACCTTAAGTGAATACAGTTTACTGAGCTCTGCTGGCTTTAAATTTTTAGCTATTTGTAGCGGATAATACATAAATAGTCCTTGGCTATATCTTAGTAATCCTCTTAGAGGTCCCACCAGCTCCATACAAATGCAACCAGCCTCTAAAAGAGTGCTCTGGTTTAAATTGCACCCAAAATTACCTAAGCTACGTGCAAAATAAGGAGAATACAGGAGTGAGGAGTTAGTTTACTGAAAACGCATAGTATTTGTATAATTAATTAACGCTAAGCTGGACGAATGCTGATCGGCTGAGAGACCACTGCAAGCACGGCCGCGCTTGTTCGAAATGTAATTCCTAGCACGTCCGAACTTTTCCTGATGTTTCCCTTGGAAAGCTTTCGATAGTGCTGTACACTCCACATATCTCATCTTTGCTATCTTAAGACCGTAAGTTGCCGAAAACCACGTAGGATCACTTCCCCTCTCAATTAACTTGCCGTGGAATGACTAAACGTTCTTAATAAAAAAACCCCTGTTAATAAGCACTGAATATCGTAAACAAGTGTTTGCTGGAATCCAGGGACGAACCATGAAGTTTGAATTCTGAAACGCGAGGTACCCATTTATTAAATACTGTACAACCCGAATCCGGAGACCAAATGAAATAAGTCTCTCCAATACCTGACGTTACTGTCAGCATCTTTTTGATCCTTTTTACCATTTCTGTTAATCGATTTCAGTTGCTTCTCACGATTAAAAAGGGACAATTTTTTTAATGTGGGTGATAGCAATAATAAACATCGTTCTGAATATTTGACTTGAACAGAGGGTTTGGATAACCATTAATAATTCGTTTACAGAGGGGATGGAAAAATGAAATTTGCAGCTATCTCTTTCGAAGCCTCGGTGTCTCTATTGCTCGAGTCACGATTGTTGGCTTTTGTCTTTAAAACATTTATGCCTTGATATATTTGGAGAACATTTTATTCGGCTGGAACTAGGTTTAACATGTGATTGGGCGACACTTGTAATAGAACTTGCTTTCCATGATCAAGAACTTGCTTTCGTTTCACAAATCTGAACTAATGCATTTGGGAGTAGAGAGCTCAGTAAACCAGGGAGTTTCAAAGCTCTTTTTCCTTGAAGAAATGTAATCATCCCTCATTTTTTGCGATTAATAGATAGCATTCAGCCGTATCTTTATAAATCAGCATTTCTGATTACTGAAGACGACTGAAATTGCTTAATTTACATCAGTCAGTTTTGTGTTTTTATATCCGACGTGGTAAATAAGCACATAATCACTGCGTTAGTTTTCTCGATAATAATCTGAGAAACGCCGTAAACAGATCATGGCAATTATGGAAACGCATAAAACATTGGCACAATTTCATCATGGGGATGCAAATCTGAACAGGTGAAATAGCCAAATTGTCTGGTAAGGAAAGAGATAAGAGGTTACTCTAGGGGTGCCGGGGGAGGGGAGGGAGTCGGAAATAAGTGTATAATAAAGTGAGGATATCACCTATCTTATCCTTTTTTCGAACTTTGGAAGCAATTATGTTTCCCACTTTTGATAAGATACGCAAATAACTTTGTAAAATTCATCTATTCTGAAGCTCAATAATTGAATACCTGGGTTTCTGGATGAATTCATTTCCCTATAACCAATTGATTTAATTAAATAGTCGATCGTATCATTTTGAATCACTTTGTAACTCCTTACAATCAGATTAAGCAAGTAAAAATATTTTAAGTCACCGAAACTTCGATCCAACGCAGTTACATCTATATTTATCAAGGGAGATTATAGTTTCTAAGATTTTTTACCGTAAAATGGCACTAAGATTGTGCCGTAGGATAATATTAGCTAAGTGAACCAAAGCTGTCGAACAGGAAAATTAAAAAAGATACCCAAAATTGTGGCTTCTAGCTCAAGGACTGGTGAAATAGCACCATATCAAGCTTTTCTCCTTAGCTTTCATTAAGAGAATCAAACTGCACGCCACTGTGGCCACCAAAATGCCAAAGGATAAAGAATGTCCAAGGTAAAATTGAGAGAGCTCTAGATCCATTTATTAAATCAGAACCTGAGTGCATTGAAAATAAATAGCCAGACGAATCGGATAAATAGGCAATCGAACCGGTTGCTTATAAACTCTAATAAGAAGATAAATTTGGTTTTCACACGGAGACACTTAAGTGTCTTATGATCGGATATTCAAAGTTATGAGTCAGTGGTGGGCAGTATGCGAGACACCATTACTACTAATCATGTAAACTAAGGTAAAAACATGTGCGATGCGTCTACACTCATCGCTGTCAATTGTTTATGTGCTACAAACAGGAGGCTGCAGCTAGAACTTTAAAATTGGCCTTCTCTCTTTCTTTCGGTCATATGTTTATAAGTAGATCAAAACAAAGAGAATTTGCAAGTTACGTGCGATGCGATTTGCAATGGAAATTTCCGCAGCAATAAAGATGATATTGTTGATGAATATCATTGAATGCGACCAGCCTTATTTATGCCAGTGGTTGTCATTTAAATTACACAAAGAATTGTCGTACTGAGAGTGGGATTAGATTGAAGAATACTGATAACATACTGATGTGGTAATGTACCAGTAAAAAAACACCAGTAGCAACAGTTTTAGCATTAAAGCTCAGTTACGCTTGAAATTCCTCTGTTAGCCTCATCTGCCTGCTCTAGTTATTAGAAAATACAAGTGAATCAAAGTGGTATGACCAACAATTCAGCTAAATCAACTGGTTAACACTCTGAATATCGCGAACAAGAACTCATCTAGAAATCAAATCATGAAAATTGAACTTTGGAATATTTGGATATCAAACACTGAATCACACATCTCATGGAAAAGTGGGTAGCTCAAGGCTCCCAGAGCCATTGCGACATCCGGACTTCCACTTTTAAGCCTTCGCAAGATTCTCTATTGCGAATAAATTGTAATATATATTAATGATTTCTCTAAAAATTATGAAGCTAAGAGTGTGAATTTTCCTAATTGGATATTCCTTGAAAAATGAAGGGAGAATAAACACTGTCTTTGTTTCCGCGCGATCAACTAACCAGTTATGCAATTCTTAGCGGTTATTTGTGCTTACTCAAGGAATCTATGTTTGTATTAAAATGGTATTTCATAGATGGAGATAAATAGGTTTCAATAAAACAGCAAATGAAGAATTGAAAAAAATCGGAGATTTAATAGTGAAATCTTAAGAGTTGTGAAAGTAGTTAGGACTTTCCTGATTTGAAAAATTTCAGAGTGCTTAGATTAATTTGAATTTGGTTTGAAGCACGTTTAAGTGGCAGTTATAACGGACGTTGACCTTCGTAATCAATTTACAATTTATTATTATTGAATTATTCGAAAGGTTAGGTATGTAAAATCAAAATTGCCAAGTTTTCATGGATTGGAAGGTGGGTTTACTCCCATCCCTACATGTACACAGCTGATGGCTGTAAATCAGATGAACTCATTTCTAACTTTGCTTTCAAGAACACCCAGAACCTTGGGCAACATTTATTCAAATTTTGATTGAGCCTTTGGACAGATAGATTTATTCATCTGTTAGCGTGAGAGATAGGTATAATGGAACACTTGAATATCTGAAAATACGTATTCTTAATATGAGACTTTTACATTTCATCTGCTTCCTCTTACAATTTTGTGAAAGGCTTTTCAAGGAGAAAGGTAACGATTATGACACGTTGAAATTAATCCCAATAATTTCTTGAATGTACATTTTTAATGCATACTTTTAATTTTTTTTTATAACAACTTAAGCCTACGAAAAATTTTCTCATTCAGTTGGAAATTTAATGAAACCGCGCTTTGTGGTTTTATAAAAACATTTACCGGTATAATTCAAAGTTTAAATTAATTTAGGAAGACTTCACTAAACTAGATTTTCAAACATAAAAATGCCCAAGTAAAACATCGATCTTAGTTGCTGTTTGCATAAGGATTGAACATGGTACAAGGTGTTGTATCGATTTCCGGGATAGCTTCTGGACCGACCGTCCTTCTTTCAGGACATGATCGTTGTCTGGACGACCCCCTTGAGTCTGATTAGCGCAAAAGGCGATTAGGCAATTTGCGCATTTTAACGGATATTTTTGTAACAATAGTAGTTTGAGTCACACAGAGGGCAGAAATGTTAAAACAACATATGAGTGTGATTTCAAAGCCTGGGAAAGAGGTTGGGAGGTATAAAAACCATCTTGTATTTGCGTCACTCCAGTGGTCTTCATCTGATAAGCTGTAAATATTGCCACCTAGTAAGGGTGTATTTTACGCAAATGTCATTTATATATTCATATGTTAAAGAAAATGCATCATTATGTTATTATTAACTCCATTTCAATAAGATTGATTGAGATCATTGAAATTTCCGATGTTGAAATTACTTGTTGACAAATTTGTTTTAATAATAGTGTCTGCCAGTTTAGGTAACCCCTTTCAAGGGATTTTCCCTTATCAAATAACATTTCAGGGCTAGTCAATGGATTTTAATGGTTAAAAACAGACTCAATCACTTCGATACGGTAGCTCAATTGGAGGGACGATTTTACACACATCTTCAGATCTTATATAAAACTCAGGCTGGGTTGATGCTGTCGATCCAGAACATCATGGTTAATCCATTTTAAAAGCGTCTGTAATTTTCTACTCAGGAATTTTGCAGTTATAACTTCTCTTTTCAAATTTGTCCTGCCTATAAATAATTACTGTAGTAAAAGATCAATCTAACGGGAACATATTATCATACTCTAATAAGAGGAGGGGAGTTTTTGTATTATTCGACGAGGGGAGGAGTGATCAATTAAAGATCCTCTGTTTTGCACACTAATTAGAACTGGGAAGCTGCTCGGGGATTTATATTCAAGTTTCTCCCCGATTATGGTACTAAAATACAGGTTGAGTCATCAGAAGGAATTCGGTTTGTAGTTAGAAATTCGTAGTTTGTAAGAATCAATGTCATTAATGAATGGTGAGCAAATTTCATGAAATTTCAACCTTTTAAATAGCTTTTTCAAAGTTAGGGAAACAACTGATAGAATCAAGAATCTAGATTATTGATATGAATACAGCTGCACACGGTTGGTTTGATTATTTGGTAAAAATTTCTGAATTTTGTAAACATAATCTTGCCTATGTTCTCGATAGTTAGATCATTGAATTTGAGCAACAAGACATTCCACATTAACCTGCATTGTTTTTGAGAACGAGGAGAGTAAAATGCTTCTAAAATTCACATTGAAAGAGATAGATAATTTAAAAAATGTAAAAACATAGAACTCTCCATCATGGAAATGGAATTCCGGTTCAACTTGTCCTCCGATTGCCTACAAATATAGAATCGAATTGAACTTAACTCCGCTTATCCACCAGGTTTCCTAGTCAGAGAGACTCCAATGTTATCTGGAGCTCTTTACAATTCACAACAGTATTTTTAGTTGTTCTATCCTTTAAAGCATGCATCCATTTCCTTCCATCGTACGGATGAAATAATAAATTCCGAGAGAAAATTTGTCTACTAGGTATTCATCAGGAGTTCCCATTTATCAGCAGTCTTTCCACTCACTTATCTCACGAGCTGGTATGACAGACGATCGCTGCTCGTCCATATCTGGACATTTTATTACTTGTAAGGAGGACAAGGAAAGCAAACTCTGTGCTTGTGTGGGTTTTTTGAGGTAATCATCGCTCTTGACGAACGTGCATGCAGCATATGCCCCGCATACTGTCCTGCCTCCTATTGTAGTATGAATGGGTATATTTAGAGAGGGAAATAATAATGTGGAATAGTGGTCTCCCGAAGCAAAGGGGGAAGTTCGCGTATCAGCACACATCTGCAGACCAAGCTTACCCCTAAGTTCTCGCATTTCCAGGTCCGCGGAATGATATGCAGAGTGAGAGAGAGAGAAAGAGGGGAGTCTGTGCTATACAGCTGTATTACTGCCATCAAACACTTCTGTAGGAGGTATGAGTCATCTAAACCGTTTCAGCTTAAAGATAATTAGCATTAGAAGGATGGTGATCAAATACGCAAAGGGCAACACTAGCAGTGTATCAGGAATGCTTTCCAGAGAAGCACAGAGAAGTGTGAATAGAATAAGCGACCTTGTGCTGTGTTTGGACATCCAATCAGTGCTATGATAGGCAAATTAAATTGGTTGGTCTATGTAAAAACAGAAATGGTAGAATGGGAGCTTGTCATAAGAGCACCCAAGTGAAGTGTTGTAAACGCTTTGTATGATGGACATAGGAAATTTGTGGAAAATACGGGATTATGAACCAGCAGTGGGATGTAGCAGTGGAACTGAAAATCAATTCTGGTGTATATTTGTGTGGGGCTGGGAAGAAATTAAGTACTTCTAGAGATGCCGAAAGTGATTGCTTTGCAAATAGTTAAATGGTAGAAAACAGACCAAACACAGCTCATGGCTGCAGTGTTGTGTGCCTTTTCTGGGAACAATCAACTCTCGCAGGTTGTCTCGATGTCACTCATCATCTATTCAATATCCGGGCACACATTGCTCTTGTCAAATTGACTATTATCTGGGACAAAATCTGTTGATTCTGGTGGTACTTTGCCTCAACAATATAACGACAACTGCATTCCTATATAAAGCCTTTGTTTGGTCAATAAATTGTCTTGAATTAATCGCATTCCGTCTCGTCCTTCATTCTCAGATCCGAGTCACCTGTAGCCTAGCGATATCCAATGGGCGGATAAACCATAGCAGAAGAAGCTGCACTTCCAAGCATTTCTGCAATAGTGGAGAACCAGACTTCGTTATATTTTAAACGTAATTGGGAAGAACAACATATCATAGTTATTGAATAGCCCTATTAAAGATTTGGAGCAAGGATTAAGCATTCATATTAGCTTTAGGTGTTTCTACATTTGCCTGCAATCCAAAGCTGACTCCTTTTCTTAATCTAGTTTTCAAAAAATAAATCGATATTCATTGCCGTTTAAAAATCATGTGAGCTCTCAAAGCGGGTGCTTTAAGTGAATGGTGACATGGAAGATCGAGGACAAAACAATAATGTAACCTTTTATACCCCACTTCCAAGGTTAATACCTCATTTAACAACACCGATTTTGGCCCCATTAGAAGTGTATAAATAATCTCCTATATTTCATTATACTTATATGTAAAAAGTACCACATAATTTTCAGGTCTCTTCGATTTTCCTGAAACTTGACGCGCATGGCGTCAACAGGAACTTAAAAGAAGTCACACTGGATTCATAAGGATTCAGTCACGAAGTAGATGCAACTACAAGCAAGTACCTATTCAACTAGAAAATCTATGCGACACAATTTTCGGTATAATAAGTTCAAGGTTTTGAGTTAATAACACTATCACTGATCGTCTGCGGTAGCATACGATGCGGAGAGCTGAATAAAAAGTTCCATTAAGAAGTGAGGAATTGTATTTCAAAATCGAACATTCCGCCCGAAGGTAATGAAATTTTAAAAATAATGCTCGTCATATTAATTTCACCAGCTTTCCGTCACTCGCAATCTAGAATTGGTGACCCGTTGGGATAGATGCATTATCTTCAACTTATCTACCCCACCTTAACTGTGTGTGACCTCTTTCCAACGCATATTTTCTCCTCAGATCCCCCTTAGTCAGCCCAAGACAATTAATTATTGCTAGTTCTTTGAGTGATCCAATATCCACGGTAGATGTGATTTGGCAAAACCTGTCTTACTTACCCCTAAAGGGTAAAATGATTTGTGTGGTCGGGCATAGTAGCGTGCGTTTGCTGGACACATGGATTTGGATTTGAGTAACTAATTGAATTACCAGTTTGCCGATGCCACAATCAAGAGCTCTCCAAGTCGGTAATCTAGGGGCCAGATCCTGAGGGTTGGGCTCTTGAATGATAATAATTCATTGGGTAGGTATTCCCTAGAATATGGCCTCTGTCTTCCTCCTGCCTTCATTACAACAACGGGATAGGTGGAGAGAGGACGAGGGATGTTGAGACGAGTTTGTTGGAAGAGGATCAGGAACCATGAGGGGGAGATATGGGGGTGATGAATGAAGTGTGTGATTAAAAAGGGGTTTTATAAAGGTTGGCAGTTAGGAGGTGACGAGGAGGTCCTTAAAGTTGGGGAGTCAGTGCAAATGTTTTAGGGCCATCGAGTTCCCAACCCGATGAAGAGGTGTTAGGGGGACAGAGATGTACCAGGTGAATGGCTCACTTGTTACAAGTACAAATAAACCATTTCAGGTGGCCGTAGGCGATTAAGTTTTCAATTCCATGCAAATATAAACTTGTTGCTGGCGGTGTGACATGAGTAACTAAGTGGTGAGGATATGGAGAAATTGTAATTGGAGAAAAATACAATCAATTTGGTCATCAGCAATGCAAAAGATTTGAATAGACCCCCAGTGTTAACGCTTACGCACATTTGCTCATCCAGGGCTAGACTAGGATTCCCCCTTACAACAAACTATCGAAGTCAACAGTCATAGAAGAGTTTCAAACGGCACGGCTATTTCTGGGAATGATGAAACATTGCCAAAATATGTGTCATTGAGTTCAACATCTACGAAATATTTGCATTAAATAGAATGAAGTGGATTAGAAATCTAACGGTACTTGTTACTGAAATGACTTATTGCGCTGAGTAATATTAATTCATATATTTAAGACCTATTCAAAGTTGAAAATCATGGACAGCCCTCTCAGACCAGGTTGAATTAGCTGTTGACAATGTCGGATACTCAATTCGATGCCAGTTAGGGTCAGCCCACATCGGACAGAGGTCGGAACAGGGTCTCAGATAACTAGGCGAAAGCTCACAACAGCTTTGGACACAGAAAGAGGTTAGATTGATGGCTGGATGGTGAAATGTTTCGTCATGAGTTAAGCAGAATTATTAGTAAGTCAACGTTTTCAATGTATGAGGTTCAAATGTTTAATTCGTAGACCTAAACTTTAGAGTGAGCACAAATGGTCACTTATAACAAAGTTGGAAACAATATAATAACGTAAGCTTCAGACGTTTCCATTGGCATCACGATAACAAAGAATCCGAACGACCAATAGGATCTCGTAGTTGTTGTTAGTAGAGGGAAACGAAATAATTGCTCACTTCTATTTTCCTTATCACAAATAGAATAGAATTGCCTTAGTTAAGCATAGTTTGCATGCGTCGACATAAAAAAAATATAACAAAATCGAGTGAAATGTATCACTGAAAAAAATAAACCTTTTCAGTGGAAGTTTTTGATAAAATTTATTTCAAAATCTTTTAATTTTCAAAAAAATTATTTTATATAAAAATTAATATCAAAATTATAATAAAATAAATGAGATGAGATAAACAGTACAACTTTTAACTTTAAATAATATTTTATCAGGAAAATAGAGAAATAATGTGCATTTGTTTAAAAGTAATAATATAAGAAAGTAATTATTTGAATGGTAAATATGAATAATTAATAAATTCCATGTGCTAAGAAAAAGTAAATATAAATATTTTAAAACAAAAGGCATTGTTTAAAACAACCACTAACAATGGCAGCCGGTTCGGGACATTCATCGCCACGAGCATACTGGAGATGGAAGCGACTGGATCGGACGCGAAAGATTCGGACGATCTCTGCCTCGTTTGTCTCCAGAATTTCCAATCACCCGTTGGCCGACCGGAGTCTTGTACCCATGTCTTCTGCCTTTCGTGCATAGAAGAAGCAGCAAGGCGCAAAAACGAGTGTCCACTGTGTCGCCGACGGTTTCGACACATCCAGGTATCCGAGCACATTGGACGTGATATTATTAAAACGGTAAGTATTATTATCGTTATTTAATAATTTACTGTGAATGACTTCTGCTTGGGAAGAATGTGGCGCTTTGAGAACTAAACCTTAAAATGAAATAACGAATGTCTGCAGATGCGCTGGTAACTGTGGCCCTCATTGGGGGGAGGGAGTAAAAACTGCTATCCACGGATCAGTTGACAATGGGGATTAACCTTTGTGAAACGTTGCGTGTTGCTGATCGTGTGACAGGGATAATTGATTTATGTGAACAGGGAAGAAATTAATAGGAAAAACACTTTCCAGTTTGAGTGCTACATTTGCAGGTGGAAACGTCAGGACATGGCAATTGGGATCAGAGGGACATAAAACATCGGCTTCATTTTTTAGGGAGAGAAATAAGAGGTAATTCTCCAACGGATTTCCTAAACTTTTTAGGNAGCCACAGGCCAGGACACCAAGAGCTGACTAGGCCAAAATGTATTGCTCAAGCTACAATGAGGAATCAAGCGGTCAAGAGAGAGATAAGGGACTAAGACGACAAGGAGGCAGAGTAGGAGAGGGTTTATGACAGGTGTATGTCTGCCCGTGTGCGTCAGTGGAAATACAAAGAGGGGATAAAGGGGTCACTTGGGCAAGAATGCGCGTGAGATATGAGTGCAGATGTACTTTCACATGAAACGGGGCAGTTATAGAAAAAAGGAGAATCGATAGTTTAGTCTAGTCTGGATATGACAGATAGGGGTTTGAGTTATAGGGGCATAAAGATATCACTACGATTTCGTGGACGAAAAATCGAAGTATAACCATAGGGGATGCACAGAGGGTTATTCTTCAGCCTCCCCCTCCCCCTCCCTCTCCCCCAGCTTTGAGGTTCGTGAATGCAACACAGTATTTTAGCTGTGAAATGGTCTAAGTGCAATCGTCCTGTTCAAGCCAAATGTCTCAGTCTTCGGTAGGCTGTAGAGGTTAGATGAAGGGGAGGGACCGAAACTTGCATATGACGGTAGAGCAAGATATTGTAATAATGGTAAACACAAAAATGAACTGGAAGGGTAGAACGGAGGAAAATTGATCGAAATGTCATGAATAAGAAGCAGTCAATGGAGAACGGGATATGTGAAAAAAGGGAAAGAAGGGGTTATTTTAGAAATATGAAGAGGAGGTAATGAAGGGTGAATGGGAAACAGAGGAATTTGGAGGGAGGCAGAGTGGGAGAGAGTGGGAGTTGGGTTGCTTTATCTCCAGGTTGATGGTAGCATTTGTCTTGGGGGGCGGTTCATTGTCTGCTGTTTATCACAAATTAACTGGATATTGAGTGGAAGTGGTGTGAAGATGTTGGGATGAGGAAGCTGTGAAAGCAGTTCTGAAGGCTGAGGTGAATGGAATAGTGTCTGCTACCTCGATAAGGGTGTATTTGCAGATGTTGACGCTTGGAGAACGTGGAGAATCTGTTTGAAGTATTAGAGGCTTACATTGGAGCGTAGTAGCGTGGTGGTAGAGTTGCCTGGTGGACTTTGTTGTGAATTTTGGGCTGTGTTTCCGGTTAGAGGATTTTTGGAGGAATCGTCACTTCGGGTATCTGAGCGTTCTTCTTACGCCTTGCTCGTTTCTTGTGGATGGCTGGTACTTGCCCGGGTGGACAGTGCTGACTCTCTCCTCGTACAAAGTTGGAATCACCAACGGTAGACGGGAGTTCACTGAAGTGTTTTCGATTGGAGGCATGGGACTGCTCGGAATCGAATTTCGTTTCTGGAGTGATTAACGTGGATGACGTATCGCGGCTGTCCGTTTGAGGAGAAATAGACTGTGAGTAATCAGTACCGTGGTCGTGGTCCTTGAGTAACTCCATTCATTGGCTCCTTGCGGAGGCGTTTGATAAACTTCATGCACGGGCTCGGATACTTCTGGCGTTAGACGAATGAAGAGGCATGCAAATTGCATTTGCTTGCTAACTATTTTGTAAGCGCGAAACTGTGCCTTTTGGAATAAGGAAGCCTCTGAGATATTGAGTCTGTTGAAGTTGGGAATAGTGAAATCGTTGATCTTTCCCCTAAGACTTATATGACAGTTAACTATTTTAGAAAAATTTGTAAATATACTGTTTATATGACTGGTCAGAAGTTTAACATATTCTTTTTTGTTCAAATTTTTAAATATATAGATTGAGATTCCAAGGCAGTTAACGACGCCGAATGAGATTGTGGGTGTCATTGCCTATGATCTAATGTTATTACATACAAGTGACGATATCGAGAATGATGAAGAGCTACTCAATGGCTTATCCAGAGAATGGATATCATCTGTAATGAGTTCGATTGAAAGAAGCAAGAANCGAACACATTTACAGAGGACTTAGTGAAGAACTTGAGCGTCTGCATTCTCGCCTGCGGGGACTGCATGGGGTAAGATGATTTCACTGACTTTTATGATATTCATTCAACATTGAAACTAGCAGCTCATTGTTAAAGTATATCAATTTACTGAATATTCTTTAATTCACAGAATCAAATTTGGCTAAAAATAATCATGGAAAGGAGTCCGATTGAGTTCGCTCAGTTACCTCCGTCTATAAAGGAATTAGAAGATCTTATGGCAAAGATTTTAATGGAGGTATGGTTTACAAATTCTACAGAATACAAAATTTGCCACACTGTGATGTTAAATTAGTTACTCAGTATTGACAATTGTCTTGATGTATAGACTTCGCCATTTAATGTGAATGACCCTTATCTTGATTCCTTCTAGGCTGGTTTAGAACCGCGTTTCACATTGCCGATGCACATCCGCGATGGTATTATCACTCCGGACGTGTTTATGGGGATGTTCATACGGTTCAATTTTCAAGCTTTGCACTTCTATAAATGCATTTTAGATTTAACTTTTAAAGTTATTTGGGGAAGAAGAGAAGAGAGTGGACCAAGAGAGACAGTCTGAAATAGGAGCATTGGTTGTACAAGATGGACGAATTCAATTAAACATCGGATTCCCCACATGGAGAGTGAATTGAATCGAGTATCCTTAACCAAAATTTTATATAATTTTAAATATAACTGTTTCTGTAATTCCCTATATTTTTTCTCATTGTATTAATTAGGATTTCATAATGTGAAGAAGTAAGCTGATACTGTTATAAGGGGTAGTCATGTCTCTGTAATGAGTATGCCTCAGACCCGATAGAGGGAGAGAAGAGACTTAGCCCGTTTGGGCTAGTCTAGTAATCAGACCATATCAACCTAACCGGTACAGCTAAGAGTATATTCATACATTCTGGATTGATGTGATAATCATACTGTAATGATTCCCAAGCCTATTTGGGAAGGTGTTTCTTCGTTTAGCGGGTAAGAAATCGGGTGGACTTGTGTCGGCCTCCTTGTTAGCCAAAAATAACCAGTGCGGTTGGTCATCCTGCCTACTGGGGGATGAAATAATGGTATTGCATAATCCTTTTAGGTCAATTTTCACCAAAAACATGTCTTAGAGAAGTCGAAGAAGAAGGGTATCGGTTCCCTCTTAAATGATCTCTTATTCATATGAATCAAGGCATAAGTTGATTAAGGAAGGCTTTATTGAATTACTTACGATGAAATCTCTGCCCATTATTTTAGGATTTAATACAAAATCAGAATTTGGAGGTTGGTTGCCACTTGCATGAGGCTTGAAAATGGGGCTGGGTGAGATATTAATTCATTAGATGTATTCTGGGTTGATCATCCCACATTTAGGACATGACAGCCGTCTGGAGACACCACTTTCCCGAATTAAAATCTCGATCTGTTTCCTAAATTATCACATGAAATCGTTCGCTTATGTTTCGCACTCTGAGTTAGCATTACAATTCAGTTTGCCACCTGAACCCTGTGTCACTCATGAACTACAGTTAAGTAAGCCGAGGTGCACTCAAATGTAGAAAAACCGATGTTCTTTGATTTGTGAGTGAGGGTGTCATGACTTGTCGAGAGTTAACAGTAATCTGGTCCAATTTGTTCATTCTCCATTCCTCATGTAGATCCACACATCTCCATCTCTCTCCCCAAACCCTCTGAGCCTTCCCTCCGTGTTCATTCAAGCTCTTCAACCGGCGATCTCTCTTTTTCCTCTCCTGTTGTGTGATGAGGATCAAAAGAGGTTAGAATTATGATAGGTCGTGTAATTCATTCAAGAAAGGGTACAATTAAAGGGAAGAAGAGGTGACTCAAATTTGAGTTACGAAACGTGAACAGTTGGTGGAGAAATGGCGTAAAATCGTGCAATTCACATCTTCGTTTCGCATGTGGAACATTGACGAACTAGTGTGTGATGACTTGTTCATTATGAAACAGAAATGATTCCTTATTCACGAAGTAATTTTCCACCCTCTAATTATTCTTACATAAACAAATGGAATAGCATTGATATAAAGCAATTCTTCAGAATCAGAGAGCTCAAATCATCTCCATTTCAAGGGAATTCAAACGAAAACGGTGAGGTGGGAAACTGCCAACTGTGTGCGAGTGTTGGTAGAGGAGAATGGAATGCTCTTGTACTCTCAACGGA